>CM053788.1:447919766-448519766 GCA_028749045.1 Cupressus sempervirens
CGAGGCCACTTAGAGCCGCGACATGGCGAGCTAACTTGGTGAGAAAGCTCGATGAGTGGACCTAAAGATTGACCTTGATGAGGCACTTTGGTGGGGTGACTTGATGATCGAACTCAAAGAGTCAACTTGGTGAGTATACTTGAACAGTTGACTTGGTGGGGCAAGTTGGCAAGCCGACTTAGCAAGTCCACTTGGTGAGGCAAGATGGTGAGTCGACTTGGTGCAGCGACTTGGCGAGCTGACTTGGTGAGTGGACTTAAAGACTGACCTTGATGAGGCACTTTGGAGGGGTGACTTGATGAGCGAACTTAAAGAGTCAACTTTGTGAGCGTACTCGAACAGTCAACTTGGTGACATGACTTGGTGGGCTGGCTTGGCGAGCTGACCTGGCGTGCGTACTTGAATAGTAGACTTGGTGAGCTGACTGAAAGAGTCAACTCACTGAGGTGATTGGGTGGGAGTGACTTGGCGAGCTGACTTGGAGAGTGACAATTCATATTCTACAAATTTGAGATGTTGGAACTTTTGTGGATGTGCAGGCCATTGGAACATACTGTAGGGAGGATGATGAACTTATTCTCAACTGTCAGACTTAGGCAAGTGCTACAAATTGTAGAATCTTAACATATGGTTGTTCAAATTTTGTATCTCCTAAATGATTTCCTTTTAGCGTATAACTTGTTGTGCATAGTTGCCAAGTTTTCTTATTGTATCGAGCATATTAATGAAGAATCATATTAGTTACTGTCGATATTCTTTTAGGCATTCTATAAAATAGTTCACATGCCTTGTGTATGATATGAGATTTTGCATGCATCCTGCACTCTCTCATCTGGCTGATGATGGATTATGGAGAGTGTTCTGAAACGATGACGCTAAAACACACACAATCAAATCCAAAATGAACTTGCATTACAAATGGATTGTGAAAATATGATATTGTTGATTTTGCATGCATGTCTACTAGGACAATCACAACTTAAGTTGTCTACTAGGACAATCACAACTTAAACTTAAGTTGTGATTGTCCTAGTAGACATGCATGCAAAATCAACAATATCATATTTTCACAATCCATTTGTAATGCAAGTTCATTTTGGATTTGATTGTGTGTGTTTTAGTGTCATCATTTCAGATCACTCTCCGTAATCCATCATCAGCCAGATGAGAGAGTGCAGGATGCATGCAAAATTTCATATCATACGCAAGGCATGTGAACTATTTTATAGAATTCCTAAAAAAATTTACACACACGCGTTGGTAGAAATTTCTACCTTCATTGGTCAAAATTTCTACCTTTAATGGTCAAAATTTTTGACCTTCATTGGTCGAAATTTCTACCTTCAATGGTCAAAATTTTTGACCTTCATTGGTCAAAATTTATACCTTCATTGGTTGAAATTTCCACCTTCAACGGTCAAAATTTGCGACCTTCATTGGTCAAAATTTCTACCTTTTTTGGTCAAGATTTTCTACCTTCTTTGGTCAAAATTTCTACCTTGTTTGGTCGAAATTTTGACCAATTCCTGACAAAACTTGCACAATGGCTATGAACATTTTTCGACCAATACTTTGGTCAAAATTTTGATCGAAAAAATTTCGACCAATGGGTTGGTCGAATTTGGTCAAATTTTGGTCAAAAAGTGGGTCAAAATTTTGACCAATAATGGTCAAAAAATGGTCTCAAATGTACTAGTGATTCAAAAAATTTAAGTCTATCAAGGCTAAGGGCATAATAACTCTAATTTAATCAGGATGAGACTATTAGGTAATTGGCTTCATAGCATCATATCGAGTTGACTATCTATTCCTAAATTAAATCAATATCACAACTAATCAGTTTCATTGCATCATATCAAATTGGTTAATCTGTCAATGAAGCATCAATTCTTTTAATGTCTTTTGACTTAAGTCAATTTTAACACGGTGACTTGAATTTGTTATTTGTTAGCAAATTATGATCTCAAATACTAAGTTTTAACATTATGACTTAAACTAGATATTCTTCTTAAATACTTATTAATCTTTATTCCATCAAGTTTAGAGTCTATAATGTTAGTTCTAGATTGATCAAGTTTAGAATGGATGGCTTAAAACTTTTTAATCCATTAAAATTCATTTGATCAAACTTGGAATTTTCAATCTGTGAATCAAGAATATTTGCATTGCTTCATATCAAACTATTATTTGAGTCATCATTGTCATGTAACGCCCCACTAGGGAGCCCAAAAGAAATTAACCTAAAGTTTCACTAAGGTTGCCAAACATTTTTTTTAAAGAAATAACATCAACAAATAACATAGCAGAAGTCAAGATTATAAAGGATTTGGGAAAAAAACAACAAGAAAAGTGAACCCAAGAAGAATATAATCAAGGTTGGGAAAGGCTCGATAGGTAAAATTATTAAAACTGAGGTTAATCCTACAAAGGACTATTATGAAGAGGATAAGGGAATGGACATGGAGGAGGAGAATAATGTAAAAGGAGGTTACAAGCAAGGTCCTAGTTCACAAGAAGGTGGAAATTCTACCCAAGAAGAGAAGGGGCAATGATATGGACATAGATTAGGATTCTAGTAAGGGACAGGAATCCCCACCCCCAGGAAGAGAGAAATGAGGATTATGGCATGGAAAAAATTACATGTACTTTTGGCTCAAAGGGAAGTAAAATGGTCTAGAGAAACTTTGAAACTCAGACTGTGAAAATGGGCATTGTCAAAGAAACTATTCAGCCCAAGGTCTTGGAGGGTAATGATGGCAGAACTCATCTTGAGGAGCTCATTGATCTAGCCATGGTGATTCTCAGTGAAAATGCCAGGGAAGTGGAGATGAATCTCCTCAATAATGCCAAGAAAAACATGGTGGAAAACTTTTGATCTATCAAGTGGATTTTTCATGAGAATGAGGAGATAAAGAACAGGTTGCAGGGTCTGGAAAGGAAGGATGGGGAAGACAAGAATGACAAAATCAACAACTTGGATAACAAGGTTACCGAGGTGGAAAAAATAATGGATAGAATGGAGAGCTCTCTCTACAACACTAATAACTAGAGATTTCATATTATAAAAGCTTTAAATGATAATATCAAACAATTGCATACTATCATGGGGGTTAGCACAAGGGTCAACGAAGACATGGGAAATAAGGACAACAAGAACATAAAAGATGAAGTCAACCCCCAAGATGAGTGTCTTACCAATAGAATGAGATCAAACAAGAAGAAGAGGGATAGGGAAGACTCTCATGATGACATTCAACTGATTAGTGAAGCAATTGAGACTCTGTAAATGTTGGAGCTCAAGGGTGCAAAGCTGGTCAAGAATACAATGCCCTGATTGGTTCCCTTGGCTTTTCAAGCTTTCCTTTGGTTTTTTGTTTGCTAGGCCTACCTACTCTTTCAGAGGCTGTGTTTTATTTTTTCCTATTCTTATGGCCTAGTATGGCCTATTATTTCTATGTTGTTAGCTTCGTGCTTTAGACTTAATGTTAGTTTCTTTTGTTAACTATTAGGTTTCAGGCACCCATTAAAACCTATTTTACTTAATAAAAAACATAGTGGAAGCAATAACTCACATACATACAACCATCCAAAATAGATTACATCTCTTAAGGGTTCTATGGTGTTGAATCACATGTATAAGTTTATTAATAATAAATCTAATACACAACAAATCCACATCTAAGAATTATTACACTTACAATTCCAATTCAATAGTATATAGTTACGTAAGATGCCACTTGGCACAACCAAAATGCATAATCATCCACTGTACAAGTCACAAAGTATGAAAATATCAAAGAATAGACATCATGAATAAATAAATCATAGCATAAGATCTCTGGTAATCAAATATAGTACAACAAAATATAACCATCTAACAAAAACACAAGATTAGAAAGAAAGGAACAACTACACAAGAACATCTAGCAATGACATCTAGTTGTTTGATCTCAATGGTCTAAGAAAAAAAACACTACCACCCAACCTCATGAAACCTAAATGGTCCACTCCCATTGCATTGAGGAGATAGTCTTAAGTCCCATATAGATATCAATCCCAAAAGTCAAACCAACATCTAGGTCAAGGAAATCCTGATAGTAATCTATCTGAAAGGTACCAAGACACAAGTAACATCTAAACCCAAAGGCAACAAAGACATGTAAGAAATCTACTATGTAAGTGGGTAAGTGTCATCACATGAGCCAACTCTAAGGTTACTCTAGCAACCTCTCTAGACTTCGGCCCCCTAGTGTCTCTATGCGGCATCACTATCCTTTTGTACATATAAGGCATACTAACGAGGCAAGGTCACAACCAAGCATCTTCTCTACTCCCATCCTAGCCTATACTAGCACTCAAAGCATGGGCAAGGAAAAATACTGACTCTTATTAATTCATTTTACTCTCATTTAATTAAATGTTATAACTTATTAAAACAACTTACAATGGGTTACCCAGGCAGCCTCTTTAGGGCGTTGGCCTTCATTGCAAGCCACTTCCCAATGTACACATAGATTACCTACCCTAAGCTTATGAAAAGTACAACTCATAAAATCACAATTTTCACCTCAGTTCTTTATAAGCAACTGGAAAGCACTTAAAGACAAATCATAACATTCACCTCAATCCTATACAAGAAATTGGAAAGCAACTATAGATAAAACACAATATTCACCTCGGTCCTAAACAAGCAACTGGAAAACATCAAAAGCTAACTGATTGAAAACTCATAGGTTACTGTAGGAAAATCACAATAATCACCTCAGTTCTATACAAGCAACTAGAAAGCACTAACAAACATCTAATTAAAACTCATCGTAGAAATATGTGAATACATTACCATGGTCTGGTATAAAAGATCATATACATAACATCATCATAGAAAAGAAAAAACCCAAGCCTCTGGTAAACATCATGATTGATCAACGTACTAAGTCAAACCCAAACCCCAACATTAGTAAACCAAACATCACATCAAGTGTAGTTTCATAATTTTGTTTAGTTTTGAAAACATATGATTTTGATTTAAAAATAGCGTTCCAGTTTTCATTTTTCAAGTATCAAATTTGCTAATGTTTTCAAGTCCACAATCATTTCAAGATTTCTTAGTTTTGGAAATCATTTCCATATAAAATTGGGCCACCTAAGGAAAAAAATTGAGTTATTTAAACTAATTGATTTTTCTAATTAAATTACAATAATCAATTTACTTTTTTTTTAAATCATTTTTTTCCAATAAAGTAATTAATAAAAAAACTTCAATTAAATTCTATTTTACAAATTCATGTAATTGAATATTATTAACAAAATTTAATAACAATTATCAATTATTAATCATAATATTTATTAAATTATTAATAATAATAATAAATTAAATTATTAATAGTAATAAATATTAAATAAATAATATAATAATTACCCATTAAAATTAATAATAATAATATTTATTATATATATTTAACAAACCATATTATAAAAATTTAATTCATAAAAATTCCATAAAATAGAATTAAAAACATGAAAAGCCCAAATTGAAATTGTATTTTGCAAACACGATTTTAGGCCCATGGGTTGCTACAACAACAACTTCGGTTGCTTAGGCAACCTCGATTGCCTTCATAGCCAACTGCAAAGCAACATGTGGACTGGGGAAGTCATGGCCCCCGAGCCCCCTTTTTCAATTTAATTAAAAAAATTAAAAAATATTTTTAATATAAAAAAAAAAAAAAAATTCTCCATCCCAAAACTGTAACAAAATAAATGTATTTTGAGGTTTATTCTATTATAAAAATTATCACAGTAATTATTCATATATATATAAACAAATTTTACAGTAAAGATCTAATAGGAAAAATACAAGCAATCAATAATAATAAATTAAATTCAGTTCTCTTTTCCAAACCCTATCCCGATTTACAATTTTCTAAATCAATCCAATTTATGAATAACCAAATTTCTCACACAAACAATTCAACAACAAAGAACAATATTTATTCAAATGAGGGTTTTAAACAAACAAATTCATTTTCAAAACAATATTCTCACGCAAGCATGAAGGAGACAAAGAGAATTACGAAGAGAAATTATTGTGATAGATTCAAGCAACAATCCTACTTTGATCTGATGCTAACCAGACGAACACTCAAAGATTGCAAGAATTTCTCATTTCCTCAAGAAACCCTTTTCTCAAAATTTGCTCCTACAAACCTCTGTGTGGAGAAATGAGCTATGATTTCTTAATAAAGAGCTTTCTCCATTTAGGGTTTCAGTTTTACAATCACGTGAAACTTTTTCCTTTATTATTTTATTTTATTTTAATTTCATTTGCAACCTTTTTTACAATTTATTTAAAATAAACTTTATTAAATTAATTATTTCTCTCTTTTATTAAATCACAAGACATTTTTAATAAAATATTTATTAACTTTACTAATAATAATATTTAGAGTTTATTATAAAAATGAAACTCCTAAATAAATTATTATTAAATTAAATAAATATAATTATGCCAAAATTAGACTTTAATTAAATCTTTTAAATTTAATTCTTTTATTTGATTAATTTCTTAATTAATTAAATATATTTTTTTCTTTATAAATTTCTTATTAAATATAATTAGTAAATTATCTTTAAATTTGATTTAAGAATAACTAAAAATCACAAGAGACCCACAAAATTAAATACAAAAACCCATTATAAAGAATAGATTACTAAGTCAAACTCAAAGGTCAAAATCACGAATTCACATCACTTGACAAAATTGGAAGGGTAAATAATTCAGATACTTGTCCTACTTTCTAGGAAAAATGGCTTAGGGTTAGGATTTGGACTCAAGAGTTATCTCCCCTATTTTAAGATTGAGATACTACGATAGGGCACACTCATCCTGGCAATTCAAGGAAGTCCATGTCCAATACCTGCAATTTGCATAAAATCCAAGCATGTACATATAAATATAATCTAAAATAAACAGACAATGATGGGGATTGGTGCATCGTGTAGATCCTGACTAGTAGGTGACTACAACTCCCTCCCTCAACCACATCAAAAATGTCAAACGTAAATTAAAACATACAAGTACACCATACACATGCAAGTATGGGGTAAGTAACCTTAGAAATTGCATATAAAACATTCATCTATCTATCATCATGAAATAATTGAAATCACTATACTAACATACATATATCATCATTGAAATAATCATGAATACATGAAATAACTAAGTATCAAGTAGCTCATCACAATCAACTAAATATGAATCAACATCTAATCAAATTGGGTAACCAAGTAACAATAATCATAAAACTGTCCTAAAAGAATTTGGCAATAAAACATGAAAAGTAAACTAGGGGTAGGCATTACAAATCAACACACTACTCACACATTAATTCAAAGAGTGGGAAATATAATCACCCAAAAATGGGTTGATCAACTAGAATCCCTATTTGCTCAAATTCAATCAAATCACCTTTAATTGTGTCAACCATGTTACTAGCATAATTCATCAAATATCAATCTCAATTATGTCAACTCAATTACTAGCATAATTCATCAAAATTCATCAATTAAATCTTTAATCAAATGATCAAATTCTGATCAAAGAATCTCAAAATAAGCATTACTTACCTAGCCTATTTAATTAGATGCACTTGGCTAAGTTAATCAATAAAAGATAATTAATAAATCATTCCTATTTGCATGTCGTGTTCAAGGGGACAAGCAGACAAGGAAATCAAGATTGAGCCAATGGGAGACATCTCACATGTATCACCTCACATGGATCACTCCATGTTGCATCATTTCCTTCCCTTCACTTTGAATAGAAACCCTTAGCCTCAATTCTTATAAATAATATGCATTTGAATCTCAAATGGTCCTCATTCTTAATTTGCATTGTTTCTATGAATTGTTAACTTGTTTTCATTGCATTTGGTGAAGTTGTTACTAATTGGCTCAATACTTGCTTTGAATTTGCTAAATGAACATAGGATTTGAGCTCATTTCTTATGAATTTCATTGAATCTCTCATATTAGGCATGTATTGTCATTGATTAGGGACTCAATTCTGAGGGCAATTGATCATTTAATCACACTTCCTAATTCAAGAATGATAAGATTATTTTTACTAGGGATTTGTGCTTATTTTGATATCTTTCATGTGTTGATCCCTAACATCGTAATGTCTTAGTGAAGTGAGTTTTTTCTAACAGGTACACCTTTTATATGCAAAAAATCAAACACTTATATCTAATAATAAACACAAAACATAGTTAAGTATTTTTTATTACTACATAATACACTTATTTCATCTAGTTATACAAAATATAATAAAAATTGATTTATGGGTAGGAATATGAAGCATCTTGTAAGATGGGCCTTTGTTATGTGTTTACAAAGAACATAGACCTCTTATAGCACTTGGAAGTTTGGAACCTAGTCGTCCACATGACTGAGTGATACACAAATGGAATTAAATGCCTAACTAAGATTCTAGTTTCTCATAGTGAACTTAGATCATAAACTTGCAAAAAAGTAAAAGAAAATTAAAATCTCTAACAATATATAAGGAACAAAAAGTACAAAATGATAGATAGAATTACGAAATGACATCGAGAAGCAATATTTAAGAAAATATTGTACTTTATAAACCATATAGTTTGAATTGTTGACTTTAAATTACTACTTGAAGTTTTAGGGAGATGAGAATATTTTCAAGCTATAGGCATATTTTATAGTCAACTAAAAATAATCAATAATACTTTAGCCAATAGGCTATTTGTCGGAGCTTTTCTCTATTAAAAATAAAGTATTTTTGTCAGAAAGTTGTCAGACCCTCACTTTCTTTTATTTTTTGGTAACTTAGATTTGAAGAGAATGATATGATTAATAGGTGTTTTATATTCAAACATTGTTAGAAGATATTTTTGTAATTAACCTATTAAATTATGAGAAATGTATCTATCATGGTTTGGTAAATTTCTATATCATTTGATTTTATTTCTATTTCTATGTCAATGATATTTTATACTATTCAATACCTTTTTATTCACCTCATTGGAGAGTTAAAATCACAATAATTAAGAAGCAACACACATCTAACATTCTAGAGTAGGTTCACACTGATTTATGTGGTCATATTGTAGTGCAAAGCTATTATGGTGGAAAATATTTCATTATATTTGTTGATGATTTCTCTAGAATGATGGTTGTGATGTTTCTTAAAGAAAAAATTGATGTATTTCAAATGTTTAAGTGGTATTTGGCTAGAGTTGAAAAAGAAATAGGAAAGAGTCTGAAGTACTTGAGATCATATAGAGGAGATGAATTCATATAAGGCGAGTTAAACATATTTTGCAATGAAAAAGGAATCAAGAGACAAATGAGTGCACTAAGGACTCCACCATGTAATGGGATAGCTAAAAGAAAGAATAGATCAATCATAAACTATGCAAGGACACTAATGATGGAGAAGAATGTTTCACAAAAGGATTGGAGAGAAGTTGTAAGTACTGCAATCTATACTTTGAATTGAGTTAAAGTTAAGAAAGGTACAAATAAAACACCTTTTGAAATTTGGTATGTTTATGAACCTAATGTTAATTATTTTAAAGTATTTGTAAGAAAATATTACACATTTAAAGATGCAAGGAAAGGAAAACTTGATGCAAAGACTGATGCAAAGTCTAAATTGATCAATGTGAAGGTTTTGTTGATCCTAGCAAGAAGAATATGGTATGCAAACTATTCAAAGCTTTATATGGTTTGAAGAAGGGCCCTAGAGCTTGGTATGAAAGGTTACACAATTATTTGGTGAAAACTAGTATTTCAAGATCTAATGACAATAGCAATTTGTACTTGAAAAGTGAATCAGAAAGTAAGATATTGCTAGCTGAATTTGTTTTTCATGATATCATATTTGGAGGACATGATTTATTGTTTAAATAATTTTTTAATGAGATGAAGAAAGAATTTGAGATGTCAATATTTGGAGAGATCAAATTCTTTGTTGGTTTGCAATTTTAGCAGATGAAGAAGGGTATTTATATTACTCAATCAAAGTATATCAAAAAGATATTAAAGACCTTTGGAATGAAAGACTCAAGACCAGCTGGAAAACCTATGGTTAGTGGTCATAAAATTTCAAAGAATGATGATTCTACTGAAGTGAATCAAATATTGTATAGGTCAATGATTATAAATTGAGATATATTGTACATACACTAGTACATTTGACCCCATTTTTAGACCAAAATTTTCTACCATCTATTAAAATGTTTTAGATTGGTCGAATTTTTCAAGGAATTTTTAAAATTTTTTTTAAACCATGCCCATGTTGGTCAAAATTTTGACCAACACGGGCTTCATCATGTCAAAATGTAAAAAGGTCAATTTACCCTAATTCATTGTTATTCAGCCATTGCGAGCAAATTCAATGGGTTGTTTGAAAGGGGAAAATATTTGAAGATGGAAAAATGAGTCAATCGCATTCAACTCTGAGTTGTGCTCTTCATTCTTCAATGCAACATTTCTATTCCATGCCTCAAAATGCTTTCAATATTCCATCATCGGGGCTAAGAAGGTCAAGCTCCTTTCATTGCCATTGATATCCCATTTGGAGATGGCAAAAACTATTTTTTTAATGCTTATTAGGACAATAGCAAAATCTTTGACTTCTCCAATTTGTAGAGAAATGGGTGCACCCATAGATTGGGCAAGCAACATTAGCTAGTATGATAAAAAAATCTTGAAATGATTTATCACTTTCTTCCCATTTGTGTTCCACTATTAATCCTTTTACTTTGACGCATATAGTGATGTCTTTCTTAAGTCCTTGTTCTTTATGAAATAATGACATAAATTGTAGATTCACATTCGCTAGGATTGCTTAACACAAAAAACTCCATCTTAAAAAACATGTGTGATAGTCTATTCTTTGTAATGTGCTAAAATATAACTTTCTCCTAGCTTATACACCAATGGTTTAGCTGTATTCTCAAGTTGGGAGTGGAATTTTTGGCAATTTTAGTTTTTTCTTTGATGAGGTGGCCTTGAATCTATTGCAGGCACTCACACCAAGTCCCATATGGATTCCTCATTTTGCACAATTTTTAGACCCACAAGTTCCATTCCAATTTTGTTTAAACTCACACATGGGCCTTGGTTCTCCTACTATGTTGTTCAACGCCCACTCACATGCCCTGATTTGATGGAGTGATTTGGAGCCATCTTAGTCCTGTCCACATGGATTTTATACTTTGGACTCTATGCCTTGTGTTATCTCTCATACATGCAAGCTTGTTTATGCTCTCTCAGTGATTATTGGAGGTTATCGATTGTTTGGAGGTTAGTATTTCTTATGATCTAGAGTGTTTTCTTTTGCACTCCCATGCGCACATGTCCTTAGAGACCATCATCTTTATTCCTTTCTTGGACTAGGATTGGAGAGCCATATCAGTAATAATATGTTCTTATTGGAGGTTGGTGATGATTGCCTTGTTTATAGTGATGACTATGCCATGCTCATTAATGAAGGCATTATTTTGGGGTTGACTATGTCTTTGTTAGCGCACAAATTTTATGGGATTGTTGCATCATGCCACCCCCATTTTTGGGATTGATATCCACATGTTTTTTGGCGACACACCACTCATGGCCTTGGGAAGGCCATGTCGGAGCACTTTTTTTTGTCCACGCTCTTCTTTTATTGTCAATTTTTTTGATTGGTGGTGGGGTTTTTTATAAATTAAATTTATTTCCCATTTAAATTCCCTTGAGCAGTTGGGAATTCAAACATTTCTTGATTCCAAAGAGAAGCAACTTGGAGATTTATTTCCTTCCACTATTCAAATAGCCATTTTCTCTACTTCAATCCATGTAGCCATCATTTCCAAGGAATATGCAGACTCACCTTGGTGTTTAGACGAGCTACTTCTCATGCAAGAAAGTAAGGCCAAAATTATCCTTGTGTTCTACCAAGTCAAACATTCTGATCTCCGCTACATAGAAATAGGAGTATACGCTGAAGCTTTCATTAAATATAAACAGAAGGGAAGATACCTAAAGAAGCTTAACTAGTGGAAGGAAGGCCTTTGATCTCTTTCACTTACAGCAAGGGAAGAGATGAACAGGTAATATTTTTACAATTAATATAGTCTCCTAAGTTTCAGCAACAAAATCTCCAGACAACATTTTTGCATCCATTTTTAAATCTTCTATGGAATCATATTTAGACACAAAGCCAAACATCGTAATTGTCTTTGTCATGTTGAAAAGTCAAAAAAATGACTACAGAAATCAAGGAAAGCCTTACAAATCTCATCAAGATCATAAGACACTCCACCACTAATCTTAATTTCCTCAATCTTCTCCCATTTCTACTTATGTTTGATTAGATTGAAAAAATATTTGGTTCCTCTATCTCTCTCTTTTAACCAATTCATCCCAACCCTCATTCTTTGCCCTTTACATTTGAAGTTTGGAACCTTTCTGAGCTCCCCTCTAGTCTTTCAAAGCTAATCCTTTATCATAGTATCATGTCTATCATCTTACAAAAAGCCCTCTAATTTGTATAACTTCCCTTGAAATGCCTCCTCTACTTTGTTCCTATCACCCACAAATTAAAACATCTTCTTTCACACCACAAATTGAACAAACATTTTATTGCAGATATGACATCTTGATAATATCTACATCATCCTCATCTTTAAGCAAGGAAGAATTCAATTAATTTCTTCTCCCAACCTTTGAAGCAAACAGAGACACAATTTATACCAATATGACCATAATAGGGAGTGTTTGGATATGACAATATTAGCACTCATTTATCACTGGGTGCTTTTTTCTTCCAACTTGCAATATGACAATATTAGCACTCATTTATCAATGGATTTTTTTTTTTTCTAGTTTTCATCAAGTTTTGTTAAAGCATTATGGAATCTCCCCTCCTTTTCTATGAATGGTTTTAGTCTCCATTTGATTGTGAGAGAGGTTGCCTATCATCAATTTTTATTTTTTCCTTAACACTTCCAGCTAGAAAGGATTCCTTTGTTAATTTGGTCTCTATCATACTTAGTTTATTGTTAATTGTGACTATCATCTTACAATATCCTCATTGTTTTTTACTTAAAACACATTTTACAAAGTTTTGGTTAAGTTTCTTATGTACTTTTTTTGTTTTAGTAATAGTGGCCAAGGCCAATTTTTGAGCTTTAAGCCTTTTCTAAGCATTGTCATCATTAGGGGTTTCTTGGTGATTAAACTATATATTTCAACTTTGCATCTCATTATCGATTTCAAAAATTTTGTACACAATTTTCCCAAAATGTTATTAGGACAATGCTTAAGTTATAAGTTACTATAAATAACACATTAAAATAAAAATTTGGTAGTGTTAGAGTTATGATATATTATAATAATAATGTGTTAGTGTTCTTAAGATAGTTTTAAGTTTTAGCTTCTTAATGAACATATCAAGAAAAAAATAAACTTAGTGCTAAATAGGCTCAGTAGTTAAACAAACAAGATTTTAATATAATCGTGTATCCATTGTAATGATTTATCCATTAAGAGGCTATTTTTCTTGAGTTTAATATTGATTTATTTGTTTTTGGGTGTTCTAGACTCAATTGTGAGGTCTATTTTGCATCAAAATGCACCCAACAAACCTCCTACAAAAATGTGTCCAAACTGAGAAGGCTCGTGTAGATATGAAGTTTTGATACCATATAAGAGTCAAAATAGACTTAAGTCTATGCCTTAATGTAGAGAGAAAAGATGCTATAGGAGGAAGAAATAAAGATGAGATGATGTGTAGTGGCTAAATGACATTTTAAAGACCATTGAACATGCATAACTTGTTTTGAGAGTGCAAGGAGTCAATAGAAATTCCATAATAGAAAAAATGATTAATTGCAGCTAAAATTTTGCAACCTCACTTTTTAACACTAAAAACTAAATAGGAAAGTTAGTACATTAAGATGAAGATATCCAACTATTGCATTTGATTTTTTAATCCTTTACTTCTAGATATGATAAAATTATGATAGCAGTTGGTGGAAAGAATATATGTTAGAATAGATGGCTATCGTTCTTTATGCATTTGAATTTTTCTATGTATCTTTAAAAGTTAACCCTTCTTATTGGTATAAATTTATAAAATAGTGAGAGTGGCTCAATGATTTCCCTTTTATTTTCTTAATATAAACCCGCATATTGATTCTTGTAAGGTTAATTGATCATTACATGCTAGGAGGCACTTTGGTCTTTCAAAGGCATTAAGCAACCCACTATGTGATCAAATATAAAATAAAGATGACAAGATTGAGTATTAGATTACACTAAATATAAAAATTTGTACTTAAGATGGCCAATAAAAACACAGCGAGTAACAAAAAACCTAGATTTTAAGTATTAATTAAACTAACTATGGTAAATATGGAAATTGGGGATAAATGTAACTGCATATGACTAAGTGGAAAGACACAGGAGGCTAAACCAAAACATTAGATTTTTGAATAGTTATTGTCATATTCTCTACATTTGCTTCTTTATAGAGAGCTCATAGATTGTACTTTATAAATAGTTCAGCCTACAAAACTGAGGAGAATAACCATTGTGAAACTACCTCTAGTTAGACTTATGAACATCATTACAATGGATACACGATTATCTTAAAATCTTGTTTGTTTAACTATTGAGCCTGTTTAGCACTAGGTTTATTTTTTCTTGATTTGTTCATTGAGAGGCTAAAACTTAAAACTATGTTAAGAACACTAACATGTTATTATAATATATCAAAACACTAACACTACCAAATTTTTATGTTAATGTATTATTTATAATAACTTATAGCTTAAGCATTCTCATGATGATGTTTTGGGAAAATTGTGTACAAAAGTTTTGAAATTGATAATGAGATGCAAAGTTGAAATATCAGTTCCTTTCAAGTATCTATGCTAAAGACCACCTATACAAATCAAGAGTCAACTTCAACATCTACTTATTTAGAAGCCACCTCCTCACTAGAAGTCAACTATGTAGAACCTGGAGTCACAACTTAATATTCAATATTATATGACCTTTTGGAAGTTAAATGATGCTGGAATAAATACCTCTTCCAATTTGGATCTTCAATCTCAAACACAAACACAAAAAACTACAAAAACTTCTTAGCTTCCACCCAATACTCAGAAAACATAATTACACATCTAAAATCTATCAAAATATGCTAGACAATTTGGGCCTTTTCATCAACCTTGCCTCTACAAAACAATACTATAACAAAAATCTACAATCGCAATCTTTTACAACTACCAACACACCAAATGTTGAGATAATGATGTTGACATCAATGACAACCATCAACCTCACATTCTACCAAAGCTAAACCACCTCACTAATTAAACAATACACTCCAATAATTTGTTTTCTTATTCTTAGGTTGAAATGGGTAGACGAGGGACTGCATTGGATGATTTATGAACCAACTATTAGGAAAATATCCATGAATTTTGCATTAGGTTGTATATTTTTCCTCTAGGCTATTTAGATGTTGTGCATTATTTCTCAACCATCTGTCTGTTTGTTAGGGTTTTTTCATCTCGTCCAATGATCCTTGTTAATTTGGTGTTAGTGATTCTTGTCTTATTATTTTTGGTAATAAACCTTTCTGCATTACTGTAAATCTTTGAGGAGTTCCATATTTGCATGGAACATTTTCCAATCATGACCTTGGTCGCATTTATATGGGGCCTTATACTACCAAGGACTGCAAATCTTTGAGGGGTTCCATATTTGCATGGAACTTTTGCCAATCGTGACCTTGGTCACATTTATATGGGGCCCTATACTGCCAAGGACTTGATTTTGGAAGAAGGTAGTTGTAAGGGCCCATTGTTCTTCCTCGAAACCATGCTCTAGTTGGTTGCGTCTGAATCTTGTTGCTGATGCTTTGCATAGCAAATGTCCTTTGGACTTGTATTTCAACTCGATTGACACATTTGAAAATAACATGGTTAAACTTTCACGAGAACACATTTGAATTTTCCTTGCATTTTATTCGGAGCAAACAAACCAAGTATTCTACTAGATTTGGAAATTGAGATCAATGGGTAATATTATTTTCTCCATCTATATCGAATTTTTGGACATCTTCTGGATAGGCATACATGGTTTATCTCACACAAACATTAATAATGTTTTGAGCTACTGAAGCAAGGTGAGTCCAAGATTAATAGAGTCTTAGACAAGTTCAACAAGAAGAGGCAAACATTTAGAAGCCTTTGCAGTTTTCTGAATTAAGATAGCAAAACTTTGGCTACTGGATCAGCTCAGGTCTTTTCAAGTCTACCATAGATTTGAACAGTGTTTCTCTAAGTTTTGGGGATAGGCAGATTGGTTTTAGACATCAAAATATTTTCTAGATTTGTAGATGGATGTAAGAATAACATATGAAGATTAATCATTGATTTTTTTAAAAATTCATTACAAAAACTAGTGAAAGAGCCACAATCTATCATTTATTTGTGTCCACACTTTGAATTAAAAAAACATAAATTTATATGTTGTACTGGTGTACAACATTTTGGATCGTAGAAACAATATTAATGCTTTAATCATCTTAATATGGAATTTTACCATTAAGCCAATTTGGTCTATGTTGCCACACCCTGGAATTCAAATTATTTTGAATGACCTGCAAACCCTAGGGATGTGTGCTTATTATACACATTTTTAAGTATGCTACAATTTTCATAGCTAACACATCTATGACAATATTCACCACCCAATGCACTGCCTCTTTGTAATATCATGTGGCGAGATTCTACCAACTCTTTCTTGCTTTTACACAAGTATGTAGTCAGGCTTATACTCATCTGACAGTGAAGTCCATTTGCATTCTTTGTTATCATAAAGCCACAAATTTGTAAACATGATTAGCTAATAGGCTTTCCTCTACAATCTGTCTTACATACATAAGTAGTAAGCCTGACATCAATTGTCTCATGCCTCCTCCTATGACTTCTGGAATAAAGCTAGTAAATTGATAGCAAAAGGTACACTCAATAGGAGGCATTGATTATAATGAAACATTTTCTCCAGTATCATAGACAGATACAGTTAGACTACTTGTGTCTTTAAATGTTTTTCATGGTTGAACTATTTATCAAATAGATGTTTTAAAGTGTTTTTTTATGGTTTTATAAGTATAGTAATGAAGAGGTTTATGCCACTCAACTTCAAGGCTTTAAGATACCTTCCAAAGAACATTTTGTTTACAGGTTGAAGCAAGCCTTATATGGTTTTAAGTAGGCATCAAAAGCATGGTAATCTAGAATTAATTCCTTCCTACCTACAACAAAAAAATTTTGTCAATATTTAATAATAGTACTCTACATATCAAGCTGGTGTAGTCAAGATCGACAGATCTTATTAAACTACTCGACCTTGCAGCCTTAATATGCCATCCAAAACACTATATGGAAACATAATATGAAACTTATCTTTATTTCAACCTTCATCTATACATTCGAACAATAGAATTTATCCAAAATAATAACATGTATGAAGGATTTTGAAATGAAACAAATTAATTATTTTTCAATGTTTCCCAAGCATTCATACCTTTGTGGCTTCACTCCTCAATTGAATTCTAATATTTTTCTTCATCATATAGCTCTTGTGGCTGCCTTGAACACCACAAACACACATGTAGATCCTTATTGCTCTTCTTCTAGCCTTCTCCTCTTAGCAAGCTAATCATCTATGCTCTTCCTTGTGCAATTCCCTAGAGAAAAACATGCAAGTTTCTCCAACCTTGTTGTTGTTGATTGTAGCTTCTAATGCCATTGAAGGCTACATTTTATATGATTAGAACCCTTGTGGTGCCAATCCTTCCAAATGTGGCACCCAATTTTTCTAAACTACATCCAATAACTTTTTATTGTTAATGGCTTTGGAAAAATGAAGATAAACATAAACCAAGTTGTGCTCATTTACAAAATAAAGTCTCTAATTATTTTCTTAAAAATCACTAGTCTTTACCTCCATTTTACATAGTTGAGATGAAAGATACATGATTGGAGTGAAAAATGTCATTTTCCTTGTGAACACTTCCCTCGGCATACAAATTTAGCAAATTAATTCATTATGAGTTTATAATATGCCAAAGAATCCCTTCAACCCTTAAAACCTTGAAATTGTGCAATGTAATATTTTCAAAATCACAGCCTCTAATTTTTGCAATGAAAGTTGGGCATTGATAAAAAAAATATTTTATCCGTCAACACTTTAAAATGTGCTCTTGAAGCTCCATCCTACACCAAAATTGAAAAAATCAAACATGGAAAGAAAATAAATTTTTTGGTGACGCAAGATTGCTTGTGAGCCCAGATGCTCTAGCATCACAAGTACTCAGCTGAGGATAATCTTATCCAAGTTCTATATGTGGATAATCTTATCTATATTGTAAAAAAATCATATTTACTTGATAAAGCTAGAACATCTTTTATTTAAATTTTAAAAAGACTAATTTAGGTGGATGCATCATTTTTTGGTCTAGAAGCCTCCATGTGTAGAGGGTATATTTATGTCTCAACAAAAATATGCTTAAGATATTCCCCAAGGAATTTGTATAAAAGATAGCAACCCTGTTGAGGTTGGACTTGAGGTTTCCACTTCAAATGAGTCTACTTTAAAGAACCCACTATATAGACAGCCAATTAGTTGATTGATTGATTTGGCTATTGCATTGACCAAATATAAGTTATTACATATGTAATGAGTTCGATGTTTTGGTTATAGTTAAAAAAATAAGAAAACATATTGGAGTGCTACTAAAAGGATTCCAAGGTACCTTAAAAAACATAGATTATGGTCTTTATAGACTAGATAGGTTGGATATGCTGATTCAATTTAGGCAGGTTCTATTGACGATCAGAAGTCTACTTCTAGTTATACTTTCAGCCATTAAACATATCAATGGATGCTCTTTTTTTTTAGGATCTTCTTGTTTGTGAATTCTGTCAAAAAATTCACATGCCTTGTTTATGCTTCCATTTTTCAAACATGTCTACCATGGCAATTGTGACTACAACATTTAACAAAAATTCTTTATAAAATCTTTCAGTATCTTGTTCAAGGCATGCCCAATATGAAAATCTCCCGGCACAAATCCTACTCATGATTATGAAGGTACATATCCTAAAAATGATGAAGGCCCTGATGTACATCACAGTGATAGAGGTACATATTCAATTTTTATTGAAAATTAATTATGTAATTATTAATAAAATTTGGCATCTTAAATTGCAATTGGTGTAACCTTTATGTGATAATTTTTTAGTATGGAGAATGTCATGGTAATAGAGTCGAGCATGATGTTAGTGTTGAGCATGTTGAAGTTGGGGCTAAACAAAATGTGGTAGATGATGTGGCACTATCAAGTAAAGAAAAATCCCTGTTATGTTCTTTAAAATAATGAAATACTTATAACATTAAAAAAATATGTTTAGAATTAAACCTATTTATTTCTTATTACAGGGACGCATCAACCTTATGTTCGAAAAAAGAAGAGGAAGCCTCATGTTATAAGATTAGAACCACAAGAGCCATACGAGAATGCCAAAGATAGTCACAATGTGCCTATTAGCCTTTATGCCAAAGATAGTCATGATGTGCCTATTAGCCTTCATAATCATGAGTAGGATCTATGTTGGGAGTAGAAGGATGCAGTGTTTTGTCATGCACATTGTTATCATTGTTCGAAATTAACATCAAATAGATTATTTCTCATGAAGTTCTCAATTTTAGTTATTATTGATTAGGCATATTTACCTTTGTGTGAACCAATGCACCAAAATATTCTACATTTCTTTGGCCATTGGAATCTGTGTCATGGTGGGAAACCATTGCTCTATAGCCTTGAAGTCAATGTGTTTGTCCTCTTCTGTGGGTGCTAGATTAAAATTATATATTATAGAGACAAACAACAATTTATTATTCTTGTAAGAATTTGGCTTAGGCCAAAATTCACCCAAGAACTAAGAACTCAACACAAGCACAACAATAGACCAATAGAGAGAGTATGATCAGAATGATGATATTCATTCAATATGTCATATGCCACTACAAGAGTACACTAGGAGTGCATGTATATAAAGGCCTCAAGAGAGCTTCTAGAATGCATAGAAGTCAGCATCATAATAAGTCATACAACCAAGCACATGTCCACTAGATATGGGTTATCCTCCATTAAGCATGAAATTAAGTGTGATGATGTGAGGATAAGCCTACAATGTTGTAGCATGCAAATTAGTGGTGTAGACAACATGTGTTAAATTAGGAGGGTGAATAACTGTGTTGTCAACATGGCAACTCAGTGAATGATGCAAACTCCAGTGTTGTAGACACCATGTGCATAATTAGAGTTGCGCACTTCTGTGAGAGTACACAAACTCCTAAGTGTCTCACCTAAATAAATAATAAAATAATGCATTAACCTAAGTAAACTTAAGTAAGTGTAATAAGTAAATACTTATTTACACCAACACTTGCTCTTAAGTGCAACTTAGGGGAATGGCCTTAAGCTTACAAAATCCTAGCTACTAGGCCATGTAAGGTACCCATGTACATAATGATATGCAATCTCTCATAAAGTAGAGAAAGAGGGAAACCTCATGGGAAAAACCCTCCCCCAAAAAGAGAGATAAAATGATGTATGGATGGATGGAGTAATCAAGACCCCCCCACCCCCCCCCCCCCCCCCCAAAAAAAAGAAGAATGTTGAACAGTGACTACTCTAATGAAGAAGCTGATCCAAGACTGCAGAATGGTGTTCCTCCCCTTAGGAAGAAACAATGCCAAAGGTACAAATGAGATGCTTCCGCTGTGCATGGAAAGAATCCCATGGATAAGTGATGTCTCTAAAACTTGCTCAATTGGCTGAAGAACCTATCTTAAAGAACTGTCTGTCTCTGCAATTGATGAACCCTGTTGTAACTACTGATCGTAAGTATCCACAATCACTTCAACCTATGATGATCAATCATGTAGAGAATGAACAAGAGGATCAGATGGAGCGCTCATAACAACTGAAGAAGGTGCTTCTACATCAAGAAGAAGAGGTAGATTATCAATATTGTCCCCCAAATCTGTCACTAAACTTGTACTTGGAAGACTGGATGTACCCTATTGTTCTGGACCCATCATTGTGGCTATGTATGCATGTAGACTGAACTGAAGTAGTGACCTCTTGCTGTAACTGTCGATAGAACCCTATGTGTCTGAATCTGTTGAAGCACTATCATTGGTGTCACTATCAGTTTTCACATTGTATGATGTATGGAGAGGAGTAGAGGACAAGCTTGGTGAACTTTCCTCAAAGTATACATCCTTCTCCACAAAAATCTGATGTGTCTCAGGATCTAATAGTCTGTATGCCTTCACACCATCTTCATAACCAATGAAGGTATAAGGTCGAGACGATTGTGCCTTGCATCTCCTGGAAGATCTATTTGCCCATGTAGGACAACCAAAGACTCTGAAGTGTGTCACAATAGGTTTTTTACCATACCATGCCTCAAAAGGAATTTTTCCATCTAAGGCTAGATGAGGAGATCAATTAAGAATGTGAGTGGCACTACTAATTGCTTCGAATTCTAATGATAGATCAAGAGACTTGGCTTGTATCATGAAACTTGCCATAGACTTGAGAGTGTAGATCCTCAATGCTACAACATCTGTCTTATGTGGATTGAGTGTTGGTAGAGTCTGAAGATCAATTCCCTCTAGTTTGCAAAAGTCTTTAAGTCTTCTATTCACATACATGTTTCCATTGTCCATTCGGAGAACTTTGGTGGCTTTCCTAGATTTTTGTTTGACATGAGTGTTGAAGGCTAGAAACTTGTCCAATACTTAATTCTTATTATGAAGAAAGTAGACCCAAGTGTATCTTGAAAAGTCATCAACAAAGGTAAGTATGTAGGGACCTTGGCTAAATGCAAAAGGACCTGCTAATACTATGTGAACCATCTATAGAACACCTAGTGCTCTTGAAGACTTCCCTCTCTATAACTTCCCCTTTGGATGCATATCCACTAAATCTGTTGAACATTCACCCTTAGAAAAATTGATTTGAGGTAGACCTTTAACCATTCGGTATGTGCAAAGTTGTTGAAGATAGTAGAAGCCAAGATGACCAAACCATTGATGCCATAATTGCATTGTTGAATTTGATTGAGATAAAAAGGCCTTTGAAGAAGACTTGGGCACAAAATGGGAGAAAGAGTACAACCTTTTGTTATGATTCACTTTCCCCACTACAACCAAGGAATCATCTTTAAGACTGTGCACCTTTACTGAGTCTAGAAGGAACTCAACTCTATGTCCATCTCTGAGGTGAGTGATTTGGTAGATTGATAGGAGATTTAAACTTAGGTTTGGAACATAGAGAACATCTTGTAACTCTCCATTTTCCATTTCCACATTTCCTTTTCCTTCAACTTCCATTTTTCTATCATCTCCCATAAAGATGTGTGGTACCTTTGATTGCTTCATTGAAGAAAAATCCTCCTTTGAAAAACCCATATGATATGAGGCACCTGAGTCAAAGATCCATTCCTTTGAAGAGTTTGGATTAGCCATGAATGCTTGCCCTTTTTCCTTAGAATCTGAAGAAGACCCTTTATCCTTATAAGCATTAGGCAATGGAACATTATGTCTCCTCATGATTTTGGTCAACTCATCAATCTTCTTGAGATAACACTCATGCTCTTCATGACCCAATTTCTTGCAATAAGCACACTTCTTCTTCTTCTTATTGTTGTCCCCTTTCTTGTTGGAATTTGGGGACTTGCTTTGTTGATTGGATTGTGGTGTTGTCTTTTTGGCATCCTCTGATTTGTCTTTCTTCCACTTCTTCTTACCCCTTCTTTTACTTGAAGATTGTCCAACTAAATTTTGAGAACCCTCATTGTTGGCCACCAATTCTTTAGACTAAGGCAATTTGAGAATCCCCATTGATTTCAACTTCTTTTCTTCAGTATCCAATAGATCAACATATTCATCAAAAGTGACTTTCTTGTAGGTAGACCCTAAGGTAGTCTTAGAGGTGTTAAAAGAAGATAAAAATGTGGAATACTTGGATGGTAGCTTGTTATGGATGAGATAGATTAGTCTATAATCTTTGATAAAACTCCCACAATTAGTAAGCTTCATCCTTAGTTCATTCACCTTGATGATGAAATCTTGTATAGAATCATATGAGTTAGGATCTAAGGAGACAAGATCATCTTCAATTTTAAAAGCATCCTCTTCAGACACTTTACCATAAAGGTTTTCGAGGGTATCCCAAGCTTCCTTGGATGTAGAATACTTCTTGATTTGATACATGATCTTATCATCAACCCCCAAACATATATCACCTAGGGCTTTCCTATCCATTGCTACCCAAGCTGAAATATCACTTATTGATACATTATCACCTGCTAGTTTAGGAAGTAGGTACCATATACATATTGTGAAACTCCATTATGCATTAAGTGATACCACATTTTAATCGATCATGTAGCATAGTTATAAGGAGTTAATTTAGGAAACTTAAAGTTGCCCATAATGTAGAAAATGAAAAAAAAGTGCAGAAAAGAGAGAACACAACACCAAGAACACCCCCCCTTTTCACTAAATCAAGAAACCCCCCAAAAATAGATGTTTTGGGCACTTTATCAGTAGTGCGATTACAATGGGCCACTTGTGAATTTTGGCCTTTGTGGACTTCTACTTTTGCTTGTTACAACCTCTTAATGGAGTACAAATCTAAAACTTTACTAAGTGCTACAATTCTGAAGCATTACAAAGTAAAGGAAGGCCCTATTGTTGAAAGTGACACTTTTGTCTACACAAACTTACAATCTACCTATAGAACTAGAAAGCAGACAAAAAATAACACACTTTCAAAAAAAATAGAACATGTCTTCGACTCCAGATGTACCTGTACGAAGCATTTGAAGTTACAAAATGCAAGATTATGCAGGTAAAATCACCAAAAAATGCAATTTCTAACAAATATGTGAACCAAAACTAGAAAATAGATACACCACTAAAAAATTTAGGAAATTCTACCCAATTTCAAAAAAAATTGCACCTAATTTAGAGTATGGATGTCCAAGTTATGGCCTCCCAAAGTCGAACTACAAAAACCAAAATCAATGTGGAAAGGGGTTGCACCAGCAAAAGATGGGGTTAAATTTGATGATCATGCAGCCATCACAACATTTCAAATTTGGCCTAGTATGACAATCAAATGGCTATCAATTTTAAGCTCATGAAATCAATGACATCAGCACACTTGCAAGCCTTTGATAATGTTAGCCATACAAATGATGATGTCAGCAACTGATGTGGTAGTACAGTACCATACGAATAGTACAAAAAAATTGACATGTCCTGCCTACATGTCAGTATGGATGTTGAGGTGGCATTCTAGTCACTGCTGACGTGGGCAAGTATGATATGACGGCATGGCTGGCAGTAGGGATGTTGACTCAATAGGGTCTACGCAAGCATTTGACGTGGGACTCATCCACGTGGCAGCGTGGAATTGGTCCACGTGGGTTACTGTGGATATGCTGACTGTGCATGTATCTGCAGGTGTGGACTATGGAAATTTTTTCCATGTGGTAGTTATAAAATCATGTTGTCTGCCAACAAACTGAGAACAGCACCGAAAACCTCAAATGTTTTCGCTGAAAGTGTTTTTGGCAGTGCTAGAGCTCTCATGAATAATCCCACATTTGTGGGGTTGTGAGGGTCTATGATGTATAAAACATTGTGCTTCTGGGAGTGTAAATAAAGAGTTTCTCTGCCAGATAACTGTCATCGCTAGTGGGTTGTCTTTCACCGGTGATTTAGATGCTTGGCCGAAAAGTATTGAGAATGTTGGATTTTGGGTAGAGTGTACAGATTTGGAATAAATGCCTACAGATTATAATAAAACCCTGCAATAATAAATCCAAATATTTCACCAAAATTACAGAGCCGAGTTGGGGTGTCACTACCCAATTTGGCTAAAAAAACTTTTCTCTGCCTAAACGCCCAATTGGGAAAAATATTCGAAAAATAATTTTGAAAAATACAATAGAATTATAGAGAAATAATTAAATTAGATCTGAAACAAAAATAATTAGATCAATAAAATGAACATACCCAAACTGCAAATTGGGCCCTCCGAGTTCCAATTTGCAAAAAAAATTTGCCTCATGATCAACTTTCACCTAGCATAGGCAAATTTATAGTTGATCTTCACTAAATTGACACTTCGGATGCAACGGTGAGGTTAGATCTGGCTCTAGATGCTCTCAATTTTTGCAGATCCTCTAGATTCGTGTCAAGGTACTAAAGCATGAAGGGTCTTGAATGGCTATGTGTAGAGAATCTCCCTTAGAGCTTTGATACCATGTAAGAATTTGGCTTAGGCCAAAATTCACCCAAGAACTAAAATCTCAACACAAGCAAAATAGTAGACCAAGAGAGAGAGTATGATCAAAATGATGATATTCATTCAATATGTCATATGCCACTACAAGAGTACACTAAAAGTGCCTGTATATAAAGGCCTCAGGAGAGCTTCTAAAATGCATAGAAGTTAGCATCATGATAAGTCATACAACTAGTCACATGTCCACTATATATGGGTTATCCTCCATTAAGCATGGAATTAAGTGCGATGATGTGAGGATAAGCCTACAATGGTGTAGCACGCAAATTAGTGGTGTAGACAGCATGTGCTAAATTAGGAGTGTGAATAACTGTGTTGTCAACATGACAACTTAGTGAATGATGCAAACTCTAGTATTGTAGACACCATGTGCATAATTAGAGTTGCACACTTATGTGAGAGTACACAAACTCCTAAGTGTCTCACCTAAATAAATAATAAAATAATGCATTAAGAGTTCTGGTTTCTGGGTTAGATTGTGTGCAGTTTTTTAATCATCAACGTTTCGGATCATACTACATGATCCATCATCAGGATGCCAGAGAACAAGAAGAACAAAAAATGATAAGATGCAGATGTAGCAAACTCCTAAAAAAGGGGCACAGGAGAGAGGGAGGGGGGGGGGGGGGGGGGGGTGGGGGGGGTAGCTAGGTTGAGAGTACCAAGGGTGACAAGAATAAAACAATAATAATAATAAAAACGAAAAAGAAAGAGAAGAAAATTAAGGGAATAAGGAGCCAACGGTGAAAAAATAAATATAAAGGGGGGGGGGGGGGGGGGTAAATACAACCGGAGAAAGCTAGAAAAATAAAGATAAAAAATTAAAATAAAAAATTAAAAATTAAAAAATTAACATAAAAAATTATTATAAATAAATAAATGAATAAATAAAAGTCAAATAAAAATAAAAATTAAAAAATTAAAAAATTAACATGAAAAATTGTAAATAAATAAATGAATAAATAAATAAATAAAAGTCAAAAATTAAATCAAATAAAAAATAAAAATGTTATAAAACTGAAACTGCTCCCTAGAAATAGCAATTATAACAATAAGGGAATAAATCTGCGAGAGAAACCGAGCCAAACAAGACAATAAAGCGCCGAGAGGTGACCTACAGAAACAAAAAAAGGGGGGGAGGGGGAGGGGGCGGGGGGGGGGTGTGCGGGGGGGGGCCGCAGATGATAAGGGGGAGAAACAAGAGATTGAGAACACAGGAAAGAGAGCGAGGATCTCAACTCAGGGAAAGAAGACGAGGGGAAGAGGGAACGAGGATTGGGGGGGGGGGGGGGGGGGGGGGGGGCGGGGGAAGGAGGGGAAAGGAGAACCAAGGCAACAAGGGAAAGGGAGGAGAGGAGGGACACCCGAGAGAAGGGGAAAGGACAGAAAGAAGGTCAGGACCCCGGATTGTTGCTGAGAAGGGAAGATAATAAAGGACGCCAGGAAGTGCTCAAACTCCAACCTTCATCTCGATTGAGGTTAGAGGGATGGTTATTGATTTCAATGGCCTCTTTGAGCTTGCGCTTGAAGAAATTGTCCTCTCTGTACACGATTTGGGTATCCTCTAAGCATATGTGATGCTTGGTCGAGGAAGAATGCTCAGCAAGAGCTGACTTAAGAATTCGTTCATGTTTGATGTCAGCAGCATGCTCTTTGATTCTAGTGTTGAAAGAGCGGCCAGTTTCTCCAATGTAAGGGGTTCCACAAGAACAAAGGACTTTGTAGACCCCAGCCTCAGTAAGGACGTCTCTGTGGTCCTTAGCGGGAGGGATGCAGTGTCTCAGAGTGGATATGGGCTTGAATGCCACTTTGATGCCCTTTTTGTTAAGAAGTTTAGAGATCTTGTGGGAGATCCCAGCAACATAGGGGATGGCAAAAAATGGGGAGGTCTTAGGGATAGAGGGAGAGATGTTGGGTGGTGAAAGATGGAGAGATAATGCATTAACTTAAGTAAACTTAAGTAAGTGTAATAAGTAAATACTTATTTACACCAACAATTCTCCTTAGCATAAATTGTTGTTTGTCCTCTAGAATATATATATATATATCTATATATATATGTATAGAGATTTATATATGTATATGTGTGTGTGTTTGTGTATAGATATACAATTGTATTTATGTAGATATATATGTTTAGATGTATATTTCCATATATGTATATATGTATGTATGTCTATATATATATATATATATATATATATATATATATATATATATAAACTATCTCCCATAAGTATATATACCTGTATATCTATACATATGCAGATTTGAATCATTCATATGCTCTCCTCTGTATATGTATATTTATATTTGTGACCAAAACTAGAAGTGTAAGGTGCTAAATAGTTTTACAAATTCCTATTTTGAGAATAAGTGACTTGTCAAAAATTTGTTTTAGGGGGGTAAGACCTATTAACCCCTTACCCCCCTTCTTTTTATTGCCATGGAATATTGTTTTTTTATTGCAGGTTATTCAACGATTGCAACATTTACCTCCAGTGTCCACCATTTCTTTAACCAAACCAGAGATCTCCTCAAAATTTTGTCACTCCAATTTCCTCCAACATTAATATTTGTAACTCTCTTAGTCGTTGTTATTTGTAATCCCCAATATGTTGGGAAGGGAATTTGGCTGAGACAAATTTTGATCCAACCTTGTATTTGTTTTTAGAGGTTCTTCTATCATAAATCCTCCCCTTGTATAAAAGGAGGTATGCCTTCTTAAAGACCCTTATAAAGGGCATATGTAATGTATACAGGACTCCGGTCCCAAGCTGTATCGAGGGTTTTCTTTGCCCTGTTCTTTTTCCCCTAGTGCCTACAGTTGAAAAGGGCAAAACTTTTGTAATATCTTCTAATAATATAATATAAAGTCTTGATTACTATTGCTTATTAATGAATTTTATATCATATTAATGAATGTTATGTGATTGTATTGATTGAATGTTATAGTTCATAAATGGATGAATGAAATGAATGAAGTATGTAATTAGATGTTAATGGGGAATTTAGATTGATGTTAGGGGGAGGGGGTGAGTTCAGATGAGTTTCCACCTTCACGTGGTTGGCCTTGTTAAGTAGAGAATATTATAGTATTCTTGAAACCAAGTGAAGCTCAAACTAACATACCAAGGAATCGGAAAAACCAAATCCATCTACCTCTCATCTTCTCATCCCAATAAGTCATCTTTTCTGCCACTTTTATTTGGAAGGGTCTAAAGCCTAATCAATTCATCATCTGCATATCTCAAAATCATAACACTCCAAAGAAAAGAATGATGTGCTTGAATAATGCACACTATTTCTTTCATCCACTTTATTTGGATGCCAATTGCTTGCATCACCAAGTTAAGGTAGTGTAACTTGTAAGCTGCCCAAAATGTGTGCTCATATCTTGCCTCAAATGATGCAGAGTCTACAACCTTAATCCACCAAAATCTTCTTAAGAGCCTAATAGCACCCAACCCACTACAAGATGCCAAGCAAGGTTACCAGCCTTTACCCAATGCTGACCTTTATCTCTCCAAGTGTACTCCACTTCTCTAAGGTCTTACCCCCTTTCAAGGGCTCTTAGCAAACTTGGGTCAAATTAAGGCTTTAGGGACAATAGCCCTCAATTAGGCCAAATATGGAAAATTAGGCAAAATTCTTTCAAGGCTTCAAACAAAGACTAGTTTTGTCATTCCTAGTCCTATATACCTTAGTTTTTATTAAATACAAATACAAGAACTCCACCACTTAACCTTTGATTCAAATATGACCCCATTTTCCAACAAGATTATCTAATATGAATCCTAAAATATCTTTCCATGATAGTGGTTGGCTTTGACATGATTTTTGCTAAGTTCATTTTTGTGTATACAAGTTGGAATGCAGCATTGGGCTCGCTAGGTTCACAAAAAATTATGGCATGGTACTATCTGGAATATCCACGAGGTATGAAATTAATGCTATTTTAGTTTGAGCTAAAGTGGATTCGTATTTTTCTATTATGTATGACACTGGTAAATAGAGTGGAAAATGAATATATGAGCTTCAATTTTGAATTTTTTTAATGTAATCAGGGAAGCCAAGGTTCACAAAGAAACATGTGGATCTACTTTTCCGACCAGATTTTGCTGATGATTTTCCAGTATCCATGCACGTAAAATAATTTTCTAATGACCATGCTATAGGGATTATTTGAGATATTGGTCTCCTAATGCAATTCTTTGATATTAACATATATCACACAAGTATAGTCTGATATATGTAATTAAAAAGTTGGGACTTCTATTTGTTTATGATTTGGAAATAGCAATAGTAGTTTATAGGAATAGGATCAGTCCAGATCCAATCTTTTTAACATTCGAAGCAACCATAGTTGGTGGGTTCTTTGCTGTCAATCGGAGGGGGCAAGTTTTGCTTGCAACTGTCAATGAAGCTACAATCGTGCCTTTTTGTTAGTGGACAAGTGGTTTTTTGATATATGGTATTTTGACTGAAGCTAGCCTTCCATTTAATGCTCTCCATATATTAACTGATGTATGTATTGCATTTCTCTAGCTCAACAACCTTGAGCTTTCTTGTGAATCTTGCTAAAAGACAAAACCTTCTAGGGGTCAAAAATTTGGTAAGTGTCGACAACAATGATGTTGCATATTTCAATTTCTTCAATTTAGCTATTTATGAATCTTTAGAGAGATGGATTATGCTTAGTTTATGTTTTAGTTTTTGAAATTCCATTGTTTTTGAATGTTCAGAGACCAAAGAATAAATATACTAAATATTTTGGGTTATGATGTTTCCTATTTGTTTCTTATATGATGATGATTTTTTCTTTGCTTTTGATATTTGGAATAGGTTAGCACAAATTTTATTCATCTTCACATTGATGGAGTAGTGGTTGGAGAAAAGAGAGTAGTGTATGCATCGCAGAATGGTGTAATAGAGGAGACATTGAAACCTCTACACTTAGTTAGTGTTGATAGTAACTATACTAATGTACAAGGATATGCTCATTATGTTAGGATCTTGAGCCAACCACCTATTACAAATCATTATGTCAAGGTGCATAACTATAAATACAAAATGGAAGCCAGATGCTTGAAGAGATTATGTTCTTGTTCTGTAGATTGATATAAATATCAAGAACTTGGTACTATAAGAAAATTCACTTATTTTCCAAAGTGTTTGCTTATCTGAGATTAATAAAATCTACCTTTGGAATTGACATTTGATGGTTTATTGGTGCTTCAAATGATTACAATCTTGAGGAAAGTGGTGATGGCATATGGAGCGTTGTTGGAGGCAAGGTCTATCTGTTTCTTTTCTCAAATTTCTTTACTCCTATTCAATCTTGTTGTAAATGATTAAAAAATTTACTATCTAAAAGAAGAAGAAAATTTAGTGTGGTTGAAAATCTTTTTCTCATTTCTTGAGGGTTGCAACAAAACTTCCATGACCATAAATTTGCAAGATAGGTTAAGGGTCAAGACTCAATTTTCGGTCTACCATTCATATTAAACTCTCTTTGGAGGTTAAAAATTTAGTAAATTAATTTGAAGATATCATCAAAAATTTTGATTTGGAGAACATATTTTTTATTTTAGTTTTTTTTACATCCCAAAAATTCAATTTTACAAAATAGGTACAGTTTCACCAAATAGAATTTGTGGTCTTGTATAGTGAACCTTGTCTGAAATGCTTGTTTTATGTTTCCAGGCATCATGTCGCATGAATTTTTCACTTGATGTTGTCTTATTGGATGCACTTGGTTGTTCCATTCACAAAGATATGGAGGTTCTAAATATTTCTAAGGATTTTTTTATTACGTGAATGGTTTCATTTGGTGTTTAATCTATCCTATGATTCTGACCAAGGCAATGTATGCGTACTTCAAAGTATATTTTCTAGCTTGTCGCATTACTTGTGTATGCAAATAGTGGAGCCCTTTTTGAGAAATCAAAAGACAATCCAGAAGATCCCCTTCTTTTCACCTTTGATGTTGTTGAGTTTCCTTCAACTGAGTGTCCAATAAAACTTATTCATGGGTGTGCATCTTTTAAGCTCAAAATATCCCAGGTAAATCCACTAATGCCTAGGATAAGTAATTTTCTACTTATTTTCTTACTATAATTTTGTGTTATCTAATTCTTTAAAAGTTATAACAGGTTGACTATAATATTAGTTAAACTTTAACTTATAATGGTCCTTGATTGTGCAATTTCTTTTAATTTACAATTGTCCTCTAAATGTGACAATAGGCTATTTCGAGTATGTTTTGATTATTGAATATAATTGGAATATGTCTTCACGTTTGACAGTTAATATGATTGACCAAAATATACTACATGAATGTTGATTGTTGACGGAAATTCAAGAAACATGGAAGAAGATGAAGTAGAGACTTCTGCATCCATTTTTGGGAAATACAATTGCCTGCTGCATGGTGAGAAAAAGACCAGGCATTTCAAAAATGAAATGCTAACTGCAAAATTCTAGAAGAAATACATTCATTATGTTAAGAGTAGGCATCAACCTGTGCTAACAGATGAGGTGATTTTTCTAAGGTTTTAAATTTTTTACATTGCTTTTGTGTAAATTGTTTTATATTCTTATGTTTCTTTGTTTGCCAAACCCACATGGAAGTAAACAGTCATGTTCACAGTTATGTGCTAATGAAGATAATTTATAGGTAGAAAAACATCTTGCAACTACATATGCTGAACTACATAATGTGGGTGCAAAAGCTAAGGTTTGCAATAAGTGTGCCTAGTCATTTTGAAATGTTTAGTTTTATTCCTAATGTTAGTCAGTACTTTTAGAATTAACTATTCTTTTTTGTACACTCTTGATTTAATCTTTTTAATGTTTGGGTTGTAGTCTGGAGGAGGCACATTACCAGTTATTGGCTCATGCAAGGATAAAGTTGAGAAAACAGGCGAGAAAATCTTTAATTATAAATCCTAGGTTTTACACTACAATAACCAAAAATGCCTTTTAGCTTTCTAAGGCCTTTGAAAAGATCACTTGGATCCATGTTCATCTTCTTTATAACTTTAATCATGTGGCTATCTCTCTATATTTTTAGGATGTTTGCATATAGCTTTAAATAGTTACTCTTTTTTGTCATTTTTTGAACCAAAGTATCTCTTGAAATAAAGTTACGTTGGGGCGACCTTTGTGTGCTTGCAGTCACAGGGGGTCTAAAATGTGTTGGGGATATTTTTCTTGTTTTTGAGTAAAGCCTAAATAAATTTCTGCCAAATCCAATTTTAAGTGAGTCTACTTATTTGGTGGAAAGCACTTTTAAGGAGAGCTATAGGGCATCTTGAAATTTGAAAAATGCTTAGAAATGACTAAATCTATCCTTTTCATTTATTAGGGTTCTTTATATTCTGGTTGGGAACTTGCAAAGTTAAATTTGGATTGAGGCTTATGGGTCATAATATTAGTATTGCTTTTCATGTTTGCTAAAATTGATTATGTTGAGAATGCATATACTCGCATTATTTTGAAGCTTAAAAAAATTTGGTGCGCATTTCAGAAGTCACATTAATGAGATGGAAAATTGGATGTGTTTTGATTTATTTGACAATTTATTGCTACTTTCCAACAATACTTCAGAAGTGATGTGCATGAGATTGAAACATGAAAAGGCTTTTCATCATTTGAAAAATTTCACTATTTCCCAACATGCTTTGCTCAAGTATTAAAATTGGATGTAGAGTCTACTCTTAAAGTACTCAATTTTGAAATATACCATACAGAGTTGACAGATATGGAGCAAAGGGAGCAAGGAAGAAAATGAGAAATCGATAGGAAATGTCATGCTGATGGCGATTCTGCCAATGGGAGACATGATGATAATGATGATGGCGATCATCTAGATGGGTTAGGAAACATAGGAAGTTAGAATTTGTTGTCACTTTTTCTATCTTTCATTGTAAAATTTGATAAACTAGACAACTCTATGTAATGAGCTTTGGTGTTGAAATGAAGATCAAGAAGACAAAAGAAGGGTAGTGGAGATGAAAGGAGTGGTGGAAGCAAAACACAACCAACCATCCCAGAGTAAGGAAACTTTGCAATTCTCTTGCTTGTGGATTTTTCATAAGTTAAGGACTAACATTAGTTAATTCTACCAATTTGTATGAATGAAAAGTAGAGAAGCAGTAGAAGATATGGATATTGACTCAACAGCTGTGCCAACTATGATGGACATTTCATCTGAAAGGTCTCTTGTTTTCACCTATTCTACCAACATTTTTCGTTTCTATTTTTTATTTCTACAATTGAAAACTAAGATTGTTGGACTGCATAAAAAAGCATGTTGATTTAATCTACTTTTAGACACAACCTTACAATTCCTATTTCTAAAATAGTTTTCCTTTTATATAATGATTTTCAGTTTTGTACACCTAAAAGTAAAATAGAACTAGTATGCATTATGGATTTTCTTGGATTTTTGAATGTGATATTGTTGTTGGTTCTTACTGGGACAATATGCATATCCTGCAATATTGGCTTTCCATTAGATGAAATTTCATGGAGGCAGTCAATAAAATAGTTCAAATGCCTTACCTATGATTCCATGTTTTGCATGCATGTCTACCAGGAAGTTGCAACTTAAACAAATATATTCTCTCAATATATCTATTTTGTGCATATCCAGCAACTATGGCTTTTGATGACCACATTACATTCAGGCATCCTGTCAAATAGTTCACATGACTTATCTGTGCTTCCATTTTGCAAGCATGTCTCCCAAGGAAAATGCTACTACTTCATCTACACCATTTGACAAAATCCTTTATGCTTTGATGGATGCCTATAGCTTATCCCAAAGCTCTCATTCAGTAGTTATGAGATGATCAATCAAGAGGAAATAGTTGAGAGCTTAGAGTGACACAATTTTTAGATAATCATATGAAATGAAATGGGCATGTGAGTAGAAAGAAACTAGAAAGACATTGTGTACAGATGAAGGCATGAAATGGATGGTTTTGGAGCACTTAGCACAGACACTCAGCATTTAGTACATATCATCATTCGAGATCAAATGGGTGTGTGGGATTATATGCATAGTGAATAATAAAGGAAGGAATTGAACCCTCCCTGAGGCTCATATTTGTTGAGGTCCACTTTGGCAATGGCCATTCCTGTGAAATTGATGTCTAAAACCTTTCTAATGAAATAATGTGTTATGAGCTCTTCATTAGTGGGATGGAACATAAATCTAGGAGGCAGTTGTGCATCACCCATATCATGACTATAACTAAAGTTAAGAGCCTCTATTATTGAATTCTCTTCCCTATCACCCATATTCATTTCTTTTGCTATTCATAATTCACATGATGCATTTATTAAATTTATTTTGATTTTCTCAATATAGTTTATGACTATTATATAGAATTCACTCTGATTATAGTCATAAACTATATTGAGAAAATCAAAATAAATAGAATAAATGCATCATGTGGATTATGAATAGAAAAGGAAATGAATATGGATGATAAGGAAGAGAATTCAATAATAGAGGCTCTTAACTTTAGTTATAGTCATGATATGGGTGATGCACAACTGCCTCCTAGATTCACATTCCATCCCACTAATGAAGAGCTCATAACATAGTATCTCATTAGAAAGGTTTTAGACAACAATTTCACAAGAAGGGCCATTGCTGAAGTGGACTTGAACAAGTATGAGCCTCAAAAAAAATCTGAGCAAGCATTGGTTGAAATTTTGACCAATGCTTAGCAGTTTTCTACCAAGCATTGGTCAAAATTTTGACCAATACTGTGCAATTTTCCACCAAGCATTGGTCAAAATTTTGACCAATGTTGTGCAATTTTCTACTAGCATTGGTCAAAATTTTGACCAATGCTTGGCAAAAATTATGCCAACAATTTTGAAAGTTTTTGACCAATGTATTGGTCAAAATTTCTACCAATGAGTAAGTTAGTCAAAATTTCGATGAGAAAATTTTTGACCAATTGGTTGGTCCAAATTTTGACCAACCTGGGTCAAAATTTTGACCAATAATGGTAGAAAAATGAGCCCAAATATACTAGTGATAGTAGACCTTACATTACATTAGCAGTTGGTATTGTTGCTAGATTTTTTGTTAATCCTAGAGAAAATCACATGATGACTGTGAAAAGGATACTAGGATATTTGAAAGGAACAAAAGACTATGGGTTATGCTATATGAATAGTGACAAATTTGAGCTAAAGGTTTACACAAATGATGATTGAGCAGGAAACATTGATGATGAAAAGAGTACAAGTACATGCACTTTCTTTCTAGGTAGAAAATTGATTTCATGGACAAGCAAGAAACAAAATAATATTTCCCAATCCAAAAAAAAGGTTGAGTATATTGTTGTGGAAGTTAATTGTTCAAAAATTATGTAGATCAAGCAATTTTTGAAAGGTATGAAGGAAGAGCTTACAGAACCTATTGTGATTATTGTGATAACACAAGTTCTATAAATATATCAAAGGATCTTGTAATGCATGCAAAGACCAAACACATTGCTACCAAGTATCATCACTTGAGAGAGTTGGTACAAGGCAAAGAAGTGATACTAGTATATGTGAACACAAAGGAGCAAACAACTCATGATATATTCACTAATGAATTACCTAAGGATACTTTTGAGTATCTATGAGGTAAGTTAGGGGTCATTTTTCTATCTAAAGCAAGATACGAAGAGATGTTGCATTGCATCAAATGTTATGATCAAAATATCCATTGATGCAAGAGGTCACACTTTAGGATTTTCTCGAAGATTGTGAAAATATGGACTAAAGCATGAGCAAATGAGACTGCAAAGAGTCAAGTCAAACAAGAAAGAGAAAGTGATCTTGAAATATCAGTCAGATAGTGACATGGAGAGGATGTTGTGTATGTGAATAATTGATGTCTTTGACATTGTTGTAAAAAAGGATGAATAAATGCACTTACCTATACAAGCTACATATAAAGAGTGAGAAGATGAATTACAAGAAGAGATATGACAAAGGAAGCCAATATAGTTGGTATTACAATTTGTGTTATCATTGAAGATTATACAATTGATATCATAGAGGGAGAAGTGTAAGTGAATGCAAGATAAGAATCAGAATGAAACTAAGGATATTAATGAAGATCTATATCAAACCAAAAAGGGAGTTGTTAATGATAAATCAAGTGAAGTTTTTAGCATTTGCATGGTAACTAGAGCTTTTTCCATCAATGTCAAAGGGGGAGATTGTTGGAAACTACAATTGGAACAATTTTTATATTGTTATTGATGTCAAACCTACTAGAGAGACATTTAATAACAATATAAAGTGTCATATGATCAGTTGATTGATGAAGAGGATTTGAAAAGAGAGATAACTAGATGAAGTAGTGAAGTTGTTGAGTAACAAGGAGCAAGTATGTTGGAATTGCAATTGGCACTTGATCAGTTAGTATTTGACAAGATAATGTATTGTTTACTCATTATATGAAGTGAAGAAGATAATTGAGTTGATGTTTAGAAGAGAAAATAATAAGTTAAATACTAAACTTGACTGAGTGATAGTTTAAATAGGTCAATAAAGGAGTTGAAGCATAAGATTAAGGAACTTAAGAATTGGCTGAGTAAACAGTATTAGCCAAGTGTTGATTATGGCCAAGAAAGATGAAGAAGAAAATGTAGTAGTGATCGAGCGTGGTGAAGATGGAGTAAGCCAATGAAAGCCAAGCAACATAGAATAGTAGTGACTGAGCTACATAAAGATTTTTGAGCAGAAGAACACAATGATGATTGAGCATTATAAAATTAAAAATTTGTGAAAGAATCAAGTTTGAGGTGGACATAGTTGAATTTTCATATTAGTCAAAATGTGCGGATGATAAGGATTGATGAGTTGGCTTTTTAAATGCATAAATTGAGTTTGTTATGCGATCAAAGGCAAGGATTTTAGGAGAAGTTTATAGAAGTATCAATAAAGGATTATAAGAACAAAATGATGGGTAGATCCATTGAATCTAACCAAACCCTAATATCTATGGTGATGTTTAAGTGGAAAAATATCAAATCTACCTATTTAAGGAGGCATAAGAGATGTTTTCTAAGGTTGGTTCATTGTTGATTGGCATTTTTTGAGAACCTATGAAGAACAGAGTAACAAAGAAAAAGTGAGAAGATTGGTGAAATGTCATTGCTTGAAGGGTTGCCAAGCTATTCAAAGAAAGAGATGAAAATGAAATCTAGTCAATGAACTAGCAAATGAGTCGAATGAAGATCTAAATTTTTTAATTAAGGTGTATCTTTATAGATCAAACCTATTGTTACTTTCTAACCATTGTGGTGGTCAAAATCTTTTAATCAAGGTTGACCTAACAGTAATTTTGTAAATCCTTTAATCAAGGTGACATTCTAATGGAATGATCCAAAGTCCTCTAACCAGGCCACTCCTAATAGGGTGATTAAATCCTTTAATAGTGTCACACCTAATAGTGTTATTTGTAACCTTTACTAGGGTTGGCTCTTAACCAAGCTCACTTTGAAAGAGTGAAAAGTAGAAGCATGTTACTTGATGGTTTTTCCCAAATTGGGTTTCTATGTTAAATCTTGGTGTCATATATGTGTGAATGTTATATGTGTGATGCATTTTATTTATAGTTGTTTATTTACTATTATAGTCAACACATATTGAACAAAAAATTAAGTGATAAATGAATATGTTAAGTTGTTGATGTGTTGTTATATGGACTGAGTGGTTTTATGAGATTGATTAAGTTCTTTAAAGTTAGTAAAAGTTGAATTGGTACATCTAGAACTGATTCACCCCCTCTTAGTTATTCTAAATGTTCTAACATCCACTACTTCCAAAGAGATGTGGGAAAAATTGAAAACTTCTACATGGAGGAGATGATAATGTAAGAAGAGTTCAAATTGAAAGTCTCAGAGGAAAGTATGATGGCATGAGAATGAAAGAAGGTGAAAACATTATAGAGCATGTAAACTGAATCAAAGATGTTGTGAGTGCAATAAAATTTGTTGGAGGTGTTATCAGTGACTCTAAAATTGTTAGTAAAGTTCTCATGTCTCTTCTGCCTATTTATGCTATCAAAGTTTATGCAATTCAAGAAGAGAGAGTTATGTTTGGTTGTATTGGCACTTGATAGTTTAATTGATCAGTTGATTACATTTGAATTGAGAGATTATGACAATAGTATAGTTACAATTGTAATTGCATTTAAATATTCACTAATTATTGGAAGTTCCAAGAAAGAAAAGTAAAGAAGAAAGTGAATTTGAATCTAAGGATGATATGAATAAGCCCGAAGCATTTTTTGCAAGAGGCAAAGGTAAATTGCCCTTCATTTGTTTCAAATGTAATGAGGTTGGTCACTTTTCTACTAAATATCCTAATAGAAGTACGTGTGACAGAAATGACAAGAAAGATTCCTAGTACAAATAGAAAAGGGATTACAAAGACAAAGGGAAGAAGTCATTCACATTGTTGAAGAAGAACATACTGAGTCCAGTTATGATGATGAAAAGAAAGTAGTTGAGATGGTTTATGTTGAAATCAAAGAAGATCCTGATGGATAAAGATATGAAAGTGAAACTGCCCTTATTTCACATGTTAGCAAGAATGATTCATGGATTCTAGATAGTGGATGCTCACATCACATGAATAGTGATCTAAGTAAATTTGAAAAATTTAAAGAAATTAATGATGGTGGAACTGTTAAATTAGGTAATGATGTTCCATGTTGGTGAAAGGTAAAGGATCACTAATATTGAGTGATAAGATCAGATGTGATGATGCTAATTGGGTACAAGGACTAAAGTACAATCTTTTGAGTATTTCTCAGCTGAAGACTCGAGTCACAAGATGGAATTTCATAATAGAAAGTTCAAGATCTTTGATAATGAAGCCAATCTAATTGGAATGGGAGTGCAAACAAGAGGCAACTTATTTTTATCTTGATCCTACTATTGAGACATGATTATTTACTAAAATTGAGGATGCATGGTTATGACATAAAAGGTTGTGTCATGTAAACTTTGAGAACATGGTGAAAATCAGTAGAAAGAAAAGAGTAAGAGGCTTATAGAATTTGCAAAAACTAGAGAATGTTATGTGTAAAGATTGTTACCTCGATAAGATGCCAAAGTATAGCTTCTCAAAAAAAAACATATCAAATGATATCTTGGAATTGGTGCATACTGATTTATTTGGTCCAATAGGTGTTGACAATTACTCTGGTGACATATATTTCATATTATTTGTTGATGATTATTCAAGAGTTATGATTGTTATGTTCATGGAGGTGAAATCAAATGCTTTTGATATGTTCAAATGGTATAAAGCTAGAGTTGAGAACGAAACTGAGAAATCTTTGAAATTTTTAAGATTTGATAGAGGTGGTGAGTTTATGTCTATTGAATTCACTAACTTTTGTGCTGAGAACGATATTAAGAGACAATTATCTCCACCAACGACACCACAACAAAATGGGATTGGTGAAAGGATATATAGATCAATTATGGATTGTGCAAGGACATTGATGATTAAAAAAGAGGTTTCTCATATTTTTGGAGAGAAGCAATTATTACTATTGTTTACACTCTCAATTGAGTTCAGTTGAAGAAAGGAACAAATAAAGAACCCTATGAACTTTGGTATGGTCATACACCAAATGTAAGTTATTTCAAAATCCTTGAAAGTAGGTGTTATATTCACAAAGATGCAAGGAATGGTAAATTTGATGTTAAAGGAGATGAAGGTATATTCCTTGGGTATTCATTTAAGAGTAAAGCTTATAAATGTTTGAACAAAGCTACTAAGAAGATGATTGAAAGTGAAAATGTAAGGTTTTCAATGAGTTCGTAGAGAGGAACGACATGGAAATAAAGAAGAAACCTAAATATTACAACAAGTTCGTATATGTCTATGAAGAGGCACTTGATACACTTATTGAGTTACAACAGAGATCCACCAAGCATGAAATAATATCAACCAAGTTATATAATTCTTTACTCGAGCATCTACTGTAGGAGCATCCTAGGTTGATGTGTTATCCTACTCATTTTGTGTTCATTCTTCCAGTTGCTACCAAGTTGCAATCATTGTTGAGTGTAGTTTATTTAGTATCACTTGAGTTGCAGTTTTTACCAAGTCATGTTAGTCTATTGGTTGTCATATTATCTCATTTATTTTGTCAATATTGACCGAGTTACAATAATTGCAGATTGCCAGTATTGATTGTTTGTTCCTTTAAGCACTAAGTGAACCTATTATTTTATTAATGCTTGGATCCTTCATAAACTGAGTTGTATGTTATTGATCCTTGGTTTGATCTGTCTAATGTATATAATTTAGATCATGAATTTAATGATAGGATATTGTCTTTAGATGTGTGCAAATTAGTTTAAGGTTGGCCTTTCTATTATGTAATGATCTAGAATCTTTTGTAAGCCATTTTTGTCAAGTATGAATAAGGGTGTCTATGTTTAGATTAAGTAATCACTTAGAGAGTAGAGAATAGATGTTGCTGAATAATGAAATTAAAGCCATATTGTAGATTTGAAGTTGTAATTTTTATTTGGTTGTAACCCTGAAGTCCTTATAGTTAGGCATGTATGTTGATAATCTAATGAATCAATCAAGTATTGCTTTCCTTCTCTCCTTGGTGTTATTCTCTTTGTTGTTTTTGTTGATATTGTGGCAATTGATCATGTAGTGGGTGTTGATGTTGTGGAAAATTCTTTGGTAGTTGTTGGAGGTGAGGGGTAGTAGCCTCAAACCTCCAGTTGGCACATAGTGCCAAAAAAAATTTGGGTTCTTTTTTAGGAAAAGAAAAATGACAAAATTGTAAAACCCTAACAATTGTTATCATAGAAAGGTTTGTTGTTGTAGATTGACAAGACTTTCAAATTTGAGTGGGAATAATGGAGGATTCCAAATTCAAGAATGAAATATTCAATGGCCAAAATTTCTAGTTATGGAAAATGCATATGGAAGATTATATATATCAAAAGGATCTATGGAAGCTATTAGAAGGAAAAGCCAATAAATAGGGAACCATCACAAATGAAGATTATGAGATCTTGGATAGGAAGGCATTGAGATCTATTCAAATATGCCTTGCACCATCTATAACGTTCAACATATCAAAGGAAAAATTGATATTAGAGTTGATGGAGACATTGACTATGTTATACAGGAAACCCTCAGCTTTGAATAAGGTATTTCTTATGAAGAGTTTTTTTAATATGAAAATGGGTGATGGAGGATCTATAGAAAATAATTTAAATGAATTTAATACAGTTACTAGTCAGTTGTCATCCATACAAATTTTATTCGATGAAGAGGTTAGGGATCTCTTAATCTTATGTTCTTTGCTAGAAAGTTGGAATACCTTGGTTATGGCTATAAGTAACTGTTGACACAAAAAATTTCGCCCTTGCTTGAGGTATGATCCTCAAGTGACCTCATGTAACATGGAAATGATCTCCAAGTGTGGGACTTGTGCTTTGAGGTCAAATCTCCAGAGAAGGTTGGATTCCTTACAATCAGGATGCACCTAACTACTCTTGAGAGGAAAGGGGAGAAGGAGATGCAACAAATCAAACTACCTAGTCTAATCTAAAGGGGGTTGATGCACCTACATTGAATGGTCACAACTCTATCTACAACTACACAAAACATCAAGGAAAAACCTAAATATACTAGACTTAACTTTAGTCTATTCCCCAAAGAGACATGTAGGTCTAAAACTAATGACATGTTGAAAGGAAAGATAATATTCACTTATGCAACAATTGCCAACAAATTGAACACAACATGTAAACTTAGAAAAATAGGAAGAAAACATTTACTACAAGGCATATACATGTAGTAGACAACAAAATGGAAAGAGAAGGTAAGGAACATAGATTTCATTAATGAAAGGAAAAGTTGCAAAGCATAATGTTGTTGCAACATATAGGCAAAGAAGAACCCTCAAAACTTATTTACAACTATCTTTTATAGAGTTTAGGCATAACTCTGATATTACATTGAGTTCAAACTCTAACCAGGTAGAGTTGAAATTGTAGAGTAGTAATAATTGCTTATCAGAAAAGATCATGATCAAATGCATGTCCCCATACAAGAAATCTAACCTTTTACATGCAAATCTAGCTTTGAGAAGACAAAAGCGGTGACCATTATCACTTGATTGGGAAGAAGGACAAGCATAGTGGTGATTGGAAGAAATCTACATTAAACAAGTTGGAGAACACTTAGAAGTGGTTGTAGATGACCAAACAGATTTGATTGCCATTAAAGAATTGTATTTGCTAGTGTTTTTTATGCCAAATTAACCATGTCAGATGGTCAAATGAAGTCAATCCATCTACTCTTTCCACGTGACTCAATATCCTCTAAGCATTTTGTCACCTTGCCAGTGTTCATCTATTTTTTGACCTATGCCTTTGCCAGTGTTCGCGGCTTCATAGTCTAAATTTCTCTTTAATTGTTTGGCCTTGCGAAACTGTGACTACCCTTGTTTATGCTTAATCATTGTGTTGTAGCTTAAAATCATGTTGGAATAAAATGCATGTGACACTATGATCATTGAGAGTTTAACTATTTGCATTTCTATTTAGACTATTGTAGCCTAAAGCCTAACTACATCGAAGATACCTACGACCTTGGGAAGACAAGGTTGTGACCATGATTGCCTAGTCATGACTATTATTTTCATCTTTCATCTAACCACTATGACCAAGAAAAGCCATGAAATTAGCTAAGTCATCGGGTTGCAGCATAATCCTTAACTAAATCATAAACCACAACAAAACTATGAAGACCAAACCTTAACTGTTGATCTCCCACCCATAACCTTAACTCGGGTTTTTATTTAACTCTGTGTGATGTTGCAAAAAAGAAGATTTTCATTTCACTTCCTTGGCCTAGGATTAACCTTAATCACCTACAATTGTGTGATGAATTGACTTTGACTGAGTTGTTGACTTTTGCATGGTTGTAACTTAAAATTTTGAAGCCCATCAATGAAGTGCATCAAATGAAATGATTTGTCCTCCTTTGATGAAATATTCCTTCGAAACTAACCTTTACAACACTACTACCAAAGGAACTCAAAAGGATCAAGCCCACCTAGACATGTGTCCACCCATCACCTACTCACAACCTATAACTAGGGTTTGGCACTTAACTCCGTGAACATGCGTACAAGAAGCTTTTTCCATTTCATTGTTCTAACCATGATTTAATCTTAACTCTCTATGATGAAGTGACCAGAGACATTTTGTAACCTTGCAACCTGCATTTGAATGTTATCACTTTCTCTTGCAAAATTGCGCTGACTGTGGTCATTAACTGTTTGAGCACTAGTGACCTCTTTGATGGTTAAGCCATAAATTGCAATGATTAGGCAATGAAAGGCAGTCACATGGTTGCGACTTGGATTTTCTCATATGATGCAAGGGGATTAAAGGACTTTGGGATATAAGGAAAAATCAAAGTTTTACGTATCCCTCTTATCATGCATGGATATAAATAAACCAATCATGATCATGGTTGTCACTCTGGATATTCAAATTTTGGAAGGGGGGGAAAAATGTTTAGCATTTCTAGCAACTCAGAGGGGATTTCTAGCTAGTGGCCTTAAGAAATCCATTGGGCTAAGAAGTCATAAAAAATGAAACCCTTACACTGCAATCAACTAGAAAACTGTAACCTCTGCAACTATAAAATTTCAAAACTTTTCTATCTTATAGAGAGATAGCCTATGCTCGTGCACTTCCTAGAAAGAAAAAAAATCTAACCTACTATATACAAGAATTTACATGCATGAAAAGTTAAACAAACCCATTGACTAGTTTTTTGAAGTAGCTTCCCTTTCTCACCAGTTGTTTTCTTCTTTCATGCACTTGGGCAATTGAAAATGGTGACAAGCATGACAAACACATTACTGCATGGAATACCTCCTTCCCAATGCTACAAACAATAAAACTCTCCAACACTGGGAGATAGTCAACCTAAGAAAAAAATGATTGCTCTTCTTTGTTATCTTCATCGTCATGCTCATGAGTAAGCATGACTAGGGGAAAATGTTGATTTATTGCAGAGCTAGATGCCTTATATGACATCCTCTTGATGGTTTTAGGCCTAAGCAATCAGCCTTGGCCTTGTCATTATGCTCTACAAGTCTGGTATCCTACTGGCTGGAAATGGCTCTTCTTCTTGTAAAGAAAAAATCTTGACCTTGTCTTCATTGTGTTCATAAGTCATCTCCTTGGGAGCTACAGGTATGGTGTGGCTTTCCATTTTTTGCTACTACAACTCATGATTGTCTAATGGAGGAGCAGACTATTTCATGTCTAAGGATGAACAAAACATCTCTAGCTCATCCCAAAAAGTCTCCTCATCAGAATCCTCTTGCTCTATTGTAGTAATATGCATAGGTTGAGGGAAAACCTCATGCATATCAACATGTTCCTCCTCAAGGACAAAGCTATCCTTGAGGCTCTCTTTTCCATCCTCCAAATCATGGAGGATTTTCTGCTGCAATGAATGATCTTCTTCCTTAGTTTGCAGTAGATCCTCATTTTCTTCTAGAGGCTCAAAAGCCATGACTTGTTCCTCAAGAGAAGGAACAACCTTTTCTTCTTTTTCTTCCTCAACAAAGGAGGGGAGCTCTTCAAATAAGAGGATTGGATTGTATTCCTTTGGCTTAGTAGCTACCTCCTTGTTCTCCTTAGTAAGCTGCAACTCCTCCCATGACAACCTTGTTGGTTTTGTTTCACTCTCCCAAAACTCTATATTTGTACAATCAGGAGACCATACAACTGGTCCACCCTTAAACAGTGAAATGGTGACAGGTGTGGAAGGCTCATGATCAAGCCATATTTCTTGCACAGGGAGTGCAGGGGTTACAGCAGAAGGTTCTTGTGATGGAGGGGGCTTCTTGAAGCTTGGAATGACATGTTTGGGAGAAGGGGCTTCCTCTACCTTAGCAACTTGTAATTGGGTGAGCTTGAGCCTTGTTTCTTCCTAATCCACAACCAACCTTCTTGCAAGATTCTCCTCAAATTGGATTAATCTCACTTCCCACTCTGGAGAGTGAAAGAGAGCATGACAATCTGGCTCTAGTTGTTGAGGAGAGGCCTAAAAAGAATAATCTTGCCCAAACTACTCCTTTTGGACCTCCATTTGTTGTTGCACATCAAATTCTTACTGCCTCTATATCTCATCAAGCTGCCTATCCCAGGCTAGCAAACACTTAGCATTTTCATTCACCTGGCTTTTGAAAGCCTGCAACTGCTCACTTCACTCATGAAACTTGATATCCATATTCTTTTGGAATTCCAACATCATATCTTTAAGTTCTTTATATGGAGATGTTGGTGCTAGAGGAACAAGGGTGGGAGGAGAATATGCATATTGAGTATGCTGACAATAATTGGGTTGTGGATGAGACTGATAATAGATTATGGGATTTTGAAAATCTTAAAATAATCAGAAGTAGAGATGTTATATTTAATGAGAAGGCCATGTATAAAGAATAGTTTTAGGAAAAAAAACATGAACAGGTCAAACAAGAATATGTGGTGTTGGACGAGACTCCTAAAAATGAAAAGCCACTAGTACTTGATGCTTAGAAAGAACAGGTTATCCCACAAACTCATGTAAGTGTTAGACGTTCTACAAGGTCAAGTAGACCTCCTAAAAAGTTTTCTCCTTCTTTGTATTCCATTTTATTGACTGATTCTGGTTAACTAGAAGAATATGAAGAAGCAATGCAGGTGGATGCCAGACAATAGTGGAAGCTGGGTATGAAAGAGGAGATGGGCTCCTTGTTGAAAAATAAAACTTGGGACTTATTCCCTTTACCTGAAGGAAAAAGAGCCTTTCCTAACAAATGGGTTTATAGGCTAAAGGAAGACAGAGGAAAGAAAAGGTATAAGGCTAGACTTGTAGTAAATGGTTTTTCATAGAAAAAGGGTATATATTTTGATGAAATATTCTCCCCTATTGTATAAATGACTTCAATTAGAACTGTACTAAGTCTTGTGGCTCCAAATGATTTGCATCTTGAACAACTAGATGTCAAGACATCTTTTTTCCATGGAGATTTTGAGGAAAAAATTTACATGCAACAACTAGAGGGATATGAGGTCAAGGGTAAGGAGAATTTGGTGTGCAGGTTAAGGAAAAGTCAGTATGGCCTAAAGCAAGCAACTCAACAATGGTATTTAAAATATGATAGTTTCATGGCTGAACAAGGTTACCGTAGATGTCATTGTGATAACTCTATATATTCTAAGAGATTAGATAATGGAAGTTACATTTTCTATGAAGGATTTTGGTGTTGCTAAGAAAATTATTGGTATGAGGATTACATGGGATGGAAAAAATAGAACCTTGAATTTTTCCCAAAGTGAGTATATAAAGAAGGTGTTGAAAAGATTTAATATGCAGGATGCAAAAGCAGTCAGTACACCTTTGGCTAGTCATTTTAAATTGACTAAGGAAATGTGCCCAAAGACACAAGAAGAGGTAGATAAAATGTGTAACATCTTATATTCATTAGTCGTTGGCAATCTAATGTATGCAATGATATGAACACAACTCGATATTGCCAATGTAGTGGGAGTTGTCAACAAGTTTTGAGCAATTTGAGTATGGAACATTAGAATATTGTCAAATAAATTATTTGATATTTGAAAGGTACTACTACAAAGGCATTATGTTTCATAGGATCCAATTCTACTCTGAGTGGATTTGTTGATAGGAGATATTGATACAAGGAGGAGTACTATAGGGTATGTTTTCACTATAGGGGTTATCGTATTCAGTTGGATTTCTAGATTACAGAAGGTTAATGCACTTTCAACCACTGAAGCAGAATATGTAGTTGCTACAGAGACTAGCAAGGAAATGATTTGGTTACAATGTTTTTTGGTGTAATTGGGATAGAAGTAGGAAGATTTCCTATTGTAAAGTGAGAAACAAAGTGGCATTCATCTTGCAAAGAATTCTACTTCTCATTCAAGGACAAATCATATACAACTTAGGTACCAATTTATAAGGTCTATTTTGGAGGATAGCCAATTGTGGCTTGAAAAGATTCACACAAGTGAAAATCCTGTAGACACATTCATGAAGGTAGTCCCGAAGGAGAAGTTGGGTTCTTGTTTATCTTCTATTGGGTGTCTTTCTTGATAATCATGGAGGTAATAAAAAAAAAATTCTTTTATCTAGTGGGAGTTGCATGTACTAAATTGTCATCTAGTTTCAATCTCCAAGTGGGAGATTGTTTAGTGTGGAGCCTGATCAGTCTCCAAGTGGGAGATTTTTAATATTGTGGCGACTGATCATGTAGTGAGTGTTGATGTTGTGGCAACTTCCTTGGTAGTTTTTGGAGGCCAATAACATTGTAAAACCCTAACTATTTTCTTTTGTTGTGTTTAATCAACAAGGTGATTGGATAGTAAGTTCTGCCTCTAGCTCTAGCTGTTCATTCCCTCCTTGCATCAGGTGGTATTAGAGCTAGAGTTTTAGCCTTGTAGAGATTGGATCATGTAGAATCCTAAGTTAATTTGTTTATAGGGTGGTAGATCTATGGATTTGACCTATAACTTGCATAGGGCTACAATCTTGCAGGAACCTATTTGTAAAGATGGTTTGAGGAAGAGGAAATGCTAACACTACTATTATGGACATGTTGAGACAAATTTCAGGTAGATTAGATGTTGTGGAGATAGCCCAAAGGAGAGGAACACATCTTGATGATGTGAGTGATGATGAAACAATGACACAAAATCCTAATCTAGAGCTCGAGGAAGATCGAGATGAGGAAAGATTGTTGAGAGTATTGTCCAGGGCACATTCAAAGCATGTTTTAGAAGTTGTTCTTTATGATGGAAAATTGGACATCAATTTTTTTTTGGATTGGATCTCTAATATGGAGAAGTTCTTTGAGTTTGAAAACACTCATGATAGTAAGAAGGTGAAGATTGCAGTCGCTAGGTTGAAAGGTCATGCATCACTGTGGTGGGAGCATTCACAAATTGATAGACAAAGGAGAGGAAAAGAGAAGACTAGTACTTGGCTGAAGATGGTGAAAAAGGTGAAGAAGAAGTTCCTTCATACTAATTAACAAGTTATCTTATTGAGAAAGATGCAAAATTTGAGACAAAAGGACATGATTGTGAAAGAGTATAATAAGGAATTCTATAGATTGGACATCAAATCTGGACATGTAGATGATGAGGTTGAGAAAGTTGCAAAGTATCTAAATAAATTGAGATTTGGAATTCAAGATGAGATAAGTTTTGTGAAATTGTAAACTATGGATGAAGCATATCAATATGCCTTGAAAGATGAGGAGATCTTGACAAAGAATCATGAACAAAGACAAAGAGGTAGAGGTGGTAGATTCTAGAGAGGCAGAGGTAGATCTTATGGAGAAGGTGACAAATTTGAAAATTTTGTGCAAGATAAGGGAAAATATGAGTGGAAAAGTGATGAAAAATGCAAGACCAAATGGAAAGGTGGTAATTCTTACTAAGGAGGTACTAGTTCTTATTGAGGAAGAGGTAATTCTTATTCTAGAGGTGATTTTCATAGTAATTATTTTAGATGTGGCAAAGAAGGGCATAGATCATTTGAATGTAGATATTCTGGTGGTAATGAGCAAGGTACTAAAAATATTGTGATTAAAGAAGATATTTATGGTTCACCAAGTGGACTTGAGGCTGGAGAAAATCTAATGGTGAGAAGAGCTTTGTGTAATAAGGGAATTGATGAGAAACCTATCTTGAGGAGAAATCTCTTCAAGACCAAATGTAAGATGGCTGGAAAATGTTGCAAGGTGATTATTGACAATGGAATTTTAGAAAATTTGGCATCAAATGAGTTGGTTACAAAGTTGCAATTGTAGAGTTTGAGACACCCTAAACCCTATCATGTTTCATGTATCAAGGATGAACATAAGTTGTTGGTAAGTGAACAATGTGTTGTGAAGTTCAAGAATGGAAATTACTTTGATGAAGTTTTGTGTGATATTATGCATATGTATTGTTGTCATATTTTGTTAGGTAGACCTTGGCAGTATGATAGATATGTTATGCATGATGGAAGATTGAATCAATATACTCTTTGGGTAAATGGAAGAAAGCAAGAATTGTTGTCTTTGATTGAAAGTCTAGATGAAGTTAATTGTACTACTATTCAAATTTGTGTGGTTAGTGAAAAGCAATTTGAAAAGGAAATGAAGAAGAATCAATTTTATTTTTCCATAATTCCTAGAAGACTGAGTTGTGCCAATAGTAACCGAGTGATAGAAAATAGTGATGGTCGAGTGATAGACAGTAGTAACTGAGTGTTAGAGGATAGTAGTAACTGAGTGACAACAATAACTAACAGTATTAGCCGAGTGACAACAAAAATTGAAAGCTTGTTGAATGAGTATAAAGAAATTGTTGCTAAAGATATTCTTGATTGTTTACCTCTAATAAGAAGTATAAGTCATTGTATGGATCTGATTCGTGGAGCTAGTTTATCGAACAAATAGCCATATAGATTGACACCTATAGAAAATGAGGAATTTAACAAACAAGTGCAAGAATTTTTGCAAAAAGGTTTGATCAGGGAAAGTTTGAGTTTGTGTGTTGTGCCTATTATATTAATGCCTAAGAACAATGGAGAATGTGCATTGATTCCAAAGCTATTAACAAGATCACAATGCAATATAGTTTTCCTATGTGAAGGATGGATGACGTAATGGATTGTTTGAGTGGAGAAAAGTATTTTACCGAGATTGATTTGAAGAGTGGCTATCATCATATCAGAATCAGAGAAGGTGGTGAATGGAAGAGTGATTTCAAGACAAAAGATGGTTTGTATGAATGGTTGGTTATGCCTTTTGGTATTACTAATGCACCTATTACTTTCATGAGGTTGATGAATGAAGTTCTTGAGAGATTTTTGGGTAAGTTTGTGTTTGTTTATTTTGATGATATTTTAATATTTAGTAAGACTAAGGAAGAACATCTTGAGCATGTTAGACAAGTGTTGCAGAGGTTGAAAGAGGAGAATTCAATGATTAATTTGAAGAAATGTTCCTTTATGCAAGAGGAGATTGTATTTTTGAGATTTGTGATTTCAGCTGATGGTTTGAGAATGGATCTTGAGAACATGAAAGTGATTTTGGAATGGCCTACACCTAAGAATGTGGGTGAGGTAAGATCATTTCATGGTTTGGCTAGTTTCTACAGAAAATTTATAAAGAATTTCAGTTATGTTTGTAATACTATGACTAAGACAATGAGAGGAGATAAGAATAATTTTAAGTGGACACATGAGGCTAATAAGAGTTTTGAGACTTTGAACCGGTTGTTGATTTACCTATATTTGCTTTGCCTGATTTCAATAAGGTATTTCAAGTTGAATGTGATACAAGTGGTAGTGCAATATGAGTTGTGTTGAGTCAAGAAGGTAAACATGTTGCTTTTTTTAGTGAGAAGTTAAATGATGATAAAAGGAAGTATTTTGTGTATGCTGAAGATTTTTATGCTATTGTTCAAGCCTTGAAGAAGTGGACACATTATTTGATTCCTAAAGATTTTGTGTTGTATACTAATCATAAAGCTTTACAATATTTGGGAAGTCAGCATAATTTGAATTAGAGACATATGAAGTGGGCTGAGTACTAGCAAAGTTTTACATTTGTGATAAATCATAAAAGTGGAGTTACTAACCAAGTTATTGATGCATTACGAAGAAGACATTATTTTTTGACCAAGTTGAAGCTTGAAGTTCTTGGTTTTGATGAAATGAAGGACTTGTATGATATTTACCCTGATTTTTCTGAAGCGTGGAGAGAGTGGAGAGAACAAAATCTATGAGATCACATGAGTAAGTTTGATAAGTATTTCATTCAAGAAGGTATGTTGTTCAAAGGAATTCAGTTGTGTAGAAACAATAAGTTCTATGAGAGTTAATTTGATTGAGAAAAAATATTGTGGTGGTTTGGCTGGACATTTTAGAATTGATAAGACATTGAGTTTTCTTAGGGATAAGTATTATTGACCACAAATGTATACGGATGTTCAGAAGTTTGTAAGGAGTTGCAGAATTTGTCAAGTTTCAAAAGGATTAAGTTAGACAACTAGATTATATACACCTATTTCTATTCTTGAGAAACCTTGTAGTGACATCAATATAGATTTTGTTATTGGATTACCTAAGATAGCAAGAGGGTATGATTCCATATTTTTTGTTGGGGATAGATTTTCTAAAATAACACATTTCATACCATGTAAGAAGACATAAAATGTTGTGCATATTACTGAGATATTCTTCAAAGAGATTATTAGATTGTGTGGATTACCAAGAAGTATTATTTCTGACAGAGATAGTAAATTTGTTGGTTATTTTTGGAGGACTTTGTGGATGAAGATGGGTAGTAAATTGAAGTTTAGTTCTACATTCCATCCATAGATAGATGGATAGACAGAGGTTGTGAATATAAGCTTGGATAATTTGTTTAGATGTTTAGTTGGAGATAAGTCAAGTAATTGCAATATGATATTGGCACAAGTTGAGTTTTCATATAACAATTTTATGAATAGGAGTACAAGAAAAACACCTTTTGAAATTGCTACTGGAATGCAGCCTAGAAGAGTATTAGATTTGAGGGATGTTGTTGGTGAAGAGAATAGAAGTGTTGAAGGGGAATAATTTATTGGTTTTGTGAAGTCTTTGCATGAGAAAGTGAAGCTGAAGTTAGAACAAAGTAATCAGAAGTATAAGAAGAATGCTAATAAGTTTAGAAGACATCATGTTTTTTAAGTTGGTGATGAGGTAATGGTTCATTTGAAGAGAGGTAAATTTCTTTTTGGAACATACAATAAGCTAAAAATGGAGAAGTTTGGACCTTGTAAGATCTTGAGAAAGTTTGGCAGTGAAAATGCTTATGAAGTTGAGTTACTTGCTGGCATGGCTATATCTCCTATATTCAATGTTATTTGATTTGTATGAGTATCATGAGTCAAATGATGAATTTTTTATACTTGATAATTATCCTAAGGATAAGATTGAAGAGGTTGAACATATATTGGATCAGAGAATTGGTAAAAGTACAAGAGGAAGAGACTATTATGAGTATTTGGTGAGGTGGAAGAACAAACCAGTTGAAGATACTACATGGATTTCTCAATCTGAGTTGGATTCAGCTTAGGTTGTGACATCTCAATGATTCGGGAGAATCATTTCTTTCTACCCTAATTATGTAATGCAGGAGCATCTTGGGTTGACATGTTATCCTGCTCATTCTATGTTCATTCTACCAATTACTACTGAGTTGCAATCTTTGTCGAGTGTAGTCTATTTAGTATTGCCTGAGTTGCAGTTTTTGCCAAGTCAAGTTAGTCTACTGGTTGTTGTGTTATCCCATTCATTCTATCAGTATTGACCAAGTTACAACAATTACAAATTGCCAGTATTGATCAAGCATTCCTTCAAGCACTGAGTGAACCTGTTAGTTTACTGATGTTTGGTTCCTTCATTGATTGAGTTGTATGTGATTATTTCTTAGTTTGAGCTGAATAATGTATTTAATTTAGATCATGAATTTAATGATAGGCTATTATCTTGGGATGTGTGCAAACCATTTTAAATTCAACTTTTCTATTATGTTATGATCTAAAATCTTCTATAAGCCATTTTTGGCAAGTATAAATAAGGGCATGTAGGTTTAGATTAAGTAATCACTTAGAGAGTCAAGAATAGATGTTGTTGAACAAGGAATTTGAAGTTGGATTGTATATTTGAAGTTGTAATTTGTATTTGGCCATAACCTAGAAGGCCTTACAGGTGGGCATGTATGCCAATAATTTGATGAATCAATAAAGTGTTGCTTTCCTTCTCTCCTTGGTGCTATTCTTTTTATTGTTTGCTTTTGTTGTATTTACTCAAAAAGGTGATTGGATAGTTAGGTCTGCCTCTGACCCTAATTGTTCATTCCTTCCTTGTGTCTGCATCATACAGTACAACCCAAGGAATAAATTCAACCCCTACCAAGTGGAGAAAATGTTGGAAATCAAAGAATGGAACCTATATTGGAAAAATATGTGAGAAAGAATCATTCCATTGAGCAATCATTGGTGATAGAAGTATTGGAGTACAAACATAAAGTAAGTTAAGAGATAGTACTTTTTTGATTGTTAATTTTGAACCAAAAATAGTAAGGGTTGCATTGGACAATGAAAATTGGATCAATGCTATGAATGAGGAGATTGATTATATTAAGAAAAAAAATACTTGGACACTAGTACCTAAACCTGTAGAAAAGAATGTGATAGGAACAAATGGATTTTCAGAAACAAGTTGAGTGAGAATGGAGAAGTGGTAAGAAACAAGGAAATACTAGTTTGCAAAAGTTATGCATAAGAAGAAGGAAAGGGTTATGGTGAGACTTTTTCACATGTGGCAAGATTGGAAGGTGTAGGAACATTGTTGGCCTATGCTACCTACAAGAAGTTCAAATTATATCAAATGGATGTCAAATCTACATTTTTGAATGACATACTTGAGGAGAAAGTATGTATTGAACAACCTAAAGGACTCATTGAACTTGATTAGAACATGGTTTGCAAATTGAACAAAGCATTGTATGGATTGAAACGAGCACTAAAAGCATGGTATGAAAGGTTACATTCTTATTTTATTAAGATTGGATTTGCTAGGACAAGTAAAAATAGTAATCTATATTTGAAATGTGAATCTAAAAGTATGGTGTTGATTGTTGAAATAGTTGTTCATGACACAATTTTTGGAGGGAATTAAATGTTATGTAAGACATTTATTTTTTAAATGAGCACAAAATTTGAAATGTCAATGTTTGGTGAAATCAATTTTTTATTGGATTATAAATCTATCAAATAAGGAAAGCTATATATGTGACTCAATCTAAGTATGTTAAAGAAATCTTGAAGATATTTGAGATGGGTGAGTCTAAGCCAGTTGGTAGTCCTATGGTAACTAGAGTGAAATTATCAAAAGAAGACACTACTAGAGAGGTAAATGAGACTTAATACAAATCAATGATTGGAAAGTTATAGTATGTTGTACCTAGTAGACCAGATATTGCACTTGTTGTTGGTATAGCTGCAAGGTATTCATCCTGTCCAAAGGATACTCACATAATTGTTGTGAAGGGGATATTCAGATATCTTAAAGGAACTAAAGATTATGGCCTGTGGTATAAACAAGATGATGGCTTTAATCTTAAAGTCTACACAAATGTTGATTGGGATGGTAATGTTGATGATAGAAAAAACACAAGTGGTGGAGCTTTCTTTTTAGGAGAAAGATTGATAACATAGATAAACAAGAAATAAAGTTGTATTTCGCAATCTATTGTTGAATCTAAATATGTTGTTGTTGCAATCAACTATTCAAATATTATATGGATTAAGAAATTGTTGGAAGGTATACAAAAAGAGATAACTGAGCCTTTTGTTATTTATTGTCACAACACAAGTGCAATAAATCTTTCAAAAAATCTGGTAATGCATGCCAAAACAAAACACATGTCAATCAAATATCATTATTTGAGGGAGCAAGTACAAGAGAAACAAGTGAGGCTTGAATATGTGAAGTCTAAAGAGAAAATTGTAGACATATTTACCAAGCCATTACCTAAGGATTCTTTTGAGTATTTGAGAGGTAAACTGGGGGTCCTACCCCTATCCAAAATTCACTAGGTGAAGATGCATGTTTCATCAATTCATGGATGAATTGTTAATATCTTTGTGGAGTTGATGCAAGAGTTCACACTTTAGGAACATTTCTAAAGTTGTGAAGTAGATTGTGACGAAACTGATGTATACTGTACATGCAAGGTACAAGGATAACTAACAAGATTTTATAAATTTCATCTATTGAAATTTGTAGTGACTAGTGACACTTGGCATTATTTTCAAAGGGGGAGAAGTGTGCCAAAGGGAGAGAGATTGTAGAGAGAATGAGTTAAAGAGATGTATGTCAATGGGGGAGAAGTGTATCAAAAGACTAGAAGGTTACTAGAAGAATACCAAGGGAGAGAAACAGATAAGGAGAATATTAGATTTGTTGCTATCAAATGGATGAAGATAAAGAGCTGAAAAGTTATATTGTTGACAATGCATACATTTAAGTATCTTATGTAATATTTAGTAACATAAAATCATATGTTATGTGTTTCCATCAATGCCAAAGGGGGATATTGTTAACCCCAAATGATATCATAATTGGTAGTTCTATGAATGTATATAAAAGAGTCATATCAATTGTTATGTTGTCATTGATGTCAAATCTTAGTTGGCTAGACATTATGCAATATCACAATCTGACTTCTTGTGGAAAATATCTCCTACTTATCAATTGATAAGCTTAAGGGGCTTTCTAATGAATGGTTCATAAGGCACAACACTTGGTGAAGGTTTTGCAAATGGGGTTGCAAGAAAAGTGGGTTTAACCATGGAGGGGACTTCGTAGTTAAGCACACTCGAGCTGGAGTAGTACTAGGATGGATGACCTCCTGGGAAGTCCTAGTGCTTCACCTCTGTGAGCATCACCTAGATCCAATGAGTGTTAAGTGTTCCATTTATTCTCATGAGAAATGGATTCATGTGATAATCACTACTCATTATATATGGTTCAATGAGTTGGACTCAAAAACTACACATTTGAATCATGGTAGCAATATCACAAAGAGTCATATCATTAGATTGATGAAGAGGATTTGATTAATGAAGAGGATTTGAAGAAAGTATGTTGAAGAATGGATTGATAAATATGGTATTCAAAGGGCACTTGAATGATTTGGATGGTGATAATGTAATTTTGGTTTGATTATTTTACAATTAGGTAATATTGTAAACTATTGAGCTACACAAGCTTAACCGAGTGACAAGGTTAAAGAAGGAAGACAATATCCATTGAGTGACTATAGTGTTGGCTGAGTAGTTGGAAGTTTAGTATTTGTTGAGCAAGTCTAGTATTAACCAAGTGCTATATTATATGAGTGAAATGTTATGTTCATCGAGTAAGAGTAAGAAGAACATAATTGCGAAGATGGAATCTAAGGCTGACTTTTGATGGAAAAATGAAATGTTCAAGATGGTAAAAGTGTAACACCCCATTAGGGAACCCAAGAGAAATTAACCTATAATGATGCTAAGTTTTCTAAATAGTATTTTTTTTAAAGATTAAAACATACAAGAGATAATAATGTGGAAGCAGTAACTCAAATACACATCACATACATACATAGGAAAATAAATAACAATTACATTTCTCAAGGGTTCCATAAAGTTGAATCATATATATAACTTTTACTAAGTTTTAAAAATATTAATTAAACAAGTTCATGTCATAGGAATAACAACATGTGCAAAATCTCACAAAGAATATACAAGTACAAAAAGGTGCATACTCATTCGTTGCACATGTTGCAGGGTATGAAATGTTAAAAGAATATACATCATGATAAGATGATCTCAATAACTGAAGTACAAAATATCAAAGTATGAATCTACATCATAGTCATTAGTAGAAAGAATGGAACATCTACAACAATGGTACATCCAACATCAGTGTACAACTATTAGACCTCAATGAAAAATAATCACTACCATCTAACCTCATGGAATCTAAGTGGCCCCACTCCCACCATTCTAAGGAGATAATCTCAAGTCCCAAATGGATAGCAATCCAAAAAATCACAACAAGAATCTAAGTCTAAAGATCTTGAAAGCATTCTATCTCAAGGTACTAAGTACACAAGGTAACATACATTCTCAAAGGCAACAAGGCACATAGGAAACCTAATATGCATGTAAGAAAGTGTCATTACATGAGTAAACTCTAAGGTTACCTTAGAAGTCTCTCAAGATCTTCGCCCCCTGGTGACCCTATGTGGCATCAATATCCTTTCATACAACCGAAAAATACTGATGAGGCATGGGTGAGGTATCAAATTGACATCTCATGAATTCATTTTAGCCCCATTAATGAGAATGCTATCACTTATTAAGACTACTTACAATGAGTTACCTAAGAAGCCTCTTTACAGCTTTAGCCCCCATTGCAAGCCACTTTCCAACATTCACATAGATTATCTAACCTAATCTCATAAAAATGTATCTCATAAAAAGAAACACATCAGTTCTATACAAGAAAGTAGTATCACATACAAATCACAAATAAATAAAAACTCATAGGTTACATCGAGAGTATCACAATACATGAGGTTACATAAAAGACAAGATCTCGTCACATAAGTACATAAAAATCAATTTGAAATAAGTCACTGGAAAGAAAAACTCAACTTCCTTGCCTCTGATAACATTCCTATTTGGCCAACAAAAAAGGTTTCCCTAGAACCCGCCACAAGATAAAACACAACTTCATGAAAGACCATTTAAAGAACATCTAGTTTCAACCATGTAATTTTTTCATTATAATTTCCCTAAAGTTTGATTTGAGGAATAGTTGGAGTTTTCATTTGTATTAGTTTCTTAGTTGGTACAATTTCCAAGTTTTAGTATAATCGTAAGGATAAGTTTCACTTTCATAGTTTGAGCATCTCTATTATTTTCCTAATAAACCAGGTATCTATAAGAACATAATAACATTTATGTGGATAATTTACTTTATTTAACCTTACCTACAACTCATATTTCATAATATTTACAACTCTAATTATGGAACAATTAAATAACAATCATATTTAAGAGATACATAATTCAATTAATAAATAACTATATTCAATATTAATAAATTATAATTTAAAATTTAATTAAACTAAAACTAAATTTAAATTCTAATATATATATCTGTGTGTGTGTGTGTGTGTGTGTGTGTGTGTGTGTGTGTGTGTGTGTGTGTGTGTGTGTGTGTGTGTGTGTGTGTGTGTGTGTGTGTGTGTGTGTGTGTGTGTGTATAATATTTAAACAACTATATAATAATAACATATTTATTCCCCCCCTCCCCACAAGACTCTCTCAACCTCCCTATTAATATCAAAAACTCTCTAATAAACCTATGGGGTAAGTAGTTAGCCAACTACAAGACTCAAGAAAGGGTAAATGGGGAGGATCTATGGAAATGGAGATCTTTGGAATAAAAAGATGGAACAAATGAAGAAAAAGAAATCTTTGAACAGACCCTCAATCAAAGATAGGTCAATCACATAAATAGAGAGGATAGGTTAATATGGGGGGTATCTAAAGATGGGAAGTATAGTGTAAAGAGGATATGAAATTGTAAATTCATCACAAAGATGGGAGAAAGCACGTATCCCCCTTAAGCTATGTTGAGATTCATCATGCTTACCAAAAGCAAGAATATTCCTTTGGTCAACATTTCAAAAGAGGATACTTATAGTGGACAAGTTTAGAAAGATGGGCTTTGAGGGACCATCTAGATGCCGACTATGTAAAGAAAACTCAAAAACAATAGATCATATACTATATCCATGTCCTTTCATGCAATTTTGTTGGAGATGGCTCAGTAAGATGTTAAATTGGTCTTTTGCACCATCAGAGAATTTAGAAAAGCATTTAATGAGCTAGCATACTAAAAGAAAAAGTAAGGTATATGGTAAATTATGAAATATATCTCCTTCTATCATCTTGTGGGAAATTTGGAAAGAAAGAAACAGATGTATTTTTGTAAATTCGGAACTCGACATTCACTTCCTTCTCAATAAAATTGAATCTTGCATAATAGAGGTTATGAATAGCCACCTTAGAAAAGTTGTAAAAGAAGAAGGATCCTTTTTCAGAATGGAAGGCTGAAATGAAAAAAAATTGCACAAATTTAATAAATCTGCCCTTAATTTATCCCAAGAAAAACCTTCAAGCCAAAAAGGACTATAGATGGGTTCTTCCACCAATTGGATGGAAAAAATTAAACTTCAATAGGGCATCAAGAGGAAATCCAAGAGTAGCACGGATAGGATGTATCATTAGCTCAGAAACAAGAGATTGGATACTCAAGAAGCTAAACCAATAAGGAAATAAACAAATAATATGGCAGAATTAGACACACTTCAGGAAGGACTCCTTCAAAGTTTAAAATTAGGAATTAGGAAACTTATCATAGAAGGGGATTCTCAAATTATAATTAATGCTCGTAGAAAAAGGATGACACCGAATTGGATCATTAACTCTAAATTAGAGATAGTTTTAAATATCATAGATAAGTTTGAAGAAATGAGATTTCTTCATATATATTGAGAGGGAAACAAAATATCAGATCACTTAGCTAACAAGGGCATGAATGGTGAAGATATAACTATTTTGGCCTCCAACACTTAGTTTTTTCACTCCACATTTAGCTTAGTTTTTTGCTTTCTTGCCTTGTCCCCTTTTTAGCTTCATTTATCTTTGTGTCTCCTCTAATATAATATTTTGTCTTAACTTTTTAATGTATTAAGATGAGTTTGTTTTGACTATTTTTTTTTCTAACCTTTTTTCCTTACTTTAGTGGCATCATGATTTTGTATGGCTTGTAGGTTCGAGGTGTTTTCTTAATCTCTTTCTAGGATCATCTTTGCCCTTTTCATAGGATGTGTGTCTTCACTGGTTTATTTAAGAACCCATGTTCATGCATCTATAATTTTAGTTTTTTGGTTTCTTGTTGGCTATATGGAGTCTTCCATTTCTCCATTTCATGTGATTGAAGCTAGGACTATGGCATTCATGGGCTTTGTAAAACACGAGTGTTGGAATAAGATTCTTAATCTTGTTGATGATATGACTATGATTGTTATTAGTAGGGCCCTTGAGGAAAGGTATTTTGATTATAAATTTTTGTGGAATACCAATAGTGAAATTTTAGGGTCCTTTATAACTGTTTGTTTAGGGCTCATATTGATCAATGATAGATCTTGTGTCTTTGTTACAATATCTTTGATCCTACTTGGTTAGTAGGGTTAGAAGAAGTTGTAATGGGGGTTAATAGGTGCTTGTAAATTCCCTTTTCTAAAATTTATATGGCTAACCCCCTGGTATTTTGGAACATTTTAGATGTTATTAGGTGTTTGTTATTGCATCTCAGATATGAGAACTATTTCTATTGCATTTGGCCAAAGATGGAGGCTAGTCTTCTATTTTTGTTGCATTGGAGGGGTATAGTAGAGGCTTAGGACAAAGGTTGGCTCCTTCGCTACCTCCACATATTTGATTCATACATCAAGCCTAGAGTAGTTTTTGATGACCTGAGCAAGCTTGATTTCTCTCTACCAAATATGTTCAAATCTAACAGGGAAAAGATGACATGGGTCTTGGCTCCAGGTGCAATAGAAATAAATTTGGAGGAAGTTGATGACTTGATCATGGTTTATTGGAAGACCGAAGGAATTGTATAATTCTCTACCCTCTTCTAGGGCTTTCTCTTAGCATCAAGGTTCTTCTATTTGGGCTCTTTTTTCTCATTGGTTGTTTTGTTTGTCGATCAGGTTAGGGCTTCTAGTTTGTTACCCCTTTCATGATCTCTTAGCTCTTCATTTTTAGGGCTATCTTGGTTTCTAGCTTGATCCAAGGGTTTTCTTTTTTGGTTCCCTTGTTTAGTGGCTAGCGTTATGGGTGCTTAGTAGTCCCTCGTCTCCATTTTGAGGGTTTTTGCTCCACATTGGGCTATTGTCCTAGGCCCTTTCTTTTGTCTCTTCTTTCTTATTGTTTGTGTTTTTCTTTTGTCTTAGGTGTTTTAAGCTATTTTAGGCTTTGTAAATTATCACCTTATAGTATTAGTATTCGCTCTTATTTTATGTTGCCTACCCTCGTTCACATCTTTTCTGGACATATTGTTGCTATTATTATCAGACTATGATGGACTAGTTTTATGTTGATGGATTAGTGGTATTGTTTTGAGACTATTAGACATTATGTTATGGATTCAGAGGTTATGTGATGAGATCATTTAGACTTTACGTTTCATGCATACATGATGATCATTATATTGTTTTCAGATATTATTGATGATTAGTTGATGGTTATTATCTTATGTTTTTTATTATGGATACTTACCCCATACTTGCATGTGTATGGTGTGCGTGTTTTCTTATTGTATGGTGTTTCTGATGTGGTTAAGGAAGGGAGTCGTAGTCACCTGCTTAGTCGGGATCTACACGATGCACCACTTCCTGCCATTGTCTGTTTAGCTTAGCATTATATATTGTATGTACATGCATGGTTTTTCTGCAGGTTGCAGGTACCGAGTATCGACTTCCCTGAATTGCCAGGATGAGCGTACCCTATTATACTATCTCAATGATAAGAGAAGGGAGATAAATTCTCAAGTCCAAATCCCAAACCTTTAAGCCAATTGTCCTAGTGAGGTAGGACAAGTATCTGGATATTTTACCCACCGAATGTGTCAAATGACATGATTTGTATTTTTAACCCTTAGACTGATTTTGTGTGAATTGCTCTATGATGGGTTTCCATATTTTATCTTGGAGGTCTATGGTGAATTTTCTATTAATTAAGTCTTAATAAATAGATTTAATTAATAAATTAATTATTTGAGAAAAATTAATATAAAATATCATAATCCTTGATATTTTGATTATAATTAATTAAATGAGAATTAATTGAGGAAAAAGAATTTAATAAAAGAGAATTAGAAATTAAAATTAATAATAATAATAAAATAATAATAAAGTAATAAATAAATAATAATAATAAAATTTATTAAAAATTAAAATGAAAGTTATCAATATTTAAATGGAAATTATATAAAAAGTGAATTGGAGTTATAAGCTTGCATGAGAGTTGACGCACTTTTTTATTTCTCAAGTGTCAACAACACGGGGGTTAGTGCATCAATTAAGCACATGGTGTCTACAACCCTATGGCTCATCTTGAAGGTTGGGAAAGACCCATGCATAGTTGGTGACACCTTCCAGCTGTTTCTAGAAGCATTCTAGATGTTTCCTGAAAGCTCTTTATATTCAGGCATTCCTAGAAGCTTAGACATAGCGGTTGGAGTGCAAATTTGGAGCATTGGAGGACTTGAGAACTCTGAAGAAGGGAGGAGCTTGCTCTGCAAGTTTCTGAGGAAGAGCGATTTAGCATCAGAATCCGGGAAGATTCTTGTGATTTTACTTATGCTATTTCTGCATCATGCATTCCCTGTCTTCTTCGTGTCTTCCATATGTCTTCTGAGGAATTTCATAATTTATTGTGCATTCTCAATATGGGTAAATTAATTTATTTGAAAATTTTATATGCATAGATGTAAAAGAACACGGGGCTAGGGTTGAGATTCATAGTCAAACCCATTAGATTAATTATTGAAAATTTTGGGAGATCAAAGGTTTATGGAGGAATTCTGAAAATTGAAGTTTGTATTGATATATTGTCAATTTGCTTATATATATATATATATATATATATATGCTCATATACTATGATATTTTTAATTCTGCATATATTTGTATATATATACATACATATATATATATATATATATATATACCTTTATATATATATACATATATATGTATATATAATATATTTTTTTTTTAAACCGGATAACATACTCGTGGGTGAAAACGTTTTAAGAAATGTTTTAAACCAAATCTCAAATGGAAATCGCGTTAGTGATTTTTTAAAAATATATATAAACATTTTATACATTGAGTCGGGGGGGGGGGGACGAGACCCGCGCCCCCACTGCGGTCGCAGTGTACCGTCATCGCAGGTACTGTGACGGCAGTGGTACGCAGTACCACTGACGTCGCAGGCCCTACGACCGCAGGGTCCTGTGTACCAGCAGATATGATATATAAATATGTGTTTTAAAAAAAACATTTGCCATAATCAATTTTAATTGTTATTAAAAATTTTGGCATTAATCGAATTTGTTAATTCGATTTTGTTTAATGGTAAAATTATTTATATATTTATATATGTATATATATATATATATATATATATATATATATATATATATATATATATATATATATATATATATATATATATATATATATATATATAAGTATGTATATAATATGTAAATATGATTATTTGTTTTATAATTGTAAAATTGATAATTGATTTATATCAAAGGCTCATGATTTAAATTAATTGTTTTGTTAAGTATATTAAATATTGATTGTTAGATTGGTGGGGAACGTTTGGATTAAAATTATAATTAAAAAATGGATTTGTATTCATTCAAAACGTATAAATGTTCCTTCAAATTCTTTCCCTAAACTTGGAAACGTAAACCGAGACTTTTGTATTTAAATTCTAATTGTAAATTTAGCAAAACCAAAACATGTGTTTGCATTGTGTATTCTTTATGCTATTGTTTTGGGTTTTGGGTTGACTAGTGTTGACTAGTTATAGGACGTCTACCAAAGGCTTGGGAGTTATGTGATTGTGATGTCATGATGATGTTTAATCTCCATCTTTATAAACCCAACCATGGTTATGTGATGGAATGCTCTATGTATTGAATGTGATTATTGATTGTTATAGTTGAGATTCTTATGTATGAGACACTTGACTTAACCATTATTTTTTGTCATCGATCAGTTATCCTTGGTTATTTTCTAGTCGCCATGATGGGGCTATGACATGGATTTATTCTTGATGATGTCATGATGTAACATGTTTGACTCAACCATTTTTAGAGTCTTCGATCAGTTTGATTGAGATATATTTTGGTTATTGAGAACCATTGGATACTTTGATTATCAATGATACCTCAGTTGCCAATAGAGAATTGTTGTGATCATGATTTTCTATGGATGATTGCTCATGGAGATTTGATGCTTTTATGCATATTTGATGATTTTATTATGGATTATCTTTTGTGATTTTGAGATTTATGATTCCATGAGCATTAGGGTAGGATATCTGCATGTAGTGATGAGAAGTGGCTTGCAATGGGGGTCGGGGCCCTAAGAGGCTTCCAGGGTAACTCATTGTAAGTTGGATTAATAAGTGATAACATACACACCTAATACTAACTGAATGAACCTAAAAAGATAAGAGTTTTGTTCTCACCCATGCCTTGAGTGCTTGTACAAACTAGGATGGGAGTAGTGAGAACGCATGGTTACGACCTTGCATTCCGTAGTATGCCTCGTCAGTATGAGAGGATATTAGTGGCCGCATGAGATCAGTATGGACCCATGGAGTTTAGCTAACTGCCAGGGTAACTTGTACGTGATAATTGCGATGACACTTTCCTGCTTGCATAGTAGGTTCCTACATGTCATTGTGTGCCTCTAGGATTAGATGTCAAGTTTGTGTTTGGAACCTTTGAGTTAGTATACTTTTAGGATTCCTGGACTTATAGAGATTTGTGTTATGTGTTAGCTGTTTGGGACTTGAGATTATCTCCTCAGCACAGTGGGAGTAGACCACTTAGGTACCACGCGATCGGGTGGTAGTGTATTTTCCACTCTTATCATTTTGAGATTCATTGAGACATCGTGGCTGATGCGTCCTTCATGATGGTGGATATGTATCCTTTTCATTGATGATTAGCATATGTTAGATGATGTTATCTTATGCTTTTATTTGCATGTTAGATTACTTTCTACATATGATGTTATATATATTAGGAGTGGCATTCCTATTATGTTAGTACCGATGATCTCTTCAATAATTTGGAATGTTACGCATGAAGGGATGGTTAGGATCCACGATGGTCTAATGATGCTATTAACGGTTGGGAGGAACCGTGCACTTAGTTTATTATGTTTGATCTTTATGATGGATGTATATGTCTTCTATGATGATGTATCATGTATATCATGTGATTATCTTTATTTTGATGTATCATGGATCAGAATAGGATGATGTACCTTATTTTATGTATGTATATTCTTTTGAGCTTGTCATACCCTGTGACATGTGCAGTGGATGATTGAGTATTTGAAATGTAATGTATGAACATTGGACTTTTCATTATTATTTTATGTGGATGTTGTACTAGATGGATTCATGTATGTTAAATGTTTCTAGATGTAATCCAACGTAAAGGGATCCTAAAGAATGTAATCTGATTATATATGTTATGTTTACTTTTAGATGGACATTACTATTGCTTCCATTATTGTGCATAGGTTATACGTGGTATTTACTTTCATGAAAAAAAAATGCTACTAAACTTAGTGAAAATTCTAAGTTAATTCTTTGGATCCCTTGGCGGGGCATTACACTTATCTTATCGCTCTTGGTTCTATTTGTCAATATTGGTTTCGTCTAGCATGATTTTGAGCATTTTAAATGATTGTTGGAGATCTAAATTCAATAAGAAATGTAGGAATTTAATTAAATCATAAAAGATGATAGTAGCCCTAACTAGGATCAAGATTTTTAAGAGAAGAATAACATTCAAAGTCGACTAAATAAATGTAGAAGTACTATAACCTAAGAAGAGCATCTAATACATAAACCTAATAAGTAATCTGGAGTTTGAATTTGAATTCTATTAATATACATTCGTATAATCAAAAGTAAGTAAAAATGCTAAGCAAGAGTGATCTAAAGATGGCAAACAAATCTTAGTTTAATATGAACAATTATAGAAGATTGTTATTTATCTTTAATTATTTCAAAAAATTGTGCCCAAAAGTAAAAATATCTAGAAACCATTTTTTATCATCCAAGATATTATAACCCTTTTTAATGGTTGTTGGATGATCCTAAATCAATGGTTTTAATCCTATTTCGGCCTAAAATGTGAAAGATCTTCAAGTTTAAGAGAATGTTTCCAAAAATTTGACACTTGTCCTCAGTATATTCTATTTCAGGCCAAAGATTAGATGGCTAAATAGTTCATTAGAAGTCTCTAGAATAGAGACACTTGTCCAGTCTCTATACTTTACAATATATAACCCGAGTAGTTGACTTAATAAATGTAGAAGTACTATAACCAAAGAAGAGCGTCTAATACATAAACCTAATCAATAATCTAGAGAATGAATTTGAATTCTATCAATATACATTCTTATAATCAAAAGTAAGTAAAAATGCTAAGCAAGAGTGATCTAGAGATGGCAAAAATCTTCTCAGTTTAATATGAACAATCATAGCAAACTATTATTAATCTTCTATTATTTCATAAAATCACACCCAAAAGCAAAAATCCCTAAAAACCATTTTTTGTCATCCAAGATATAATAACCCTTTTTAATGACCATTGGATGATCCTAAATCAACAATTTTAATCCTATTTCTAGCTAAAATGTGAAAGATCTTCAAGTTTTAGATAATGTTTCCAAAATTTTGACACTTGTCCTCAATATATTCTATTTCAGGCCAAAGATTAGACAACTAAATAGTTCAATAGAAAGTCTTTGGAATATAGACACTTGTCCAATCTTTGTACTTTACATATAACTTGACTAGTTTACTAAATAAATGTAGAAGTACTATAACCTAAGAAGAACATCTAATACATAAACCTAATCAGTAATCTGGATAATGAATTTGAATTCTATCAATATACATTCTAATAATTGAAAGTAAGTAAAAATGCTAAGCAAGAGTGATCTAGAGATGGCAAAAATCTTCTCAAATCAATATGAACAATTATAGCAAACTGTTATTCATCTTTAATTTTTTTAGAAAATTGCGCCCAAAAGTCATAATACCTAGAAACCATTTTTTATCATCCAAGATCTAATAACCCTTTTTAATGACCATTGGATGATCCTAAATCAATGGTTTTAATCCTATTTCGAGCTAAAATGTGAAATATATACAAGTTTTAGAGAATGTTTCTGGAATCTTGACACTTGTCCTCAATATATTCTATTTCGGGCCAAAGATTAGAGGGATAAATAGTTCCTTAGAAAGTCTCCAGAATAGAGACACTTGTCCAGTCTTTATACTTTACCTATAACCTGACTTAAATTTTTACATTATATTAGCAAATGTGACCATCTATTAAGACATGCCTCAAAAATTATGGGAAAAACTATTTAAATGATATTTGCTCTATCAGCTAAGAAAAACAATATTTTTCATGGGAAGGATAATAAATTAATTGTATTGCTTAAATAATGCTAACCACTTTTTTCAAGTGGTGTTTGTTTATGAATTTATAGATTGATAGAGGGAAACCAAGTCATCAGATAACCTCTCCATCCTACACTATCAAATCATCATTTGTAACTCATGAGAGACCTTCATTAAGCGACTTCTCTCAAAAATATGTCAAGCGTAAACTATAATAATATGCACTGTTAAAGGGAGTCAATTAAAACAATAAATGTATCAGACTTATTTGTATTTATTAATGAGATTTGTAAACTAGGGTATGCCCCTTTCATTTATGTAATAATAATAGGACCTCAATCTCGAGAAAGACTAGAGGTTTTCTTCTCCGTTCTTTCCTACCAATGCCTGTTTGAACAAAGAACCTTTTGTATTTTAATTTTATGTATAAATTTAGGGCTTCGACCTTTTACTGATCAAAAAATAATAATAACATATTTATTTTATTTTACTTTAAATAAAAAAAATTATATTAAAAAAACTTTTTAAATATAACCTACCCTATTAAGGGGTCGCGACCTGCCTAGGCCCACGTTGCGTTGCCAAGGTAGCCACATTGTTGCCCTTGCAGTGCACAACAAAGTCATGGGAAGGAGAGAGGAGAAGGGGGTGGGGCCCACCAATAATATATGTTTTAATTTTTTAAATTAAAATAAACTTCCCTTCATTAAATACAACAACACATGATATTCAAGACAAGTGTAAGTAAATATATTTACCACAGTAAACTTATTATTGTGGTAATTATCAAACATATTATTTAAAGGGAGTCAATTAAAACAATAAATGTATCAGACTTATTTGGATTTATTAATGAGATTTGTAAACTAGGGTATGCCCCTTTCACTTATGTAATAATAATAGGACCTTAATCTCGAGAAAGACTAGAGGTTTTCTTCTTCGTTCTTTCCTAGCAGTGCCTATTTGAACAGAGAACATTTTGTATTTTAATTTTATATATAAATTTAGGGCTTTGACCTTTTATCGATCAAAAAATAATAATAACATACTTATTTTATTTTACTTTAAAGAAAAAAATTATATTAAAAAAACTTTTTAAATATAACTTACCCTTTTAAAGGGGTCGTGACTTGCCTAGGCGTGTGTTGCATTGCCAAGGTAGCCATAGTGTTGCCCCTGTAGCGCACAACAAAGTCGTGGGAAGGAGAGAGGAGAAGGGGGGTGGGTGCGGGGGTGGTAGCCCCCGCCCCACCAATAATATATATTTTAATTTTTTTTATTAAAATAAACTTCCCCCATTAAATACAACAACACACGATATTCAAGACAAGTGCACATCAAAATATTTACCATAGTAAACTTATTACTATGGTAATTATTTTTATATATGTTTTTTTTAAAATATTTTTTATTTACAAATCTGATAGAAATCAATTGAATTTTTGTGTAAATCAAATCTAGCATATATATTTTAATTTTCAAAACCCCAACTATGAAATTGTTTTCTAATTTTGACTTTTCTAATGGGGGTTTCATTGTCTTGTTTTCACCGATGCTTTCAAACCAAGAACAATCAATTGTTTTTTTCCAACAAGGGTTTTAGTTTTAAATATGTTTCCAATAAGCAAAATCATATAACATGCACAAAGAAGATAAAATTTTTTGAGAGATTCCTTTTAATGATTTTTACAAAAATCGTACCTCAAGCTAATGCCATAAATCTGGCAATAGTTCAGAACTTGTGAAATTCGCGTCTCTCAGATCCTCAAGAGATTTCTCGTCTTTCAGTTCCAAAAGTTGCTCCTTGAAACTTGTGTGGAGAAAAGAGCTCAAATCCCTTGTTAAATGCCTCTAATCTTAATTAGGGTTTTTGTTTCTCCAAATGACCTTTAACTTTATTAATTTTCTTTTTATTTTATTTTAATTAAATCTTTCATGCACACTTAGTAACTTTTAATAAAATAATATTTTATTATATAATTTCCACTTGTTTTAATTTAGCAAGATGCTTTTAGAGAATAATATTATTATTTCAATTTCAAATAGTATTTAATTCTTGTTATTTAGAAAGCAACTTCTAAATTTATAAAGGATAAATTAAATAATTATAATTTTGCCAACTTTAGCTTTTTTGAGAAATTCAATTACTATTAATTTCAAGGTTAGACTTTTTAACTAAGTCTTTTAATTTTAACATTTTTATTTAATTAATTCTCAATTAATTAAATGTATTGTAATAATATTTCCTTTCTGAAATTTTTTATTTAAATTATTTGTTTAATTAATTTCCCTAGCTGACTAATTACAATTAAGACCACAAAGAAGACCACATACTCAAAAGAAACTCGACAAACAAGCAAAGCATAAAAATCAAACTCAAGGCTTAAGTACTCGAATTCATGTCACCTTGACAAATTTGGAAAGGTGGAGGAAACATATACGTGTCCTCTACCATAGGAAAAAATAAGCTTGAGGTTGGGATTTGGACTTGAAAACTATCTTCGCTCTTACCATTGAGATATTGCAATAGGGCACGTTCATCCTGGCAATTTTGAGAAGTCGATGTTTGGTACCTACAACTTGCATATATATATATATATATATATATATATATATATATATATATATATATATAAACTAAGCAGGCAATTTTGGGGAGTGGTACATCATATAGATCTCAACTAGCAGGTGACAAACAACTCCCTCCCTCAACCACATCAGAAATGACAAATAGAAAAGTAAAATAGGCATGTGCACCATACACATGCAAGTATAGGGTAAGAATCTATAATCTATATAAAACATCATCATGGACCTACCTGTAATCATTATATAATAGCATTTAAACATCATCACATGAATAACTATGAATCCCAACAACATATAAGATATCTCAAGTAAAAAGTAGCTCATCTAATATATGATCTAAGCATTTAGATAGTATCAATTAATCAGGTAACTAGGTACCACTACATACAATAACATGATATGAAAACTAGCCTAAAAGTGTTCAACAATAAAATTGAAAGCAAAACGGGGTAGGCACTACACAAAGGCACGAGTCAAAGTTAGTTACAAGATCAACAACTAAGAATTTTCAAGGAAGATCTAATGATGGAAATTGAAGAAGGATAAGGATGAGCACAAAGTTCTATGAGAGTTCTATTTTTTAAGTGGTTAGATACATTGTATTTGGTAAATTTTGAGATTGACAATTATGATTAGGTGGAAATAAATGGAAGAATCTAGAAGCACAGAGACAACTATTTAAGGAGATATTCAAGATAGTTTTAGGATGTTGGTTGTTGTTGATTCAATGTTGGTTGAATGATGATGATAAGATTGCAGTGAATGCGAAAGTTGTTGAAGGTGAAAGAAAATTTAAGTGTCAGGTGAATCGAGTAGATAAGAGAGAAGGTTGAATTGAAGGAGTGAATCAGCCTGTAATAACTCCAATAGGTTATGACTTCCTCAAACACCAAAATCTAATACTTCAGTTGTTTGACATTTCGTCAAACACTTTGCAAGAAAGATCTAATACCACTGTAATGGGCACCCTGGAAATGCCCAAGAACTGAACCAACTGCTGAAATAGATTTTAATGTCTTTGCATATATTTAAAACGGCATAACATGAACAAGAAGGAATTTATGCAAACTGAAGATTGAACCAATGCTGAAAAAATATTAGTTCTCAAACTAGTAAAATCAAATATATAGAAATGAATTCCAAAGGCCAAACCCCAAGGGAATGACATCTAGAATGTCACAAGAGAGGATATACGTCCTCTAATGCCAAGAACAAATCTATAACTCACCCCTCCAAGCTCTTATCAAATGCAATTCACAATAATCTGATGCTAAACAATGAAGCTCCCACCTCTATTTATACTTTTCCTTCACCCTTCTAGAAGGAAATAAAATATTAATTAATTTCATTTACTAGAAGCTTTCCCCTTCCAATAATTAATGTACTCTCTATAAACTCCTCCCTTGCAATACAATAATTAATTGTGCTTCTAGAAAATTAAATTACTAGAGGCTTCCCCCTTTCCAATAATTAATACATTGTCTAGAAGCTTCTCCTTGCAATACAATAATTAATTAAATTAATTTAATATAAAGTCACCTTTTAATTTTAATTTATTTAATGACTTTATAAGAAATTAATTTAATCAATTTCTTATTTCTCCACTTAGCCTTTGGAGAACGTAAAGCCCAAGAACTCCACTAAGTAGCTAAAAAATGGGGACATTACACAGGCAGTCAGGAGAACAAAGAAAGGAGATTAGAAGTCAAAGACAAGAGTAGAAAGGAGATTTGAACAAGAAAGGTAGCGGTATACCTAAACATATAATTTTTATATTGTTACTTTCTAATCATTGTAGCAAAAAATCTCGTAGATCGAGTGGATCTAACAAGTCTATGGAATCCTATATGGCAATATCGATTAGTGTTGTTTGTAAGTCCTTTATAGTAGGTCACTCTTTAGACAAGATCAAGGAGTGCTAAGGTCTAGATGATCTTTTGGTTGAATTCCTCTAACAAGGTCACATTAACAATGTGCATGTAACTTGTAACAAAGTTGGCCCTTAGCTGAGCTCACTTTAGAAGAGTGAAAATTTTGGGTTGTTGGTCCTAGGTGGTTTTTCTCTTTACAAGGTTTCCACATTAAAAATATTGGTGTTAATTGTGTGTATATTGTTATGTTGCAAGTTAATTTTCATGTTATTTTCATCTTACTACAACTCGGTAACAACTAAGTTAATGGAAGGTAATAAATAAGTTTTATTACTATCGGTCACTTAAAACATAACAAAGAATGAATGGTTTGGAGTTAAATGATTGAAAATGCTAAATGATACATTGAATGTGTACACCAAATGATTGTTGAAGTTATGAATGTTGTTTGGTACTGAAATTGTTTGAAGGTAGTCTAGGATAACAGAACATAACTGATAACAAAACATAAATAATAAGACAGATTAAAAGGAAAAAATTAGTTCAAAGGGAGGCTTGGGTCCAACAAAATTTACCTTAAAAAATATATATGTTAATGTATTTTTTTATAATGTTTGTATCACCCAAAGAAGTAGATATATTTATGTAGTATACAAATACAATAGTTTATGTGTACGTATATGTATATGCATATGATGTATGAGTCACCTCATTAGAAAAAATAATATATGTTAATGTAATTTTAAAATATTTGGTAGTATGAAAATAATAATTTATTTAATTAAATATAGGATAAATTTATTCTATGGGGAGTTTAAGATTTTGGACGAACAATTTATGTTTCTCAAGAGTAATGGAATGCAATAGAAGAAATTATGTACAATCAGTTTTCCTTATTATATCTTCAAAAAAAATAGATATACCTAGGTTAAATTATTGAAGAATTTTATAAGTGGTGAGTTTTCATGTAAGAAAGGTCTCATATTTGAATCACATAGATGACTCAAAAATAAGAGAAAAATTCACCAACCTCTTTGGTTGTCTTTTTTCCCTTTCTTATAACTTCAATTTGAAGAAAATTGTAAATAGTTATGAAAATTTTATTATAACCAATTATTTTAGAAGATATTTCTTATTAAGTGTAATTACCATATTAAATTATATGAAATACCTATAATGTTTTGGTAACTTTCCATGCACTTTGGTTGCATGAGCTTTTTGCATGATTTTTCAGATTATAACTTTCGGTGTAATAATGATTGTTCTAATGAAATTTAGGTTCCAAATAAATGATCAGCTAATTATATTTATCTTCAAGTATATATTGTAAGGTTTCCCAAGAATCAAAATGAAATTGTTGATCATTTCCTCATCACAAATTGTTCTTCATGTAGCATAATGTTCCCTTACCTACTCAATGTTGCATTCACAAAAGCATGTGATTGCTAGTTTAAGTAGTTTACAATTGATTTTAGATGAGTTCAATGGATTTATAATTGTTTAAAGTATTTAATGATATTTTAATCTTTATTTTGCAAGGATTTGGGCATAGAGATTAGCGATCTCAAGGGTAGATAAAGGGGCATAACCCCAGTTCATCTTATCATTGCTTTTTTCTCTCCCTTGTCTCCTGCGCAGGGGGCAAAGCGGCCTTCCAGAGCCACCATCGCCAACCACTCTAGATCTATGAGACCTCATAGTTGTTATACTCATCAGCGTTAATGACACCCTTCCAGCTCTTCCCAGTGGCGATTTAGGGCACCTGCTTACCCTAGTTCATACCCTTCGGTGCTTGGCTTCTTTTTACTGAGGAAGGACCCTTAGTCCTTGCCTCGTCTTGTGCTCCTTGCTTCTTCCTATATCTCTTTTTTTTCCTATTTTCTTTCTTTCATTGGCACCGTTTAGTGCTCTTGTTGTTGGTTGTCTTGTATCTTGTATGCTTTTCAATTCTATAGACCCTTATGGTCTCTTGTTGGACATTAATAAATTTATCTTATCTTATCTTATCTTATGGGATTACAAACAAAAATCTTGATTTCAAATGTAATTTTAGATTTGTGATGTGAAATATTTGTTATAAGTACTAACCAAGATTGATTTTCTTATAAGTTAATCATACCTTTAGCTTCATATTGTGAAAAAGAAGATGGAGAACGTTGACTAGAGTTATGAGCCCCAAGTATTTTTTATGTATTGTATTTATACCGTAGACTTAGTAGTATGAGAAGGATAAGGTGTTAGTCATTCATATACATACATATGTACATATGTATGTATGTATGTCCTACAACTCAAAATTTATATTACAAAATCATATGCATGATACAAATCATGCCCATATCCAATTCATAGAGCTTGTCTATCTAAGGGGGAGGGTAAAGGGCACACTAACTTCTCCAATAGTCAAGAACCTAAAAACATTGAAGTAGCAATTACTAATATCCTTGATGTTGCAGCAATTAAACAACACATAGACACACATCTGCGCAAAGAATTCCAAATATATGTGGAAACCCAAGACGGGAAAAACCGCACTAAGAATACTAACTTGGATCTACCACACAAATCTAACCTTACAATAGTAATAGACCTCTCATAATATGAAATAGACACCAACCTACCAAAGACACCAAAACCTAGCACCAATCAACTTAACAATTAGAATCTAATCTCAATAATAACAAAAGATATGGATTGTGGACCTTGACGTTGAACATCTCAACATACTCTCCCAGATTACACATGATCTTTTAAAACCATATAATGATTGGAATGTATCACATTGTATAAATCTAACTTTACATCAATTCATTAACACATACTAAAATAATTGCATTGCTATACGAACATCTAATGCAATTGTTTAAATTGGAAAAAATCTACCTTATAAAAGATTACGCGAACTTAAACCATTTCTTGTGGAATAAGAAGAGGTCTAATATTTAAGGTATGCTTGAGGGTTGTTTGTATGGGACAAATAGTTCGAGGTCTAAAATTTTAAGGTATGTTTGAGGGTTGTTTGGGTAGGACAAATAGTTCGAGTACGCTTTATTTCCTTGGTAAGTGTATGTAGTATTGTCAAACAAGTTCATCAGCAAACAAATTTCAAGTCAATATGGATTGGAACATCGCAGACTCCAATTTGAGCAAATACTTTTAGAAATGGGAGAGATCTCACAGAGCTTTTGAATGCTTGGGGACCGCTTAATATCACCTGTAGTAGAGCTGAACCTTGGGAAACAACATTGCAAAACCTGAGAGCAACGGAGGAGGCAGCCTTCCCACTGTTCGTAAGTTGAGATTTTCAGAGTCATTAGACAAGTCGAATCCGCTGAGTAGTGTACAGGAATGGATGCGCTTCTTTATATCCCTCCTCCATCATCAATGCTTTGAATCAGGGTTTATGTTGATTTAGCTGGCCTAATCAGGGTTTTGGATTTGTGCTTAATCTAAGCTTGTTTGGTGTAGGATTGAACCTACTAGTTTGTGCTCAATCCGTGCTCTAATACGAAAATTATGAGTGCCAACTTGATGTGAAGATATTAATATGAGCGGTTGTGAACAATTGGAAGGCCCCCAATATCAGTCACTTCTATATATTTATGGGCACTCTCCACTTCCAGAATTGAAAATGGTTTGTGACGTGTCATTTAGTAAGAGAACTAATTAATGGGTGTTCTTCTGGGTTGTAAATGTAGAAATGGGGTTTAGGATCCAGGTTCCCGAGGGAATTTTTTTATAAGGATTTGTAAAATGTTGTAGAGTAACAAGGATAAGGAGAGTAAATTGAAAAAGATATGTGTGCACCTGAACTTATTAGTTTTCTGAACACTGTTGATTCTAAATGAATTTGTGCTTTCCTGCATTTGAAAATTCCTTGGAAGGTATTTATATTCATGCTTTTCTCTTCATGGTATTTGTGCAAGTGGATAGTCCTGGGTCTTTAAAGGTGTAACAGATTTGGTGAGCTCTTAGGGAGGACGGGATTTCTGCTCTATCAGTTCTATCAGAACCTGTAATGACGACACTAACATTACAAATGAGAGATCTGAAATAGATTGATTTCATAATCATAAAAGGCCCTTGTCTATCCTATTATACATGTATTATATAGGCATGAGAAGCGGTTAAAGACTTTGAATGTGAACAAATCGCTTGATTCAAAGATACCTTCTCTGCCTATATTTTTCTGATTAGGTTTCCATAAATCTTCAACAGATATGCATATTAAGTTTTAACCTTTAATATGCAGAATATAAAACCCTTGGATGAAGCCCTGCATCTGAACCCCGAGGATAACAAGATTTCTTTACCGGTAGATATTTTTAGTAAAAAATTATGACCCCAAAACCAAGAAATTCATACAACTCGAACTCAAATGACTCTGGCTGAGCATCATCCCAAAGAGATGCCAAATAGCAGACATTAGATGCAGGCAGGAGAATCAGAATAACGGATTGTATAAAGTATTGCCTGAACAAGCATGATTATAGGTAATCCCATGAAGATCAACAGGATTATGTACAAAATAAGATTATCTATTAAGTAATAAAACATTCACATAACAGAAGTCTTTTATTTCTCGTTAACATTTCACTAATCCATAAATACTCCATTTTTCATCCTCCCAATTCTGTGATCTCTTCTCGAATCTCTACCCACTTCTTTTAAAAGGTGCATCTAGCATGTTCGTTGCGTTTTGACTAAAACCTACCTTATTTCGAATTATAGGGGACACAGAATGGATTTCCTTGCATGCATGTTATTGTTAATAGGATTTCTAAAGTAACACATTTTCTACCCTGCACTAAAGGTAATGGCAAATCCAAGAGTATAACATCAGATACAGACCCCAAGTTCCTGACACATTTTTAGTACCGTGTGAAAGAAGAATGGACACAAACTTACAATTCAACTGTATAGCATCCATAGATCCATGGATAGACAAGCGAATTCATCCAGTTATAAAAAGATCAGCTGAGGAGAACAAACAAGCTCACAGTATTTCATATTATTTTGGAACCGAATCTCAAAGCCATGTCATACTTAGTAAACTTGTCTGGTGAAGAAGAGATCAAGGACTAAGCAAAAGAGTTTTCCAAATAAGACGAGTTCATGGGAAGGTTCTGATACGAATTCAATAAAGCAATGGAAAATGCAATTAAGATATTGATTGTTCCACAAGTATGGAAACCATTAAAGAAGTCGCAGTTTTGCAATAGAATTCAGAAAAAGATATGCAAAGCCTTATGAAAGCTTGGAAGCATTGTGCACCAGCTTAAGCTACCATAAGGAGTTGCAGTCTCAGATTTTCAATCTTATAGGAGTGTATGGATATCACAAAGGAGATGTATAAAGAAGGGAATGTATAAGAGAGTACATGAAGAACTAAAATTGAACGCAGAAGACAATAAATTTTTTATGGAGGTTCGGATCTGTGAGCAGGATTGCCCAGAAAGCCAGCAATAGTTTTCAAAAACTATTAATTAAAATTTATAGATAATTTAATTGTCTGTGAAATTTCTCCACATACCTACCCTGCTCCATGAGCTGACCAACTATATTAAACTGCAACCCAAGTGCCTCTAGCCTTTTAGAAGTTACAATGTTTCCTACATGAATGATACTGGCATTAAATCTTCTCGTTCAAAATAGTTGTTACCAACATGAATGACACTGGCCTTAAATCGTTCTCGTTCAAAATAGCTGTAGCCGACATGAACGATACTGGCATTAAATCCATTGTTTAAAATAGCTGTGAAGTGTGAACTGAATAGAAGATGAATAAAGGATTAGATTCAATGACCTGTGTGTCACCCATCTGCAATACATAAAAAACTTTTGTTTTTCCCTATTCATTCTTATGTGAGGAGGATAAAACAGACATTGATAATTATACATCTTTAAAAGAGAAATGAAGGATTAAAATTAGGTTTCATGGTAAACCACATCTTCAGATTTCCTTGAAACTCGATTGAATAACGAAAAATATCAGCAAAACTCAACTAGACCACAAAATACCAACAAAAATCGACACTAACATTCATGCTACCAATTTTGTTGAAGGTGCATATCAAAGGATGAAACTACCCTCAGAGCACAAGGATTTTACAAAGGCTTGCACAAATTGTCAGACAGACAACCTTGCTAAAATACAGAAGCCCTTAAAAAAAAGGAATAATGTCATTCCCACAAAGCTAGGAGATCTCATCAGCTCTGTCTCATTTATGGAATTGGGAATGAATGGAGACAGCAAGATTTTTAATCCATCATCAAGGATTTTGAAACTGACTGGACAGATTATCATAAGCAGCTGGTTGAAACTTAAAACTTTTATAATTTAGCCCATCTTCAGCAGTCCTTTTAGGCGGAGATTTAAATTATCTTCTAATACATTTCTTCAGTGGCTCTAGAACAGAATCAGGATACTTACAGTTCAAATACTGAGATCTAGATCTCTTTGAGCTGTGAACATTGAGATGTTCTCCTCCATTGGCATTCTTATCATCAAGGCCCTGGCATATATCTTGATCGAGTTCACGCTTCAAGGTGTATTCAGGGCTTCCCATTTTGCTTGCGAAGAGAGGGGAGAGCTTCTTTGCATGGACAGGGAGTTGATGAGGGAGAAAATGGGAATCACTCTTGATTCTCTTCATTACATTCTTCTGCGAGGAGGGCCCTCCAGAGATTTTCCAGTGGCCCCGTGAAACCTTAGATTTATCCTCTCCTTCGTAACTATTTTCGGGAACCCGAACAGCAACATCAGCCAATATATTAAGGGCTGCAAATGCTTTATAATTCTCCTTCTGAATTTCATGGCCTCTATTAGAAATCCGGCAATGGCAGGGCTTAGGTTTCTTGCATGACTCGTCCATATAATTTGAAGTGGCTTCTGAGATGCCCAAAGGCTTCAAATTCATTGTTTCTTCATCAATACTCCATTGCTGCAACTGCATTCCCTCTTCTTCGTCCTCAGAAATCGAGCAATACAAAGGATCCTCCAAGAAGCGTATTTCTTTGTAGCTTGTATACCTGTTACGGATTCCGTCATCATAGCTTGCTTTTTGGCCCATTCTCTTAGCCCTTAACTTTGATGATTCCTCCCTTTCGCATAAATTTCCACCTTCAAACAATTTTTCATCAGAAGAGCAACGCAAATGATCATGTGGGTTGCATGACATTGTATCCGCATCACTATTGCTAAGTTGAACTACTGACATTGTATCCCAATTCAAGCGATCACAGCTCAATGAAACAAATTGGTAAAATTCTTTTAAAATAAACAGCAGCTGGTCGGTCAGAGAGGATGGAGGGCGCCCATAATACCTAGGCGAGTTTTGAGAATTTGAGGATATGAACGCGGTCACATAATCCTAAAAACTTAAGCCCGCAAGTTCCATACAATGACACCATCTTAAAAATTTTGGCAACAGGCATAGTTTTAGCTGAGTTTTTTTTAAACAAATGGGAGGATAAGTGTTGGTCAATATTTTTACAGAAATCTCGCGGTCTAAGGGTGAATTGGGGTTATTTTAGTTTAATGTTAATCTCTGATTTATTTTTTTCAATAGTATTAATTCATAAAGTTTGATTTAGACTACTTTTATTTCAGTGTTGATGATTGAGTGTATCAATTCAATTGAATTCATATGGGGTAAAATTTACCTCATCTTTGAAGAGAACTCTTGCTTAGGGCTTAAACTTAACTTGTGATTAAATATTTTTGTCTACAACCAATTACAATGCTTCATTATCATCCTTTAATGTTTAATTTCAATATTTCTTCCTTTATTAATTGAACAAAATGATCAGCAGTTACCCATAGACTGTGCACATCAATACTTTCACATATTTCAATGTAAGAGAAGATGGGAAAATCAAGGCAACAATGTTGAGACTAGAGTTGTTGCAGGGAGTTGGCATGACTACCAAAGTCTTGGACCTCTCATTGCTATGGAAAGACCAAAACCGACAACGAACAATTAGGACATGTGAAATTTGAGACATGTGACAAAAAACCCTTCAAGCAAGCAAGAATGCAACCTATCTGTTAAGCTTTGTGCATGGATCTTGAAAATCACAATAATAAAAAACATATATGCATTAATAAAAAAACATCAACAAATACTTTCCCTTGTGTAGGGTACAGAGTGTACGGGTTGCAGGCATAAAGATTTTGAGTCATGCTCAAAGAAATGACCTAACTTTTGTCTTGCTCCCCTCCCTCTCTTTTTCTAGTTATTATTTCCACCATGCGGATAACAATTGTCATTGTTTATATTGAATGCATATCTTTGGAAACATGTGGAAATATTTTGTATTGGCTACCTCGATAGAGTTCATTGTAGTGTCACCACATATTAGGATCCATTATGAAATAATGGATGTTGTCTTCCCTCTCTTCTACCTGCCCTGTGATGCATCCATCTTACATATTTAGTTATCTTTTGTGCATTTACTCGTTTCTTTTATTTCCCAAATTCGTTGGGACGAAGCTTTTGTGCAACGCCATGTAGGTTTCAAGCATAGGTGCAAATGTTGAGGGAAGTATGTCACATCAAAGACCCATCCCAAAGAAATAATTATTGCTTGAAACAACTGAGCCCCTTGCAAACCACCAATACAAGATTCAATAATTTTGTCCACTAGAAGCTTCTTCCCCTATTTTACTATCCAATCTGTTGTCTTTGCTCTTTAAAAATGGAGGAGTCCATGGCAAATCTAAATGATAGGAGGTATTTTGGAGGAGCTCACTTTCAAATCCAAGCTTCTTGACAGCATACTTATGGAGGTGACTGCAAATACAACATTTGTTGCAATTCCATTATCCTTGGCACATTTGATATGGGTACAGAGCATGGGAGGAAATTTTTGTTTTTCTCAAAGACCAATTGAATTTGGCTAAGTACCTTTAAAATCATTTTCATTGAGAAAGTTATTCAAACTACAAATTTTTAGTTAAAATTCTTTTGGATTCGATGGAAAACTATAAACAATTTGAATGCTTTTATTTTGTAAAGTCATGGAGTTTGGCAATACACTTTTTGATAGCATTTTCTTGAAAGCTTTTAAATATTTTCACCAAATTTATTATGCGTCAATCCTACAAATATGACGCTATATGGATTGATATTCTTTGAGGCATACCATCAATACTTGTCTTGCCCTATCCCATGCATCCCACGTAGAATGAGTGATGGAAAAGTTCTAAATTTGGGTATTCCCATTGTTTGAAGCCTTTTCAACATATCCAATTCCTTTATAGTGTATAGGAAAATTGGAACAATAACAATGGTTGTGAAAGGCAACTTAATTGCTTCCATTGCATTTACTTGAAGGCTTTCAAAATATTTTCAATAGATATTTTTTTCGTTCATTACTGTAACCATGACATATTTCAAAATTATGGCTTAATAGTAGTTGCACCTTGTCAATGTTTGATAACACATTTTTCATTCATGTATGCCTAGGCATTTAACATTTAATAAAAATCGCCTTCCATTACACCTTTAATTGATGACCACATACTGTCCATAAACCTCCATTTGTATGGCCTAAAGAATGTTGGCCACGATAGGAGTCTGGCATCAAGCTTACATATCACATCTTCTTGAGATTTTTTGAAGCATTTTAATAAACCCATTTCAATCATAGCCTACAATTTGTATATTATCTTCATTTTGTTACAAATTAGGAAAAGGTTTTTTAATTAAGGCGATATGAGACTATAGTGAAACATTATTAAAATCTCTCTTATGGTTATTTTACTACCAATATGTCAATAAGGAAACAAGATCACTACAGAGGGATCTTTCTTGCCAATGAAATATTACTCTTTGATGAACGAATTTCTTGCACTACATTGAATTTAATCATGGGCCCATACCATTCATTATTGACCCCCTTCTTCATAGTAATTTAAATATTTACATACTCAAGTGAATTCATCCCATTATGATTAGTCATTCTTTTCTCCTCCCTTACTTGAAGTTTTACCTTTGATGTTTGATTCTTACTTCTATGAGGGCATCATTTTTAAAGGGCATATGTTGGTATCTTTTTTATTATATTATTATTTCCTAAAAGTTTAACTCGTGTTATAACAAGAAGTAACTTCAGAGAATAAGGAATAATAAGAATTGATTTTTTTTGTTGGCAAGGGTTTTCTTTTAGGACATTTTTGAAGATGTCAATCTATGTAGTTTTGTATATATTCTCCTTAGAACATAGACTTTTTGAATTAGAGGTTTCCTCATGCGTTACTCTAATGAAGAAGATGTTATGTAATTTCTTTGAGAAGTATATTATGAATTGTTATGAATTATACTCTAATTTGATTGATTGGCATACATTGATGGGTACTTTTACATTAGACTCAATGACATTTTGGCATTAGTATTGTGCTATTTGGTTCAATTTGTCATGGCATAGTTAGTCATGTGATTTACATATCATCTCAATAGTGTTGCGGTATATACTCTTTTATATTTGATACATTTGTGTGGTTATTATATGATTGGGATTCATGTGCAGATAAAATTGTTTTTCTTATATAGGTATTGGATTATGGTATTGATTTCAGCACTAAAGGTAATATGTTTGGTGTTATGACATTTAGTGTTCTTTCAAGATAGATGATACATAGTCCAATTACCATTGTATTCATATTCTTGTAATATTTTTAAAAAAGCTTGATAAGCTTCATAATTTGACATACACTTGATGAGTAGACCATAAGGAGGATTTTATTGTTTATATGAAGTTCATTGATACAAAATTAACATTGTCTACAAGCATCATAACATATCATTTACACCTAGGATTCATTCATGATGGGTTCATTATATTGCATGTGTTATTATTATCAAATACGGGTTTTTGGACAATGGTTAGTCATTTGGGTAATCACATGATTTTCTGGCTAAACTTGAAAAGACTTTATGCTTTTGTTAATGTAAAATTGGGATGCATCTAGTGAGAAATCATGACACTTCTTATGGACATTTGATTTTTTCTAAGGATCTGGTTTGTAGTTTGAAGTTTGATAGCATGTTGTGTCAATAAGTGTGCAAGGGACACAAAACACGATTGGGAGCTCCACAAGATGTATTTCATGTGTCTATACAAGTTCTATATATAACTAACCCAATATAGGTATCTTGCATCTCTTTAGAAACCAAAATAATTTCCTTTACAATATCCATAGCATTTTAACTTCAAAATGTAAGAAAGTAATCAATTATATGGTATTTTGAAGATGTATAGTATCTACTGTAATTAGGAATGATATAAAGCTATAATTTCACTAAAAGTTCACCTATGGTGCATGTATAAAGCTATAAAGCATACCTTCAATCCTTTTCCCACTCCATCTAATGAAATACATGCAAAGTTTGTTTATCAACTATAACATGAGGTCCTTGTGCCTAATTTATATCATATCTCCTATGTTATTATAATATATTCATAAGTTTTTAATATTGCTAATGTTATATTTGAATGAAATTGATAAATATTTCTCCATCCCCTCTTCAAATATAGGAAGGATGGTATTATTGAGGGTATATGGGATGAAAACATTAGAAAGATCGTGTTTTCATCCTCTTGAAGCACCATTGTAGTTTGAGTAATACTTTCTCTTTATATACACCTTTCTATTAAAGTCGTACCTGATATGATAGACCATTACACATTTGGGAAGTTCTAGCTGACTTGCAAACAAATAGACTTTCCCTTACACTAATAAAGGTTAGATAAATGCCAAGTAAATGATAGATGTAATGTATGCATACATGTATGATTCAATACTAAATAAACATCCAATATCTAATATGTTTTTAATTTGTCTTGTCTTTCAATGAGTAAAAGTTGACTGAGAATGACTATGTTCTATTTCTGTTAAAATAATAATAGTGCCTTAAAGAATGACCCAATCCATAGATGTGCAATTATCAATAATTATAGTAATATAACATAAATTAAATTTGATTTTTTGAAAAAGCATGGAATATAACTTTTAGGTTGGCTTTCGTATCATGATTTTGTTACAAAAGTGTTAACAATCAATTTTATTTTTTAAATGCCTTTAATGATTTGTTAGTGTTGGTATTTTGGTGGGTGTAAGACTTCCATTTTTTTAGTTTTCCCAACCTTGGGAGAAGCTTTGTCTTGGTCATCTTCACAAGTGAGGTCATGAAATTGTATAAAATAACTACAATGGAAGTATCTTTTGGCTTTAAATTGGTGTATTTTCTAGAATATTATAATATTTTGTTTGTGTATATATGGGGGTTTATTGGGTGTATTTGTTTATTGATTTCAAGGTTGAGAAAGATATAAGATATAAGCTGAGAGAGATAGAAGATATAGGCTTGTATCTTGGCATTGAAATACTTTATATGCTAAGTTACATTTGAGTGAGTGAGTTTTATAGTGTATTTGATTTTCATATGAATGTTGATAAAATTTCTTCCTAATTTGTATAAAGGAGTTAATCTTACTTAAGTTTCCCATCATTTTTATGTGCAATGTTTGTTATGTATGTGATTATTAGCCCATTTTTATTGTATTTTTAGTTTCTATAAGTTGAGTTTATTGATCATTTGGATTTATAAGATTTTATGTGTATATTCATACATATAAAGATTTATATTATGCATCACTATTCATCTCTTATATTTTGTTTCACTGAGTATTTTGTTTTATTTCACTAATGTTGGAGCATCTTGGGTTCTTAGGCAATCTTGCATCAACCAAAATTATTTCTTGTTATTTGTTCCTATTTTTCGTTCATGGAATGGCCCTTGTTGGTCATGTTCTTTCTTTCTTCACAGTTGGATTCTTAATGTGGACCTATCATGGATCATTGTCCTAGGTTCGTAGAACTTAATTCCATAATTTGTGGGAATTATCCTTTCTCTTTTCTCGTGACATGTTCTTTTTTGGTAGCTCGAGTAACATGTGGTATCGACTTATGTGAGGTCTTTTTTAATATCAAGGCTTTTTCTAGCCTTGGTAATATCTTCTCGGGTCACATGTGGACCTATATATGTCCCCACGGATGTTGTTTTTCTTAATTGTAAGGTTGTTGATTTCTCCTTTGGGGTAGGACCTATATGTTGTAATAACTTGTTTGACAGACCAGCTTGTGGTCTTATTGGCTATATATTTGAGATCTAGAATTAGAACAGGTAGGAAGATGTTCGATATAAGGAAGATAACATGAATTTGGCTCTATAACCCTGAGCTTCTAATCTTGTATATTGTAATTTGAATATTTATGGCTGCAACTAGGTAGGCCTTATGCCTAGTGTATTGAAGGAAGATTGTCTCCTCATAGCTACATTTGAATCAATGTAATTTCTTATAGTTTCTCCAATATTGTTGGCTTCCGTGTGTAAATCTAGCGAGGGTAGCTTGGGAGTGTCTCTTTTTCTCGCCTATCCTTACATTATTTAGAATGCTCAAATGCAATAAAACTAAACTTTAACATCTATAAGCCCTAGCCACTCATTTGACACATGGATAAATTCATTTCATAGAAACCACATCATAATTTTGTCCCTTTTTTACTTGATAAATATTCCTATTAAATCAACTAAACTCTACCCTCACTTAACAAGAACTATGCTACCTTGCAACTCTTGTTTCTTATGAAATCCAATATAGAACACTCAATAATATCCTATATGGATCAAACATGCATATTAAGGATTTTAGAAAATATTTAGATTAATTATGATTTAAGCCTCCTTAATTTGGTGCTTGGGGATGTGAAGTAACAATTATACCAAATTTTCTTGGAGAAAAATGTGAATCTCATTCATAATGATGTATGCATTATACATTCAACAAGAACCCATAGGATTCAACTATAAAAATTGATGCTTAATGCCAAGGACTTAAACATGATCTCATACAATAACACCACCTTTAAATGAGGAAGGTAAGCATAATTTTATATTAGTATGTTCTAATTGAGAGAATAAGCATCCTAAAACATAGTTATTGAGATAAATTATTAGCCTACTTTAATTTATCACCAAGTAGCAATGAGCATCCATTTTTCCAATTAATCTAGAACACACTCTAAAGCTCATCCCAAATGGTATTAGAATGGAAACCTCAATAAGAACATGTAAGCATCAAGGAAACAAATTGTAACTTAGACCTTATTTGGTTTAGATCAAATAATTCAAGGTATCAATCCCACCAAATTCATTTGATATATGATCTTAACCTAGTTTCTATAATATATGTCTCATGCACTCAAGAAGATACCATAAAATTGGAATACATGAATACTAACATGGTGCGAAGGGTGCATGAACTATGAATTAGGCTTCTAATTTAGTATAATGGAGTAAGGGGTGCTAATTAGAACAATTTCTCCTAGGGTATAAAACCAATCATGTCCCTTATGATATTCAATATTAGATCCTAAGGAAATAATCACACATACTATGCCATGGTGCAAAGGTTTTAGGGGTATCCATTTCACCAAAGATATTGGTAGCTTGATAAAAAGGTATCTTCCCTTATAGTTGTCTATCTATGAACTCAACAAGAACCGATTCTAGAGGGCTTTTCATGAGAAATTTAACTTCACTTTCCAACCAAGGGCTATTTTACTATAAGACATAATATAAGAGTATAACATTATTTTAATACAATGTATGCACTGTAAAATAAAACACAATCAATAATTTAATTTCTAGCTAATGACAATATAATTAGACCCAAATTTTAAAATGTGTGTGTGTGTGTGTGTGTGTGTGTGTGTGAGTGAGAGAGAGAGAGAGAGAGAGAGTTGATAACCTTTATAACAATTTGTGGTTGTTGGTTAAGGATAGTTTGTTAAAAATTGAGATAAAGAATGAAAATAAATATTAAGAATTTGGATGCACTTTTATCAATTTGTAATGGACTTTATTTTTAATTTGGACCATTGTGGCATGGATATGATCACAATTTAGGCTGTCAAAGCTTTATATCTACACACATCTTTTCTCTACTAATATGATTACTTTATCACCTTTGTTTGTATGAGTGTCTAGAAAATGGTTGTGTAAAAAGAGGTTTCTCTAGCAAACCTACCAGCTTGTACTAACCCACTTGCAAATACCTTCTCACTTATAGACTAGGTTGGGTTTTCTTAAACCTAGATACTACCTTCTCAATTTCCTCATCAACTAGTGAGGTACCCCCTAATTCTAGTAGAAAAATCATCAAGGGCATAGGTTTCTTTCCCTTAGTAAATTTTGGATGAGAGACAACCATGAGTCATTTTAGGTTTTAATTTTGCATCGATAAAAGGGATACAGGAAAAGAAACTGGATGAGTTTCTAACTACTGAAAGAGAAAGTAAAAACTTAGGATCTGGGTAAGAGATACAGAATCATGTATTCAAATCCACAAAAAAAATTTGATGTAACACTACTTTGTCACTTCCTTTTAACTCCAAGAAGACACAGTGAGCTTACCTCATTCATACAATCATGGTAACTTTACCATAAAAGAGATCTATGATAGCTCTGTCTCTAGGTAACATGCTTGTTGAATGATAGGGGAAAGTATCTATTTGACAAGGTTTCATAATCTCTAATGAGTGGATTTTACCTTCACATATATTAAATCTCATTCCACTGTCACCTTTTTCAATCACCATTTAATACATGTCTTTTCACCTTTTTTGGAAGGAGTTGAGTACTTTTGTAATGCCATTTTCCATTTTCCATTTTCCACCATAATTCAAGTTCCATTTTCCAATGATATTGGGATATGACACTCAACAAACCTGACTCATATGAATTTAACTTCATTTTACCTTATTGAACTTTGAACTCAAACTAGCAAGGCACAATGTGTGAAATTCAACTTCATTTAGGAGCATCGAGGTCCACTAGTGATCAGGAAAATTCATGTTAGACATACAAAACATACAAGGATGAACCATTGAACCATGAACCTAGAAATTTCAAGTTCAAGGTTCAAGACTCCTTTGACGGTCTTTTGTGTTCAACAAATTTTTTGAAAAAACCAAGGTAAAATGTGGGTAACAATGAATATATAATGTTTTACTAATTTTCAAAGTGGAAGCATCTTGAAAAAAAAAATTTGAGTGTTCAAACCATTAATTATTTTAGAAACTAATAAAATTTTGATTTTTACTACTACATATAGAATATAGTATAGTTTCTAAAAATATATTTTAAAATTTATGAATAAGAAAAAATTGAAGCTAAAAATACCATAAGTAGATTTTTGACAATAATTATCTAGACACTTGTAAGAAATTAAAGATAAAAAATTTAGTTTTTGAAATATTAAAAAAAAAATTATTCAAAAGCGCAAAGAGCTCAAAATTATACTGATATATTTTGTATTTAATATTGAAAGACATACTAGTTTGATGAAGAAATGTTCAAGGTTATATCATTTTTGACAAATTATTAGAAACATGTGAGGGGATTGTCAATCTAACCCTCTAGATTGAATGAAAGGCAAATCCAACCATAAGGTTTGGGAGCTTTCAAATCAAAAAAAAATGCAACCATGATATAGTGTTCTTGTGTTACAACATAAGTTTTCCATAAACATGCTTGCATTCTCAAGGAGAAGAAAAATACCTATCTTTACATATCTAACACACTTACTCTACTATTTATACCATAAACATGAAATAAACATTTATTATTGGACATTATTTTTTAACTCTTGAAGTTATATTTCTTGTGCATAGTATTAATATGTTTAAGATGGTTGTGGCATCCCTAGAAGTTATAATGCAGATTCTAGGTTTTGTAGAACAATTAATTTTTTGGACTTAGTCAATATATAATAATCCTCTCTCTCTCTTATATCTTACTATCTCCTTCCATCCCTATTTATATTGATCTCCCCTCTTCCTATCTCTTCCTACCTATCTCTCCCTCTATTACTATCTATTGTTCCACATATATCTCTCCTTCATGTTGGAAATACAATTGGAACAATTTTTATGATGTCATTGATGTGAAATCTTATTGTAAGACATTTTCTATCTGAACAGAGTGTCATATCAAGGTAATTGATGAAGGGGATTTGAGAAGAAACATAACAAATGGACCTAGAGGAAAGGTTGAGTTATGAGGAACTATAATGGACATTTAATTAGTTAGAGTTTAAAAAGATAATATGATTGTTTAATTATAACCTAAGTGGAGAAGATACTTATACTGAAGCCTAGAAGAAGTCATCAATAGAAGACCAAAACTTAGGCTAGATTTAGAAAAAGAGAAAAAGAATAAGAAACTTAAAGTTTATGTTGAGTGATGCTAGTGTTGATCGAACGACAATATAACCCGAGAAAATATAGCATTGATTGAGCATTAAATATTTACTGAATATCAGGAAGTATGTTGGACGAAATAGTTAGTATAGATTGAGTAATTCAATGGTAACCGAGTGTTAGAACATAGTGTTGGCCAAGGGATATCATTTGACAAATTATGAGGAAATCTTGATTTCTAGCCAAGACAATTGAATTCTTGGAATATGGAAAGTGTGTTGAAGATAAGGATTGATGAGATGGATTATTTAAAGCAAGAAAAGGCTTACATGAGTGATCAATGGCTTGATCTAAAGAGAAGTTTCTAGAAAAGAAGAAGATGAATAAGAAGGTGGACATATTCATTATATGTGTTGAATTTGATCAAAACCCTACAATCTACGATGATGTTTAAGAGGAAAAAGATCAAAATTACCTATTTAAGGAGGCACAATGGCTAACCTAGCAAGGTTGGTGCAGTTGTTGATTCATTTATTGGAAAACTTGAGTAGAAGGCTAAACAATTAAGTTTTTGAGGTGGAGAGTGATTTCTTGAAGGATTGTCAAGCAAATCAATAATGGAGATGTTAATGGAGGCTAGTCAACGAATCAATTGTTAGACCAAATTTTTGATTTGTATCTGCAAAGTGATTTGTATTTTTTAGATCAATATTTTGTTTTGATTAAGTAAAAATAGGTTTTAAGGACCCAAAACCTTATTACAAAAGGATAGTCTCAGAAAAGATAGAGCATTTAGGAACAAAAAGAAAATAGACCTCCAAAAAGAAACACAAGAGGTCACAGATAGAACTACTGAAAAAAATAGCAAAGAAATAGCACTAGGAAAGAAAAATGATAGCACAAAAGATAGAAAAGAACCAGCTACGTGGCCTTAATTAGGTCTAGAGCCTGATCAGCTAGCATCTGCATGTTTTCTGCCATAGCCTTCACCTCATCCTTCTTGGTTGTATCATCAATCTCTTTAGAATGGGCCCTAGTGTGTTTTCTAGGACCTTGGCTATCAACCATTGGAGGAGAGTCCTGGCCTTTATCCATGTCCAATTTCTTCAATAGGGTAGACACGTTGTCATCCATTTGCTTAATTAACTTCTCAACGTTGCACATCTTGGCTTCCATCATAGTAACCTTCTCCTAATTCGCATTGAAGTCTCTGTCAATAGCCCTATTCTTAGCCTTCAGTTGTGGAATCTTCTGCATAAGATTTTTAACATCCTCAGCGCTACCAACCACTTCCATGAGCCTGTCAATATGTTGGCCAAGGGTGTGCTCACCACGTGCAGTTTTACTAACATGCATGGCAACCTTCCTTAGTTCCTGCATATCACTGCCAAGTGTTTGAATTTGGCTCTTCATGACCCCAATTTCTTTCAGTATAACACCTAGGTTACCATGCATCCCTATCATAGGCTTAGGGGTACCTTCATGTATATTCTCCCAACCCTCATGAATCCCCTATTCCTGGGAGTCCTCATCACCCAACTCCCCTTTATCTCTTAACTCCTTATCAGGGCACCTGGACGGGTATCTTTTCTTTTCCAAGAGTCGGGCTAGGGTATCATCATCATCAGAAGGGGACGAAGCCATCTTCCCTAGACTTTCCTTAACCTTGTTCCCCTTTATCTCAGATTTCTTCTTATAAACCCTTAGCAGATCCTCCACAAAATCACTCTCCATATAGAGTCAAAGGGACCCGTGACTCTCCTTTTCTTCTTAGATCTATTTCCAATTCCCTTTACCACATAAACCTCATCCCCATCAGCCTCATCCTGGGTTTTAGAGTCATAACTCTTCTGCTGGGCACTCCCTTCTGTTTCATAGCTAGCATCTTTAATTCAACCCATGCTCCTCACTATTCTTTTAGCCTTTAAAGTATTCAAAATAAGCACCATAAGACCCTCATGGTAGACATGTTCACCATTTGGGTCTTTTTGTAAAGCTTGGATAGAGATAGTGAGAGACTGCTTCAAATAATAGGGGAAATTAATTTTCACATTATGACTAAAATGGTTGGCTAGCATGAAGTGGTAACCATAACATTTGGTAAATCTCCCATCCAACGTTAAATATTCCATGATAAAAAAATGACAAACTGCCATGGGTGGGTTATTGAAGCTAGGTTGATGAAGGACTTACCAATTTTAACTAGGCGAGCCTTCTCAATCTTAAAGTCCACAAAATCATCCACGGCTCTGTCAGATAACTTTCGCTCCCTGAGAAATTGAGACCCTCAACCTCCGGGCCTGTAGCTTCAACAATCACCTCCTCTGTGATCTCCATGCATTGGTTACCCACCGTAATCGAGCCCTCTTTCTAGGTTTTGAGAAATTGTTGTGTGATGGCGAGATTGCCTCCATTCAATCTCTCCATAAACCTAGTGAAATTACCCCTTCTCAAAATCTCCCACACCTCTTCCTTCTTCATCCACTCCATGCAACTTCCTAGTTCAACTTGTCTCCTCTTACCTCCCATTTGCAAAACACCAAAAATCATAGAGAACTCTGTCTGCAACTCCCAAGTAAAGAGGGCCTCACAAATGACAGCGAGCAACGCTAGGGCAAAATAGACCCAAAATTTGTTTGAGATATTACATTAATCATTGGGAATTAAAGCACAAAACCCATGTTCACATACCTCAGTATCATACTCCCATACTGACATATTCATTATTAGAAAACCTTTTGAAATGACCTTCATTTATCATTATGGAAAAGAAGTCGAGCCTCCAATGGTAAGGGGTCATGAGTATTGCAAATAATAATTTGATCATTTCTCCATGCCACATTCGCTGCCCAGTCAGCCGTCCCATTAGCCTCTCTGAAGTTAAGGGAAATAACACATCATTCAAAAGAATTAATGATTTGAATAAACTCATAAATTATATTACTAATTGTCCATGAAGGTGTAGTTTTTTTATTCAGACAATTAATAATGTTGAGTGAATCCCCTTCTAACCAAATCCTTTTCAAGTTCAACTTTTTAGCATACAGAAGACCATGGAGAGCAGTCGAGGCTTCAGCAACATGATTTGTTTGGGTACCAATTGGAATAGCTAAGCTTCCAACATTGTCCCCTTTGGAATTCCTTATCACAATACCACATCCTACAATTCTGGGGTTACCTTTCGAGGTTCCATCAAAGTTAATCGTGTACCAATCATTAGGAGGGCAATCCCAACTAGCTTGTTCCCTCGGATTGAGCCTCTAGTCACCCAAAATCTTAGCCTTCAAATTCCAATTGAGAAGAACAATAGATTCCCAATCATTACAAGGTTGTTGATTAGGGGTTATATTTTAATGTTCTCAATCAAAAGAGTCTTTATTTTATGGAAGATCTGAATCGGGCTGGATTCAACATCTCTAAAGATTCTATCATTACATTCTTTCCAGACACCCCAAGCAACATACGGCAGAATGAAATCCCATAGTTTACCAATCAAGGAATTTTTTGAAGGAGTCTTCCAACTATTAAAGAAGAGTTGAAGATTAGAAGTGAAAACCCATTCAACCTTTAATAGATGAAAAATAGAATCCCAAATCTTCACAGAAAAAGGACAATGTAAGGTAATATGATCAACAGATTCCCCATCATTCTTACAAAGTACACAACTATTGATAATAACAATCCCACGCTTTTAAGGTTATCCAAAAGAAAATGTTAACCTTGGGTGTCATACCCTTCATCCACGCTTTAGCCTAATAGGGTTCATCGTGGTTATCAAAAGAGTCAGCATGGGCTGAGGCAACAAAAAAAAACCATTAGGTTCTTTTCCCCATATAAGTTCATCCTCCTTTTGATTTAAAAAGGCATTAAGGCTCTTTCTGAGTTCAGCCAAATTGGGGTCAAGTCTAAAAAGATCCACCTATCCATTGTTTATCCAATAGTCTGCCACTAGAGAACCAAACTGGTTCTTAAACAAGTCCATATACCTATTCCATCTTGGGTCATCACATAGGGGGTGATCCAAAAACCAAACATCTTCCCAAAAAAGAACTCTCCTTCCATTTTCGAACTTCCATTTTATCCCTTTTCTTATGATTTTTTTGAGCTACTGAGAATATATCCGGATCATTGACCCCCCTTGAGCCACATTATTATTAAGGTAATGGTAGAGGTCAAGGTTATCAAAGTTGTATTTATCATTCCAGATATTCTTCCATTCACCATCCTCATTATGCCATCTCCATAATAGTTTAGCCATTAAGAAATCATTCATGGAAGAAACTCTACAAAGCCCAAGACCATTCTTCTTATATGGCATGCAAACATTTTCCCAAGCAATAAGAGGGAATCTTTTTTTATTCTCCATACCCGTCCATAAAAAAAATTTATGAATCTTTTCAATAGCAAGGGCAAATTTTCTAGGAATTTTGAAAAGACTCAAAGCATACAGTGGGCCACTTTGCAAGATAGATTTAAGAACAACCACCTTACCAGTCTGACTGAGTAAATATCCATTCCAACCTTCAAGTTTTGAGTGAATTTTATCTATCAAAGAATGCCAAAAACTGTTAGGAGGGGATAAAACCATAGGTAAACCCAAATAGGAGCCTGGAAAGGAGCCAATCTCGCAGCCAATAATATTTTTAATCTTCAATTGCCTTTCCATATTAACATTCATGAAGTAAATTAGACTCTTATTCTAGTTAACAAGTTGACCAGTAGCTAAGCCATAATCCACCAAATCCTTCTTCAAAATCCTAGCATTCTTCACCGAAGCTTCTCCCATAACAATAGAATCATCAACAAATTGTTGATGGGATTAGACTAAAGCCAAGGAGGAAGGATAAAGACCCATAAAGTCACCTTTAAGAACCAAACCATCTATAAATCTTCCCAAACACTCAGCTAAAATAATAAAAAGAATAGGGGAAATAGGGTCACCTTGTCTTAAACCCCTAGAATCCTTGAAGAAAGAGGAAGGAGAACCATTCACGAGCATAGAGAAAGAAGCTAACGACACCAACATAAAAATGAGATCACAAAATCTCTTATTGAAGCCAAAAGCTTCCAAAACTTCGAGGAGAAAATGCCAATCCACTCTATCATAGGCTTTAGAAAGATCAAGCTTTAGCAAGAAACCTTCCTTCTTGGAAACCGAAAGGGAGTGGATGTTTTCGTGCACTGTAATAATGGAATCCATAATCTGCCTGCCTGGAACAAACCCATTCTGCTATCTAGAAATCATGTGAGGCAAAATAGTCATGGTTCTCAGCGTAAGAACCTTGGAAATGATCTTGTAAAAAGAGTTACACAAACTAATGGGTCTGAACAAGTCCATACTATCAGCTCTCAGCTTTTTAGGAATGAGAGCAAGGAATGTGCCATTCAACTCTTTAAGGATTTTCCTGGACCCAAAAAATTCCTTCACCCTATTGCAAACATCCAATCCAACAATATGCCAATATTTATGAAAGAAAAAGAGCAGGAAACCATCTAGACCAGGAGCTTTGTCTACTTCAAAAGAAAAGACAACTTGAGAAATCTCAACATTTGAGGGAATAGAGGTGAGAAAAGAATTTTGGTCCGCAGAGACACAAGAAGGGATGCATTCAAGAAAAGAATCTTGTTTGTCCAGATCCAAATTGGATTCTTGCAACAAAGATTTGAAGAAGCCCACAGCCTCCCTTTTTATGGTCTCTTCATCTTCTGTAGATCCCTCATCCATTTTAAGTCTACAAAATCTATTAGCCATCCTATACTCGAGAGTTGACACATGGAAAAACTTAGTGTTATGATCACCTTCCTTAAGGAAGACCTTTCTAGAGCGTTGCCTCCAAAATGTTTCTTCTTTGGCTATAATATCATGCAATTCAACCATTTTACCACTTTCATCTTCCCTTGAAAAGGTAACATAACCCTCCATTTGAATCTTGTCTTTAATATCTTTAAGCTCCTCAATTATATTATTTTTATTCTCAAAGATATTACCAAAAGTATTTTTGTTCCAAATTTTAATCTTTTTCTTGACATTCTTGAGTTTTGCAGCAACTTTGAACATTGTTGTACCATCAACTTGAATGTCCCACCAATCCATGATAAGGGTCTCCAAACCTGGATGATGGGTCCACATTTTTTCAAATCTGAAAGGGAAGTTCTTATGATAATTAATCTTGTCAGCAACCAAAAAGATAGGGTAATGATCAAAACCCACCCTAACTTGAGCACTAAGGTTACATTTATAAGAGAGGAGCTAGTCAATATTGATGAGAGCATGATCCAATCTGACCTGAATAAGATCATTACCCACCCTTTTACTTGTCCAGGTGTACTCAATACCATGTAAATCAATATCATGAAGAGTGTGTTGATCAATAAACTCCGTTAAGTCAATCCTATTATCCAACAGGGTCTGGCTCCCTCCCCATTTTTCGTGTTCTTTAAGTGGAGTATTGAAATCCCCAATAACAATCCAATTGTCCTCCTCAAAAGACTTCCTTTGATTTGACATTTCAGTCCATAATTCCTTCCTACCCCATTTAGTATTAGGAGTGTAAACATTTGTGAGGATCTAGCAAAAATTATCTTTGAAATTGATGAATCTAACATTCATAAAATTTGAGTTTTGAGAGATGATTTTCCCTTGAATCCACCTACTAGACCAAAAAACAGTCAAACTTCCTGAAGATCCTACCGAGTCATTCCCAATAATCTTCCCACACTGAAACATTGGGAGATTCTCCACCTTTTCTTTAAGCATTTTGGTTTCTTGAATCACCAAAATATCTAGCCTATTATCTCTTATCAAATTCTTCAAAATATCTTTTTTATGAGGGTTGTTTAACCCTCAAATATTCCATGAGATAACCTTCATGGTTTTAAAAAAAAATTGTTTCCAAATTAGTTCTCTGACTACCATCTACTATGCTTCTAATGGTCTCGGCTATTCTCCTCTACTGGTTAGAAGGTCTGCGAACTGGTGAAAGGGAGGAACCAACATCCCCATGCTTACGAGATATTCTAAGAGGCTTATCTTCTGAGCAATTCATGTACCCTTTTGGCTTAGGGCCTCTCTTCATAGGCTTAGAAGGTACCTGTTTTTCCTTCTCCCCTTCATTCTTCCTATTTTTGTATTTTCCTTTGTTTTTTTTTTCCCAACCGTGGACCATTCAGCATTAGAAACATCCTCCTCCCACTGATCTTCCTTAACAAGAGACAAGTCCTCAACTACTCCACTAACAAAATTTCCTTTCTTAGCCATATCCTTCATAGGGGAGTCTAAAGGAGAAGCCAGAACCATATGGGCTACCACAAAAGAATGATTCCCACCATTCATAGTTGAAACATCTTGACCAAATAGGGTCATCTTCAGATTGTCACAATGTTGTTGTTGTACAAGACACTCCTAGTCTTTCTCCAAGACTTCCACAGGAACCTGCCTAAGAGGGTTGATAGAAGAATCCTTCACTGAATGGCCAGCCTGCAAAACACCAGCATCCATGACCATGGTAGATTCTTTGATAGCCTTAGCAGTCCCTACATCCTTACTTAGATCCTAGGAAGAAGTGTTCCCATCTAGAGAAACCCAAGCCTCGGTACCTTTCTCAAAAATTATAGAAGAATCCTTCACAGAATGGCCAGCAAGCAAGACACCAGCATCCATGATCTTGGTAGGTACCCCTCCTCAAACTAGAGGTCCAGCATCCCTTGCCACCTCCTTTTGCTGCCATACTTTTTTACCCTTCTTGGATTTCTCTCTCATAGAGGGTCATTTTTTAGCCCAATGCCCAACTTTTTTATAATGAAAGAAAACAAAGCGGAAAGACTCAAACTCAATGCGTTGATCCCATATACCCAACTTGGATTTTAATGAGATTGATTCAGGCATATCCACTCCTTGAGTTACTCCAACACAGAATCTAGCATAGCTCATCCTTTTCCTAGAAACCGTAACTAGATCTAAAGAAAGAAGCTCACCAAAGGTTTGGGCGATCCCCTAAAAGACATCTTCCACCCAGAGTTCGAGGGGGAGGCCAGATAAATGAACCCACACTGAGGCTTGAATAGCAGAGTCATCCATAGAATAGAGATTAGGAGACCATTTTTGGAGGACTAAGGTATGCCTCCCCATCACCCATGGGCTGCAACAAAGAATGTCTCGTTTTTCCTCATCACAAAAAAAAAAATTAGAGACATCCTTCAGCCATCACAGAGACATCAACTTGACCTTTCAGACTCCATTTCTTCCACACAAAACTCCTTTATCAACTAAATCAATCTATTGTTACTTTCTAATCATTATATCAATATTGAAATCCTTTAATCAAGGTTGACCTAATATTTTAATCTAAATCCTTTAATCAAGGTGACATTCTAATTGAATGTTCTAAAGTCCTCCAACAAGACCACTCCTAACATGGTGATTAAATCCTTTAGCAAGGTCATTTAATAGTGTGTTTTGTAACCTTTAACAGGGTTGGCTCCTAATAGACCTCACTTCATAAGAGTGAAAAATGGTAGCATGTTATTGGTGGTTTTTGCCAAATTGGGTTTTCAAATTAAATCCTAGTGTCATACCTGAGTGGATGTCATTTGAGATATTTTAATGTTAATGTTTTATATTTTGCAAGTTTGTTACTATTAGGATAGTAGACTGCAAGTTTATGTTGTTGATTATTTTCTATAGAGACTAAGCTACTAAATTTTTAGATCTAAAGCATTTGAAGTGATTAAGAGTTTAAGTGGAACATCTAGACTTGAGGATAACTGATTCACTTCATTCTAAATAATTCTAACACTTCATTCTCTATTTTTCATCCCTCATTTTCCCTCTTCTATCCTTCTATCTTTTCAAATCTATATCTCCTCTCTCTAACTAGAGAGAGAGAGAGAGAGAGAGAGAGAGAGAGAGAGAGAGAGAGAGAGAGAGAGAGAGAGAGAGAGAGAGAGAGAGTTATTAGTCCCTGTCACCTAAGGTAAGGACTATAGTTTTCAATTCACTTTTTTCCATTAATACCACACTTGGAAACAATGGAAATGCTCCAATATATTGTGGTTTTCAAAATTAAATATATTAAAATGGATTTCTCTATTCAAATATTGAAATTTTCCATTAGCTCAAGTGATTTTTGGAGCAATCTTTTTGTAAGTAAACTCAAGTGTGGAAACAATTTCCTACACTAATCCCTTAAGGAAAGTATTGTGCAAATTCTATTTAAATCCTTACAATTTCATATTCGATATTATGTAAACAACAATATTGCAATCAATCATGAATACATAAAACAAATAGTGAAAGAAAATACAAACACTATGTTGGTGGGGAAAAATCTTTTGATAAAAGAAACCCACCCCTCCAAAACCTACACAATGTACAATCTTCAACACAAAAGTTACATCACACTTGCAATGCAAATTCTTTCAAGTTATAGAAGACAAATCCAGTCACAAAAAAACACTACCAACAATACACTTTCACACTCTCTTATTTGCAACCCTAAAGTTGCTTATATCATGTGCTTTCTATTTTAGGGAAACTTCCAAAGAAGAATCATATTAGGGTTTTACCATTCTCCAAAAAACTAGGAACCCAAATTTTTTTACAAGGCAATACCCTAAACCTTGCACACTAGATGGAGACTCGAGTGTATAGTACTCAATGATCAATTGCCACATGTCTTCATGCCTTCACCCATCATCATATCTTCCAAAGATAACTCTTATATGTCATATGAATCTGTCATAACCATTTTAGTCATGATCTCCTTACACACTATTCAAGATGCTGACAGATGCAAGTGGAGTGACACATCAACATGCCAACTAGACATTTACACTCAAACTTAATTACATTATTTACAAAAAAATACATTTACAAAACAAATAATAAGAATAGGAATTATCCAAGGTTGAGACACCTTATTCCTAACACTTTTTAATTTCCTACTAAAACAATTTGATATGAAATTGAGCTTACAATTGTGGCAAGTGATTTTACATATCTTTCATGTAACTATTGCAAAGTAGTTCCTCAAATGACATGTGTCATCCATTACATGAAAAATCTTCTAGAAGAGTAGTATTGAGTGGGAGGACATGTGTCATACATGTTCCTATTGCAAGGAAACTACTCAAAAAGGAATATGTTGAGCAGGTTCATCTCCTCCAATCTTTCAAGTTTTTCAACATATTAAAATTTTCATTTCATTGGCTATGTGTCAATTGAAGTGGAAAATAAGATTGTTCCTTACTATCACATTTGCCTTGTAACATTTGTAGTGGTGAGGCCATGTTATATAACTCACATTCACTTTGTGAAGAACAAATGTACCACTTTAGAATCGAGTAATTGAATCCTCAATTTTTGTGTACTTCTTAATGACATCCATGCAAAAATTGGTGAGCTTTTTTTTTGGAACAAAAGTTTAATAGAGTTTGTGCACATTTAGTAAGATACTTCTTTTTGGCATAGAAATAGCTTCAAATTTTTGCAGAACTATTAATTGTTTGAATTCAAACATGCTTGTAAAAAAATTAGAAAACATTTGGTAAATTTGGTTATTTGTTGTGTTTTTGGCAAAAAAATTCAGTAGTATTCTTTAGATTTCAAAGATTTTGAATGATTATTTTGAAGATTTTTTCTCTTGGAAAGTACTTTTGTAGGTGATATATTCCTAGCCAGTCCATATAAAGATTGCAGCCACAAAATTGGTTACATGATTGAGGTCATTTAATAAAATATTCTCCAATTCAAAATTATGAAAATTTTGTGGAGATTTGTTAGGAATTTGGCAACCAAAATTGTAGTAATTTTTTATGCTAATTTCTCCTTGCTCTCACCTTCTTATTTTTCACCTAGAGAGCTCACAAAAAACACATATAGATACTTAAGAACCCTATTCCTTTGCTTCAATTCATTTTATGTAAAAGTTTCTGAATAGATCTTAGGCATTGATATTTATACACATAATATGCAAAACTTGAGCACTAAAATTAGTGATAATATTTCCTTTCTTTTATGCGCTTACAATGACAAATATTCTTAACTTTTATTTTTGTAAAGAAAATAGTTCATATTAAAGATTTTCTTTACAAATCTTGAAGACTAAGATTCTTAGTTAAAATCCTAGGTTTTGCAATGATTTCCCCTTTCTCTCATTTTAAATATATTTCACCTCCAATACTCACAATAAATAGATTTATATAGCTTAAAAGCTTAATATTTCATCTAAAGTTTAAGCCCCAAACAGCTAGCTCTAGAATCAACATTTAAATTCCTAGGCTTTACCGATGGTTTCTCCTTGCTCTCACTTTGTGAAATGGAGAGAACACAATTTTTTCTTTTCATTGTAGATAATTGGATTTTGTTGAAAATGTGTAGCTGTCTAACACACTTTTGTTTCATTTACACTCTATTTTTGTTTAACAACAGTGACTAGAAAATTATTGTTTGTTCAAGATATCTCTATATAATTTTATGGTAAGTATTCGAGAACTGACAATTGTTGCTTTTGATAGAGTTATTGTATGCAAAATAATATGTGTGTCAATGTAGAATGTTCTAGTACATAGTAGGGTGGTGCATTACATTTATAAGCGTTAAAAAATAATATTGAACTTTCAAAGTGTTATACTTTCAATTCTAATATCTAAATAAATTAGAATATGTTTTAATAACTTGCTTTTGTTGTCTTTTTAGTGTTTTTAAGAGTTTTCTATTTTTAATTTTAAAGATTTATAATATTGTTGATAATCTGAATAGAATTTCAAAAAGCTTGAAAATTTTATAATTCTAAAATTCATCTTATTCATTTTCTCTATTGATAAAAATCATAGGTGATAGAATCTACCCTAGAGACTCTACAATATCATAGCGAAGACCCTGAATCTATCAAAATATTTATAAAAAAAAATTAAAAAGTGTTGGAAATACAATAGGGAAAGTAAATTCTGAGATGGGGGGGAGGGGTGAATCAACCCTTAAAACTTCAACCTTAAAATCATTCACCATGCATCCATCTCACAATCTATGCATGTAAACTGAAATACCAAATCAAGCATATACATCCATAGTATGAAAATAAATATACATTCAACACATGTATGACACAAGATATTTAGTTACCCAGAAACCCTCCATGGAGAAGGTAAAATTGGGGTGGGGAAGACACCCACAAATCTTCACTACTATAGTAACAAAGTGTATCCAATGAAAGTTACAATGTTTGATCATGACACATGATCTACCCTATGAAAGGTTTGCCCTCTTAAAATTTCACAAGATTGTTAGATCTTACCCTGTTAAAGGATTTCAACACCCTATTAGAAGTGTGTCTGGTAAAAGGACTTTAACTTACAATGAAGTAAGCATGCTGCTAAAGGATTTACAACAACCTATTAAGACTACTCTGTTAAGAGATTTAACTGATTCATCTGTTAGAATATCTCAACAATGATCATTCAGTTAGCACTCTGCTGCTAGATAACATGTCACCTCGTTCCTGATGTGTACTTGATCCTCATTGATCAGATGTCTCTATGCTATCTTCTAATTCCTTTCCTCTATTCTCCTCTAACTAATTATGCAATGTATCTTAATTCACAATTCCTTAGCCACCATGAGTGCTTTGTTTGTGCATGCAAACTTCTCTCTTTTTTTCCTTCCACACACATAAAATTTTTAGGGTTTGTCCTCCTTAAGAAGACCTAGGTGACTCAGGGTTAGGTATGAATAAACAATTGTGATTCACCCATATTGCCACTTAATCCTTATCTTTTTTTTGATTGGCTGCATGAAATGCATGTGGATTCACAATAAAGATTCATCCTTATCATCTAAGATCACAAAACAATCCTTAAGTCAGCTCCAAAATGGTTTACATAGTATTTTGTGCCATTACAAACAACTATGTCAAATTGTATTACTCGATACTTGAAATCCCTAATGCTCAGCATCAACTACAACTCCAGTATTGTAACTCAGTCTCTGAATGACTCAACATCTATTAATCACTCAACATCTGAATGACTTAGCACTTGAGTGATTGAGCACTTACTAGTTACTCAACACATACTGAATATCTCTTGCTCGACATATATTATCTGACAACTTATGCTCGACATGTATTCCCCTTTGACATGAGTGGAAAAATACTTGGCCATGCACAAATAACTTTAACCTATCAAGTATAACTTAGATATATCCATTTACATACAAAATTTCAAAACTTCAAAATTTTGCAAAAATTATGACTCATCAGTCATACCTTCAAATTCAATAACTCCCCTAAGTTGATTGTACCCATTCTGAACTGAAAAATTGAATACTCCTTTTGAGTGGATTCTGAGTATGTGGACTTGCTGATTTTGTGTCTGCTTATCATGTTTCTCCCCCTTTATTTATTCTCCCACTTTTGACACCTATATCATGGGTTGTACACTTATAGTGTGTCTATCCAAGAAATTTTTATGTGCCTCAAGTATTATCTTTATACATGCATCCCAATTATCACAAGCTACCTCCAATGATTTGATTTGGATGGCTAACTTGATAGAAACATGAACTAAGCCTTCGAGTGTAGAAAGATGGGGGATCTTTCTACATTAATGTCTCTACAAAGGCTAGCTCCTTGTGAAGTATCTCCATGTGAGTGGTCAACATGGATTGGATGTTGATCAGTGTAGCTCAAATATTTACATCTTGAGCATGCAGAGCTACCAACTAACCTTGGGAATTCATTGAATTCCTGAAGTGCTTTTGACTCTAAGCTAGAGAATGAGGTAGAGCTATACCTATTAGCTTCATATCTCCCTCCAAATTGTCAATATGGCACTCCACTTCTTGTGTGATTAGATTTGTATCACAAAACTTAGTGTAAAGTGAGAAAATATTCTCTAAAACATTCTTTACACTAGCAATCTTGGTTGCTAACTCAACCTAACTAAGTAAAATAGCACTTGATATGTTTGCATTTACCTTTCTTTGAAATTTTCTCTCATACCATTCAAGTAATTTTACATTTTGAATCCAAGTATGCATCACTGATCTATTCTACAATGTTTACCAATTGCTCCATGATAGGCCTATCTTCTGCAAGTGCTGGTAGGGTGAATGCATCAAGAAATAATCCTTGATGTCTTGCAATGCTTGGTTCTGCCTAAGCTCCCTTTTGAGCAATTATTGATGCTTTTTTTTTTGCAAGTGCATCTTGTAGTATGCTCATTAGTTCAATAGTAATTTTTGTAAGGTCAAACTTTGGTAAAACAATCACTTCATCCAAGTTGACATCACCAAATAATGTAACCTCATCTCCCTTGGATATACTAGGACTAGGCCTTGATGACTACGGTGGTATAGCTCCTACACTCAGCCTATGAAGTACTTTACTTGGAGGAGTAGCAGTTGCTAGCAAAGTAATTAGTGTTTGTATTGTTAGTTGCTCCTCAAGTTGTGTATTCAATTCTGACACTTCAGTCCTCTTCTCTTGTTGCCTTTCAATTGCACCTTGAACTTATGTTCCAATCTATGCATCAATAGAAACTTTTGGTATTGACACAGTCTGCACCAATTTTCTTATGTTTTTCATGGATGTCTCTTTTCTTTGATACACTACAAGGGGTAATGTAGGTTGTATCACAGTAAATTGAGTGGTTTTTAATATGTCTTGTGTTTCCACCTCGGCAGGTGCCTTCTCTACCTTCGTAATTTCATCTACACTCACCAATATTAGATGACTACATAGTTCTACCTTGGTGGTGGTGTATAGAAATATTTTCTACATGTCCTCCTCTGTTAGGGTATGGATGTTCTGAGTCACATTGTCAAAAACATCCTTGATCTTTATAGTTTCAGTGTTTGATTTTGTCACATGTTGTGGACTGGCAATCAACATTGGTATATCTAGTATACTTTGTTCTGGTTGCTGCTCATCTTCAGTTGTTGTCTGTGTATCTATATTTTTCTTAGTGCCTTCCACATGTGCATCTTTCTTAGTATCAAGTGTAATAACCTCGGTTACTTCTTGTTCACCTTTTTTGTCACCTACCTCAATAGGTGTATTCTCAATTACCTTAGGTGTTGTCAGCCCATAAATTACTTTCCATATTTAGGTACTCTATTGAACAACATCTTCAATTTTATTCTACAAAATATGGAATGCTTGGTAGTTTGGAGAAAATCTTTCTACATACTTCTTGATAGCCTTAGTCATCTCAGATTTATCTAAATCTAGCATCACTCTTGCACGTGTAGTTTCTCTTATATTTCTCTATGTTGTGAGACTATATTTCCATCTTTTCTCAACTCTATCATATAAATTCTTTGGTAGAGAGTTGGTAATCTCAATTGTAGTCATCTTAAATATTTCCATCATGGAATATACTGACTCTTCTACCTTATTCATATCTAACTTTCCAAGCTTATCAAATTCAATATGTGAAAATCCACTCAAATCTGCATTATTCTTTATATTTTTACATAGATTATCCAAATCAAAAGAAGGACTATGACTTACCACTTTGAATTGGCTATTACAATCAGATTTTGTCCTCTCCTCATCTGATTTGGCTGGAGAAATGTACTTTCTCCTTGGTCTCTTTTCAAACTCATCATCTTGTATAGCATTTTTAGCCTTCATTTCTTTTGGCTTTGCCACTTCTTGAGCTTTCTAATTAGTAGCTCTTGTGCTGGTTTGAGTAGCTGGAACTACAAGATTAGGTTTTACAACCTTCTTTGGTTTTTTGATTCCTAGAGCTTTAGCTTTCCTCTTCTTCTTCTCTATGGCTATAGGTGCTTCGCTGGCTTCTTCTCCCTTGGAGCTTTCTTCAAACTCTGCTTCCTCTTCACCTTGATCTTATTCTTAACCTTGAGCTAGGGTCAGTAGTGCTTAAGTAGGAAAATCTTCTTTTTCTTCATCTTTATCTTCCTCTGCTCCTTTGCTAAATTTTTCTTTAAGCTTCTTAACAATTTTTTTCTTCTTTCTTATTACTGATGTTGTCTTCAAGTCCATAGTTATCTTTGATTTTGCAACATCATAATTTCCAAAGGAAGTAGCCTTACTATCTACTTTTTCTGCAAGAAAAGTTGTAATTGTTGCAGATGCCTCATCCACATTAATCTCATATCCTAGAGGTCTTAACCACCTTACCCTTTGAACTGTAGCTTGTACATATGTGAAATTATTATCAACTAGAAAGAAAACCTCATTAAAATGTTTCTCAACTAGTGATACTAGAATTTTATGCCTTTGTTTCATTGACTTCTTGAAGTCCTCAAAATAAGTAGTCATAATAGACTCAAAATTTTGTCCCATTTGCTCAATGAATTCACCTATTTGTACTACAATAGACCTATTTGTCTTCAATGCAATTTTACCAAAGGAAGGAAATATTTTCTGCACATAGAAAAATATACATACAAGTATTGATCCAAACTTACATTGTGCACTCTTGGTTTTCTTATGGTTCCCAATTTTTTTGATAATTGTTGCAACTGTAGCTCGGCAAGGTCATAAGAATGATCCTTCTTTACTATCTTGTATCCTACGTCAACAAAAATACAAGGTACATTGTTCAACCTACTTGATTGAAAGAATTTGCATGAAATAATCCTCACTACAAAAGCAATTAGGGGAACTATAATGGTATCAATTGTCATTCCTCTCTTGTTCCACACTGTCACTATATTTTTCTCAAACACCTATTTTGCATCACTTCTCATGTTTTTTGGCCTCTCTAGGGTTGGATACCTTGTTACCCTGTGCACAATCTTCTTAGTAATCTTGATAGGTGCACCTTCTAACCATACAGAATTGTCATGAATTCTACTCAAGACAATCTTAATCCATTCTATCTTGAAAACATTTGGAAATTCTAGGGCACAGGTTAACCCTTTTCTTTCTACAATTTTGTATTCCTCCTTCAATACTCCATTCTCACATAGTTTTCCATATATTTATTTGATTTCCATATCACCTATGCTACCCACCTTGCATGAGTAACAATAGTTCACATCTTGAATCATTAAGACTTGTGGTGGTATCATGGATAACACACCAGATAGGTCTTGTTTGTGAGAAATGTCAAGAATTGCCTTGAGATTTGGTTGTCTAATCTCATTGCTAATTAATTGAACATTTAAAACTTCCTTTCCCTCTTTGACCTTAGTAGTAGAAGAACTAGACGCCATATTTAATACCTAGGATTTGCACAAATTCAAACAGTGTAGCTCAACACACGATAAATAGCTTCACAAATCTGATGAATGGTGTCGAACAGTGGTTGAATTCACTCTATGAATTCTTGGAATGATCTCTTCAATTAGCCTTTATCTCTTTGTGCACTCTCCAATTTTGAATGATGTCAAATGAGTCAAAAATTGATCATATCGATCTTAAAACTTCGCAATTAATGCATAGTGCTTACACAGTTGTAAGCTTGGTTTGAATAGAAATTTCAACTCACTTAGTTTCCATGTATTTTCCTTTATGCTTTAAAAACACTATGAGCTTGGTCAACACTATCGCTTACAATACCTCATCATTCACTAGATTTCACTAGGCAACCTCAGTGAAACTTTTCATGCTCGACAGTAACATGAAAATTGACAAAACTTAAAGATTTCTTCTAGATTCTAAACAACACTTATGCATGTTTCTTCATGAAAATATAATCTTTTTAGAACTAAATCATTGGAACCAATGTATAGTATATCTTTTAAAAATCAATCCCATGCATACCTCTTGATTGCTTAATTGGAGATGGTGTGATCACCTGACCCATTGGGTGAAGTGGTCCCATCTGAACTTGATGTGCTACAATCTTACTTTCTCTTCCATTTCTTGTTCATCTCATCTCTAACATTCTCAACATCTGCTTTTCCTTTATCTTTGTTGAATTCACTGCTAGGTGCCTTTGACCTTGTTGGACAATTCTTGTTTATGTGACTAGTCTTTAAGCAACTAAAACATACAGTTTGTGACTCAACCATCTTTTATAGTCACTTTTGAAATGTATTCTTATGCAATTTTCAACAACATGTCATAAGAGTTGACATTGTTCTTTACCTTTGTCTATTTGTTTGATGATCATTTGGGCTTGGATCTACATTCATATGCTCTATGTACATACTTCTGATAGTTATAGCAATACCCTTCAAATATTTGTGTGCTTATGGTCTTGGTTCTACATTCATGTGCCTGATGTCCTTGTTTGTTGCATTTGTGGTAGTGACTCATGAGCTTCTGCTTAGGATTTTGATTTGTAGTCTTGCTTCTACGGACATTGGTAGTATGACCTATCTTCCCACAATTATTGCAAGTGGGTTTTGAGTTCTTACCATTGATATTCCTTTGTTCACCACTTTTAGATGATTCTCCTTCTTTAGTTTTGGTGTACCTTAATCCAGTGGTATCACTATTGGATATAGGAGATCTCATCAATTGATCAAAAGATTTGATGGCTTCACTAGGTTTGTTAAAACTTTCAGCAAATTCTTTTTATCTCTTTAGATCATTTCTTAGTTGTTCATTCTGCAACTTCAGTGTTATGATCTCAATATTTTTACCATTCAACTCATGATTTGCAATCATCACTTGATTCAATGTTTCCAATTGCATGTGCACAAACTCTGATCTTTTCTCTTTCAGTCTATTGGTCTGTATTCTTTTGTCATCTTCAATCATGGCTTTTTCTTCTTTAGCTTTCTTTTTGTGCTTGGTCACCTCACATAGCAATACTGATTGGACTTCTTGTTCTGTCTTGAGATTTTTGACCTCTTTAGTTAGGGATCCATTCTTTTCCATCAAATCTGCAACTATTGCATCAAATTCACTTGTGTTTCCATCTGCAAATAATTCGATAGTGTCAATATCTTGGTAATGTGCATCATTCTCTTTAATAGCTATCTCTTTCCTTCTTTTCAATGATCGCTTTAACTCATCCCTTACTTCATTCAACTGATGTAGGGCAAGTTGTTTTTCAATATTTTGGTTCTCAATAGTCTTTCCCAATTTGTAGACTTCCATCTCAAAGATTTTTCCTCAAGTTGCAAAGCTTTACTTTCTAGAGAACTAAGCGTTGATACCAATTGTTGGAAATACAATAGGAAAATTAAACTCTGAGAGGGTGTGAGAGGGGGGGGGTTGAATCAACACTTAAAACTTTAACCTTAAAATCATTCACCATACATCCATCTCACAATCTATGCATGTAAATTGAAATACCAAATTAAGCATATACATCCATAGTATGAAAGAAAATAAAAATTCAACACATGCATGACAAAAGACATTTGGTTAACTAGAAACCCTCCAAGGAGAAGGTAAAACTAGGGTGGAAATGACACCCACAAATCTTCATTGTTGTAGTAATAAAGTGTATCCAATGAAGGGTACAATGTTTGATCATGAAATATGATCTACCCTGTGAAAGGTCTATCATGTCAAAGGCTTATAAGATTGTTAGATTTTACCCTGTTAAAATATTTCAACACCCTATTAGAAGTGTGCCTAGTAAAAGGACTTTAACTTACAATGAAGTAAGAAACCTGTTAAAGGATTTACAATAGCCTATTAAGACTACTCTATTAAGAGATTTAACTAATTCACTTGTTAGAATGTCTCAAAAATGATCCTTTGATTAACACTCTGTTGTTAGATAATAGATCACTTCTCTCCTGATGTGTACTTGATCCTTACTAATCAAGTGTCTCTCTATTGTCTTCTAATTCCTTTCCTCTATTCTCCTAACTAATTCTGCAATGTATCTCAATTCACAATTTTGTAGCCACCATGAATGCTTTGTTTGTGCATACAAAATTCTCTATTTTTCTCTATCCACGCACATAAAAAGTTTGGGGTTTTTTCTCCTTAAGAAGGCCTAGGTGACATAGGGTTAGGTGTGAATCAACGATTGTGATTCACCCATATTGCCACTTAATCCTTCTCTTGTATTTTATTGGCTACATGAGCTACTTAGGGATTTACAATAAAGATTCATCATTATCATCTAATATCACAAAAGAATCCTTAATTCATATCCAAAATGGTTTACACAATAATTTGTGCCATTAAAAACAAACTATGTCAAAACTGTATTACTCGGCACTTGAAATCCCTGATGTGTGTCATTAACTATAACTTCAATTTTGTAACTTGGCCTCTAAATGACTTGGAATCCATTGATCACTCAGTGTCTAAATGACTAGGCATTTACTATCTTCTTGGCATTTGAGTGACTCGACACTTACTAGTTACTCAACACATATTGAATATCTCTTGCTCAGCATATACTATCTGAAAACTTATGCTAGACATGTATTACTTGTTCGACATGAACTAAGTAAATGGCTTAAGTATATTGTCACTCATATGTCAAAAAAAAATTGAGATTAACAAAAAGTGTATAAAACTCTTTTCTTCAATCTATCTGAATTGTGCACCATTGAAGTAAGCTATGTAATATGCAATTATCATACTCCAATTTTAAAAGTAATTTTTGACTACATAGATGATGATAGAACATATTTTATATTGGCTAAAAACCAATATGGAGGGGGTAAAATTTCCCTAACTATTGAGATTCTAAAGCTCTTCTAAAGGAGAACGTATCATACTACATTCTCCTAAGCAAAGCCTCCTTGAGAATAGAAGTGTTATGAATGATGTTGAAAGTATATGCTTTAGTATCAATTTTCAAAGTGGAAATTAGCTGCAAGGTTCCATGCTATGTTGGCAGTAATGATATTTGATGGTATAATTGATTTGGCTCATTTTTTCTCATATTCTCTACATTTTAAAATAGGATAATTACCTAGAGAGAATAAAGAGCATGAGATAAAATTGAAAGAATCCCTATAGTTTAAGGCATGAAATTATGAAGCAATACAATAACATTTTGGAATTTTCTTTTGAAATTGAAAATATGGCAGCTTTCTAGTTTTTTAATCACACATTAGAAATCCTTAAAACATTCTTCTCATAAATCCTTGCATGGCTTTTGGTTCTCAAGACTTTGTGGCTTGATCACTATACAACCTCAATTACTGTCTATTTTTGTCAATTTGATAACCGAAATGATTCTATTGCTTGAGAAATGAGAATAAGCATGAAAAAAAAGAGCACGAAGCTTCTTGGATTTCTACTAATTATAGTGATTGCTCTGAAGTCTGTATCTATCTGGTATGTCTGCAGGGCTCTATTTTTGTCTCTCTAATAATAGCTCAAATTTAAATGTAAAAAAACCCAAGATTCATGATCATAGATAAAATTTATTCAATGTCAATGGCTATGAAAAACTCTTCAATGGGCAAAGAGAATAGAGTCAATGTAGAAATTGTAGATTCTTGCAATGACACTAGTTGTAGCACAACATTAAATATGGATAAGAGAAAGATAATCCTTTTGAAATATTTGATTTCATTAAATAGTGTAAGAGTTACAATTCCTCAAGTACTCTCTTGAGACACTTTCTATGTGGTATTATCTGTGCATTTCACTAATATAAATTTAAATCACCAATTCATCCTCTCTTATGCAAGTTCTAACAAGCCAATTTTTTAAATGACTAAAATACTATGGAAACTTGTCAAAACATAGTAAACGTAGTTTTATGACATCTTTGAGATAGTGAGTTATTTGAGACTCATAGATGATGGTCATGTAACATCCTATGAAGTTAGATCTGGTTGAGCAAGAAGAGCATTCTTTGGCTATAAGTGAATCAATTTCATCAACTCTATGGGTTCTCTTACTTATTTTACAAATCATATTTATTGTTTCTATTATTTTGAAATCTGAGTAATTGTGTGTGATGAACTCTTAGAGTCTAGAGATATAGTTCATTTTATTATTAATGATTTGTATATGCCTACATTTTAATAGTCATTATATAGTTAGTAAAGAGGCAAAGTCAAGGTGGTTCTACAACAATAATTCTATTAAATTGTATAATTTATCAATTATGGCCTAGTAATATACATGGAGATTAGACATGGGATGGACTAGTTTACATACAATATTTGAGAGTGCTAAAATATGCTAGCCCAAAACTAGGAAAAGACCTAGCTTCTAACAATGAATCCTATTAAACCCATTATTTGGTTAACTCTCTTGCTTGAGTTTTTCAAAAATCATAGGTATGCCATCAGAACTTGGACAAACAACCCATTCCAAGTCATTTTGTTCCATTTCCCACTTTGGTCTTCCTTGTTTTCTTAGAACCAAGATAGTCCAATTGTTACAAATAAGATAGGACAATAAAATTTTGAATTACTATAGTTCTATAATTGTGAATTACCATAGTTCTATTGCGAGGCATGCTTGTTGTTCATCTATTAGAAGCATGTAAATATGATGCCATTCAAATCAAGGATACTATTAAGAAACATATTGGAGGTCAAATTGAAGAAAAAAAAAAAAAATTGTATGCCTCATATTACTAAGCTCCAAATTGAATTGAGGCAATACTTAGCCTTTTGTTGCAAGGGATCTTTTGCCACTACAATACACTACTCCAACTCTTGTCTATCACAAAAAAAAATGACTCTCTAAAAATTATAAGATCTCTCAAAACCTAGAATATGTACTATGACTCCAAGATATTTGAAACTATTCTTAAATATTTTGAGTGTATGTACTATTGGAAACTTACAATTAGAACAATTGTTGTTTTTCATTGATGCCAAATCTAGTGATAAGACATATTGTTACCCAATCTAAATGTCATATCTATTTGATTGAAGAATAGGTTTTGAGAAGTTGCTCATAACAATAGCACATAGAGGAAAGGCTGAGTTATGAAAAGGAAGCTAAAAATGAACGCTTGATTAGATAGAATTTGATGAGAAAAAGTGATTGTTTATACCAAGAAACCAAAGCTAAGTCGAGAAAAAGAGTAAAAGGTTAAGGAATGTCAAGTAATGCTAGTGTCACCGAGCCATAGTAAGTGTCAAGCAAATCTAGTGTTGACCAAGCATCAGTATTGATCGAGCAAGATAGTTGATTCTGAGCCATAATTTTTACAGTGACTAAGTAATTCAATAATAACTGAGTGTAAGAATTTAGTGATTGTACAATGTTGAGAACGAATTTGAGGAAATCATGATTCCCAGCTGACTCAGTTGATTTCTTGAGAGATGCAAACCATGTTGAAGATAAGATTGATGAGTTGGATCATTAATTTCAAGGTGAGGATTAGGTAAAGACTGAATAGATGAATTCTAGAGAAGTTTCTAGAGGATGATTAAGAATATCAATAGATACAATGATGTATGAAAGGAAGATACAAATAGAGAAAGGTGGACTAGAGTTGCATCAGGGTGAACACAAGGGTGAGAGTAAATACAAAGCTAAAGGAGATTGCTTGCACAGATGTTGTTGATATTGATAAGTGAATTTGAATAGATGGCTTAAGTTCTACTAAGAGGAGAAGATTGATTGGTTGAAGGGTTGCCAAGTCAACTAAGAATAAGGATGAGAATGGGAAGCTTATCAGTGAATTAACACATGGACTAAATAGTGATTTGAACTTATAAAATGAGTTGTAATCATACAAATCAAAACCTTCTATTTTTTTTCTAATCATTGAAAATAATTTGTATTGAAATTATTTTAATAGAGGTTGACCTAACAGTCATTTGAAAGAATCAATAGTCTGTGTAAATCCTTTAACAAGGTGACATTCTAAATGGAATGATCAAAGTCCTTTGACAAGACCACTCCTAATAGGGTGATTAAATCCTCTTACCAAGTCACATTTACAAGTGTGTATTGTAAAATTTTAACAAGGTTGGTTCCTAATAGAGCTCACTTGAAAGAGAAAAAATGTTGACATGTTGCTAGTGGTTTTTACCAAATTGTGTTTCCATGTAAAATCCTAGTGTCAAATATTTGTCAAATGTTTTATATATTTTACATTTGATAATGTTTACATTCAACAAAATATGTTTTGTTTGAGATAGTAATTTTGTAAGTACAGTAGAGTCTGAGCAACAACATGATAAGCAGAACAGTGAATATTTTATGTTTAATTTTTCAAATGGTACTTATGGATCTTGAGTAACTTATTCACCCACACCCCCCTGCCCCCCCCCACCTTTCAATTATTCTAAACATTTCTAACAATTGGTATCAAAGCCTAGTACTTATAGAAAAAAAAATTGAAGGTACTTAAAGCTAAAGATCATGACTCATAAGAGATATGTACCAAAGTTAAACAAGGAAAACTTTCCTACATGGCAGACCTTGATGAAGTTACATATATATAGTATCAGTGATGTTGCTATCAACTCAGTGGACAATGAATATGTGAAGGTAACAACTAATCCTCTGATAGTTAAACAACTGAAGCTAAAGCAATAACACAATCAAACAATGTTGGTGATTGTCTTAACCCTAAGCTATGTTGAGTTTGATGACTTAAAAGATTGTGATAGTGTAAACAAGATGTGTGACAAACTAAAATCATACATGGAGGTGATGACAATGTCTTGACAGTTAAATTAGAGAGCATGAGAGTTAAATTTGATGACATGAGAATGGTGGAAGGTGACAATATAATGCAATACTACACAAGATTCAAATAAGTTATAAATTATTTTCATGGTGCAAATTGAGAAATAAAAGATGAAACAGTAATTAGTAAGATATTGAGGACTCTACTCCCTATATATGCCATTAAAGTTTCTGATATTCAAGAAATGAGATGTACACCAGGTAATACTTTGACCTTAGAAGGTTTAATAGGTAGGCTTACCACTTTTAAGATGTCCAACTTTGATAATTACACACCTACTATTAAATCTTCTTTCAAGTCACAACTATTTCTTAGCAAAAGAAAAGGAAAACATGTGAAGAGTGATAGTGGTAGTTCTAATGATGACATTGATGAACTTAAAGCCCTTATTGAAAAAGGAATTGGAAGAAGAAGAGGTGAATACAAAGATAAACTACCTATTGTTTGTTTCTCATTAAAAAAAGTTGGTCATATTGCTACTAGGTGTCCTGATAGAGAAGATAAGGAAGCAAGGAAGGAAAGAAAGTACAAAGGAAGAATAGATGGTAGAGACTACAAGAGAAACAAGGATGAAAAAGGTAGGAAATCTTTTTATATTGCTGAAGAAGAAATTGACAATGAATCCAAAAGTAATGATGATGAATTTTTTTATGTGCTATGAAAGAATATTATGATGAAGTTTAGAAAAATGCATTAATCTCTTATACAAACAAAAGTGATAGATGGATAATTGATAGTGGATGCTCAAATCAAATGACTGGTGATCAAGACAAATTTGAGGATATTGATCTATACAAAGGTGGACATGTTAAATTTTGTAATGATATCCCATGTGTTGTAAAAGGTAAAGGTTATATTCAACCGACTGACAAGATAAAATGTGTCAATGTTTACTAGGTTGAAGGACTTAATTATAATTTTTTGAGTGTTTCACAACTAAAAAAATCAAGTTACAAAGTTGAATTCCATAATAGGAAGGCCAAGATATATGATGATGATGGTTAGCTGATTGGAAGTGGTGATCAGAGAAGAGGTAACATTCTCTGTCTAGATTTATCTAATGATACATGTTTGTTTGCACAGCAAGAAAATGTTTGGTTATGGCACAAGAGGTTATGTCATGTGAACTTTGACAATTTGGTGAATATCAGTAAGCTAAAGAAAGTAAGAGGGTTGCCTAAACTAAAGAAGCCTGAATATGCTAAGTGTAAACAATGTCAATTGGGAAAAATGACCAAGTCCAGCTTTAAGAGCAAAACATATACTTCTAGTGATATTTTGGAATTAGTTCATACTAACCTAAGTCAACCTATTCATGTTCAAAGCTATTATGGAGATAAGCTTTTCATTCTCTTTGTTGATGATTACTCTAGAATGATGGCTAAATCTGATGCTTTTTAGTTATTCAAGTGGTATTTAGCCAGTGTTGAAAAAGAAATAGGGGGAGTCTAAAGTGCTTGAGATCTAATAGAGGTTTTGAATTCATTTTAGATGAGTTCAATACATTCTACAATGATAGAGGAATTAAAAGAAAGATAAGTGCACCAAGGAACCCTCCTCAGAATGGGATAGCTAAGAGGACAAATATATCAATAATGAGCTATACAAAAACATTGATAATGGGGAAGAATGTATCGAATAAATTTTTGAGAGAAGTTGTTAGTATTTCTATATATACCCTAAATAGAGTACAAGTTAAGAAAGGTACAAATGCTACACCTTTTAAACTATGGTATGGATATGCTCCTAATGTCAAATATTTCAAAATCTTTGGAAGAGAATTCTATATACTTAATGATAATAGGAATGGTAAAATTGATGCAAAGAGTGATGAAGGTATATCCCTAAGATATTTCACCAAGAGTAAAGCTTACAAGTGTTTGAACTCTAACACTAACAAAGTTGTGGAAAGTGCAAATGTGAAAGTTCATGAGTTTGCATAAAGAAGTCACAGTGCATGGAAGGAAGAATCTAAAGATTATAGTTCATTCATCTATATGGATGATGGTGCTCCCCACACTTCAAAAGAAAAAACAAATCAAGTTGTAGTTTCTCAATAGGCAAGAAATGATTTAGTGCAAAAAATTGCCAAACAATAGAGAGTAGGTGTCGAGCAATAGACTAAAGATGTTGAATCATAGATATGCTATGTCTGTATGCACCCAAAAATGGTCGCCTAGACTATGGGCCCCCATTATTCAATTTATCAATTTATCAAATTTTCTGAATCAATGGTTTGTAATATTTTATTAAATCAATTCAAATCAATTTCCTTCATCAAATTCGATTTATTTCATTTCTAAGATTGATCATTTTATTCCAAGTCTTATTTAATTAAAAGAAAATCTTCTCTTTTAATTAAATAAAATAAAATCCCCATTTAATTAAAAGAAAACCTCTCTTTTAATTAAACAGTTCATCCACATTTAATTAATTAAGAGAAAACCCTCTCTTTTAATTTAATTAAATATCTTCTATTTAATTAAAAAGAACTTGCTCCCTTTTAATTAAATAAAAATCCCACTTAAAGATCTCTTTTGATGAAAAAAGGAAATAAAATAAATTCTTTTTATTTAATTTCTCTACACTTAAAAATGTGATCTAAGTGGGATTTATCTTTCCACTTTCTCCTCAACCACTCCTCTTTTCTAATTGGTGGAATCTTGTCTCACATGGATCACCACTTTCTTCTCAACCACTCCTCTTTTCTCATTGGTGGAATTTTGTCTCACATGGATCAAGCTCTATTATCCCATATTGGTTGTGATAAGCCTCTCACCTCCATAATTTATTTTATAAGGGAGAGCCCTCTCCTCATGTTAGACACCCATGATTATGCTATCGTTATGCTGCAGGTTTGAAGACCAATTTTTGAAGGAGTTTGAATACAAAAGCTTTTTGTGGAGAACTTCTATTTTCTTGTCTTTTTCTCTCTTGCACCCATCATGGGCTTTTAGCTTAGATCTTGCATTTATAGATTAGATTTTGATTTCATAGATTAGATCTTATTTTCATGCATATTTGAAGATCATGGAGACTAGCATTCTTGCTTTTCCTCTTTGAATCTCTCATCTCATGGTGTACTTGCATGGGCACAAAAATAGGTCAAACTGAGGGCCTCCATTGCAAACCCTTGCACTCTATGAGTAGAGAGCTATGGATCAATTTGTGAGGGCTCATTCTTGAGTTTTCTTGCATGTAATGATTCATAGAAGTGTGACAACATTTTAGCACACAATGTCAACAATCAAATAGAAATGTCAAACATAGAGAACATGAACAAGAACTTGAACAAGAAACAACAAATAAGCTTGAGATTATTTTTCAAGATGAACCTGTAGAACAACTAAGAAGAAAGCCACCTATGCTAGAAAATTTTATAAGAAGACATCACAAACTAGACCAAATCATTGGTGATGCTGAGTCGAGTGTTTTGACAAGAAAAAGACTCAAAGATGACACATGCTTACTCTATGAATTTGAGCCTAAATAAGTAAAAGGTGCTTTAGACTATGAAGATTGGATTCAAGCAATGATTGAAGAAATTTGACCAAACTGAAAAGAACAATACTTGGACTTTAGTGCCAAGACCTAAAGACAATTTTTTTTTTTTGGAAAAAAGGGTTTTTTATAAACAAAATCAATAAAAATGGAGAATTAACAAGAAACAAGTCAAGATTGGTATGCAAAGGATATGCTCAAGAAGAAGGAGTTGATTATGAAGAAACTTTTTCTCTTGTGGAAAGACTTGAAGAAGTTAGAACTCTGCTCGCATATGCTGCCTACAAAAATTTCAAGGTATATCAAATGGATGTCAAATATACATTTTTAAATGGTATGCTTGAGGAAGAAGTGTACATTGAAAAACCTAAAGGATTTGTAGATCTAGACAAGAAAAACATGGTATATAAACTAAACAAATCTCTTTATGGATTGAAACAAGCCCCAAGAGCATGGTATGAAAGATTGCATAACTATTTGGTAAAGATTGGTTTTGAAAGGACAAATGACAATAATAAACTATATTTGAAGAATGGAAAGAACAATGAGGTACTGTTATCTGAAATATTTGTTGATGATATTAGACTTGGAGGAAAAGAAGCATTATGAAAATAATTTGTTGATGAAATGAATAAGGAATTTGAAATGTCTATGTTTGATCAAATCAAATTCTTTGTTGGATTACAAGTTTGTCAAATGAAATTTGGTATTTTCATTACTTAATCCAAATACATCAAGGAGATACTAAAGAATTTTGATATGGAAGACTCAAGGCCACTGAGCACACCTATGTCTACAGAACATAATTTATCTAAGAATGATGATTATGTTGATGTGAAGTAGACATTACATAGATCCATGATTGGAAAATTATAATATGTTGTTCACAATAGACCTGATATTGTATTAGCAGTTAGGATAGTTGCCAGATTTTCAACAAATCCTAAGGAGAATCACATGATGATATTGAAAATGATAATGATATATGTAAAAGGCACAGAAGACTATGGATTGTACTACAAGAGAAATGATACATTTAAATTGAAGGTATTCATTAACTCAGATTGGGCAAGAAATATTAATTATAGAAAAAGCACTAGTGGAGGTGCATTCTTTCTAGGAAAGAGATTGGTGTCATGGACATGCAAGAAAAAGAATTGTATTTCCCAATCAATAGTTGAAGTTGATTATGTGGTAGATGTAATGAACTATTCAAACATTATGTGGATAAAGAAATTATTGAAAGGTATGAAAGAATAAGTTACATATCTAGTAGTTATTGTTGTCACAAAAGCTTGAAACCTTGCCTAAAGTTTTTACCTAAAGGAAACCTTGTGGAACATGGAAACAATCTCCAAGCTATGGGACTTGAACTATGAGATTGAGTCTCTAGAGAAGTTCAACTTCCTTAGTATCAAGGTGCACCTAACTACTCTTTTAGAGGAAAAGGGAGAAGAAATGCATGAAAGAAAACTACCTAATCTAATATAAAAGGGTGATACACCAAAATAGTATGTTTGATCTTATCTCTGCCTAAAAATACAAAATTAGACAACATAATCTCAAAGCATATAGATTCAATCCTTGCTTGATCCAAAAACCACATGTAGATCAAACACTAAATGAGATACTATGAGGAAGAAACTTCATTGTATAACATTCAAGAAGCCAAAGAGATATGGTCATGGTAGATTGAAGAATGAAAATAATACATTAACAAGAGGAAAGAAGGTATTGTGTAGCATATTAGTGGATGAAGGAGATACAATAGAGAATTATGATAGTTGAGAGACACACAAAATTACAATAATAAAGTATTTCATAAAATGCTATATAATCAGAGAAAAGATTTGCCCTAAGAAGGGTTAAAAAATCTTCCTTTATAGTGCAAGCATAACTTAGATAGCTTCTGTCCTAAGGCATAACTCAACTGCTAATATTAAAGATGTAGAGAATAATCACTAAAAATCTATGGAAAATCTGATCTTGGTGCACATCTAGATGTAGGAAATCACATATTTCATAGCCAATAGATCCTTGTGAAGATAATAATGGCATCCATTAATACATGGTTGAGTAGATGGATAACTAGGTGATGAGTGCATGCTCCTTTCTATTTACTAGGCATGGAGAACCCTAAAAGTGGTTGTAGATAGTCAAAAGATCTGATCCACCACTAATGAATTGCTTCTTCTTTTTTCTCAGCATGCCAAGTTAGATATATCAAGAAGTCAAACATATTCAACCTCCACATGTTCCTTCCTTACAATTTGATTAGTCAAAGACCCTTTTATTTTCTAGCTTGGACAAGTAGAAACCTTTTATATTATGGTCAACCTAAGAACCTTACAATCTTACGATCATCAATGAAGTCAAAACCCTCATATTATCTTTAGTTGAAAACCTGGTCTTTACGATCTTATGATCACCAATGTATCCCATGGTTGAAGGAACCCTTTTATACTCTCCATGATCTTATGATCATCAACCTATCATGATATCAGGCTCTCCTTGAAACTCTTTCATGATCCTTCGACACAACTATTTCTTTACAATTTCACGATAGCACAATGGCACGACAACACCTTGGCATAGTGTTGTGAGACCATCAATCTTCCCTTACAATGTTATCTGTGCAATTAATTGACCCTATGATATTACAATCATAGTCTAGCATAACATTGGCATCAGCTATAATCATCTTCATAATATTATGATTGTGATGAACTAACTCTTTGTCATGTCCTTGGTGGTTTCATATCTTACACTTACAATCTCACGAACAATGGTTTATCAACAGATTAGAACCCTAAGTGCTTTTGTCAATGGATAATTTGATTGAACCTTCTACCTTTTCATTCAATGGCTAACTTCTTTGAGATTGGCCCCCTTTACCTTTTAACTCTGTCGTGATCCTATGATCATTGACCGTTGTTGAAACCCTTGAAGTCTTCAAAAGAACATTTCGATTGAGTATTTAAGACTTCATACAATGCAAATTTTTTCCATGTAATGACACTAGAAGAGGGGGGCCTCTAAGATAATGACACTTCAGGACACATGGAAACTGCTTGTTATATTGCTATGGTTAGCGAACTTGCAATTTTAGAAAGCAACATAACAACAACCATAGATCTTGGTTCTATCAATGGCTACAGAAAACTCAAAAAGCATTGATGAAGATCTTGCCCTTAGCCAATAGAACATATCCATCTGTCAGAAACCCTGACACAACATTCAGCTTTGGCAGCCCACACTGGACCCATCAATCCACATGTTTGAAGCCTACTTCCCCACTTTCCTTAAACCTTGCGCACCTTCATAATGTGGGAATGTGCCCACTATAGATCCTCTAGAATCTGATGGTAGAGATCCGTCTGTAAAATTTCTCCTTACTTCATTTGTACTTATGACAAGATGATGCTTTAATGTTACAATAACCCTCCTACCATATGGTTACACCTCCTAAAAACTTGCCTTGAGATCTTACGATCAAATGCTCTGTCGTAGCATCAGAACCCTTCTTTATTTCTCATGTTCCTATGATCCTCTGATCTCTCAATTCTATGATAACTCAATATCATGACAATAGTTGTCTCATATGGTCGAGACCCCACTACATTTTCCTTGTATTCTCATGCTCAATAGGAACTAAAAGATCCTAGACCTACCTAGACACATGTATGAAGCCCACTTCCCTACAATGGCTAAACCTTGTGCATCTTCATAATGCAGGAATGTGCCCACTTTTGATTGAATTAAGATCTTAAATTTGGGAAAAGCAAAAGAAAATCTAACATAATTAGGCATCATCATTGAATTCCCTCTAACACATCTAATTTTTGTGGCCCACCTACTAGCTCTAGCCCCCACAAGTCCATGTGTCGCAATGGTGCATCCCTGCATTTGTTAAAGATCATCCATTTTGAAAACATGGGAATGCAGAAGTCATGGATCTATCCAAATTTTCTGATCATGATTAAGTTGAGACATTTGTATAATTTTAAGACCCTCAACCAATCAGGACTAGCCACCTGTTCACCTCTAATACCTAAAGATTCATGATCTTATGATCATTCGATGGCATCATCACACCTTGGCATAGCTTCAGGGACCCAAGAAATTATCACTAAGATATTACACTCCATCCCTTTATCAGAGCATTAGGACTTCATTAGATAGTTGCATTTCTTGACTTTTATGATTCTATGATCATTTGACGCTATGATGAAAAAGGAAAATCATAAGATTGTAACCTTAAAAGATGAAACTGGCAATACCGTGGCAAAAGGAAGATTGTAAGATTAGGAGACTCATCCTTTGAACCTACGATGACCTGACATCATTATGTTTTGTAACATTAGGCAAGATAAGATGAAGACCTACAACAGGATGATGAAATCCTCGATCGTAAGATCATAACTCTTGGCAAAGAATACAAAAATTTGAAATATGGCACGAAAAGCTAGGGTTTAGCAAATTTTAATTAACTAGGAAATTTTGATGCCATGAAAGGTATCTCTGATCAAATTTTTATGATGGTGTCAAACAATTAAAAAGGGGGGCGGGGGGGAATTGGCTAATATTTCTTGCAACTCAAAGGGGATGCAAGCCTGCTAAGCATATGACTAGTGACCTTAAAGCATCCATTAGGCTACAAAGTCATAAAAAACATTAATCCTACTCTTTTGTAACTGTAAAACTCAAAATTTGTGATCTCACAAGGAAACATCTTGTGCTCATGCACTTCTTGGAAAACTGAAAAAACATCTAACCTACTACATACATGAAAACCCTAACGCTCTTCAAAAGTAGCGTTTGAGGTAAATCCCATGAATTGAAATGGGTAGAACATCACCATTAGGGCTAGATAACTAAAAAGCATTGGCTTGTTTACAACTAGTGATAACATAGGAACCACTCCACGTGGCATCAAATTTGGAGTGCCTCCTTGGCTTGGATCTATTTGCATTGCACTTGAGGACAAGGTCTCCCTCTTTGAAAACCCTAGCTTTAGCTTTTTCATCAAAACTCATTTTGGCCTCCTGTTGATGTGTCTCAAGTATCTATATATCTTGTTGTCTTTTCTCTTCTAGCTCCATCAATTCTACCATCCTAACAATCATAGCATCATCTTCAATCAAATCCAATTAATGAGCTAATTCTAGGGAAGGAAACTCAATTGAAAGAGGAAGTCTTTCTTCCCTTCGATATACTAGCATGAAAGGAGAGTTCCCAATAGCCCTCTTAGGTTTGATTCTATCAGCCTTAAGGGTTGTTCTTAAGTTCTAATGCCAACACCTTTGATTATCTTCAATGGTCCTTTTCATGATTTTGATCAAATTCTTATTGGAGGGTCCCAACAAAGGACTTGGCATTATCTGATATTATAGTTGAAGGAGTGCCAAATTTGGTTATAATTCCATCAAGGAATTCAACAACTAATTTTTTTGTAGCATCCTTCAAGGAAATTTCCTTTATCCACCTTGTAAAGTAATTAGTAGCCGCTAAGATCCACTTGTGACCAGAGCTGGAAGGTGGGTTGATTGGGTCAATACAATCTAATCCCCATTGAGCAAAGGGTTGATCAACTTGAATAGGATGAAGGGGAAGAGCTGCTAACCTTTGTTTGTTTGAATAGGAAGCATACTTCTCACATTTCCTTACATACCTATAGTAGTCTTGAAACAAGGTTGGCCAGTAATAGCTAGCTTTTAGGAACTTCATTGTATTTGTTCTTGTTGAGAAGTGACCACCATCAAGGTCATCATGAAACTCTCCAGCCATCCTACCAGTCTAATCTAAGTCAATGCATCTCAATAGGGCTCCATTAAAATTCTTTCTGAAAAGAATTCCATCCACCAAAGCACAGAAGATAGACTATAACCTATATTGTCTTCTTTTGGCTATATCCATCCCTTGTGGATATCCTTCTCCTAACAAGAAGGTTGTCATATCACACATCTAATCACTTGAATTCTCATCTCCTACTGGTTTTTGATCTATCAACACTAGTGCAACCTCTTCAATCATCTCTTGAGATGAAACCATCTATTTACACGATCCCTTTCCCCTCACAAGTTTGGTGACTTAGATATCAACATCATACTCCATGATCTTGATGATCCAACCAACCCTTTTCTCATTAATATCCTTGCTCAAGAGAAAATCCTTCACACTTGCATGAGGGACCATTAAATGGATCTTATTTTAATACAGAAGATGCCTAAACTTCTTTAAAGCTCTTATGACTACAAGAGCTTGCTTTTCCACATAGTTGTATTTGTCTTCATATTCCTTAAGCCCTTCGCTAAAGAAGGCTATAGGTTACTCTTCATTCTTATCATTTGATTGAGTCAAGATAGCATAGATGCTTGACTCACCCCATAGGATGTAGAGAATAAAGTCCTTATAAAAATTGGGGTTGATAAAGGTGGGGCCTAATACTATTGTTTCCTTAATTTCTTCAAAACTGGTTCTTCCTTCCTTTGTCCATGTTAACACCATGTTCTTCTTTAGTATAGTTGTAAGGGGCTTAACCTTGATAGAAAGATTAAGAGTAAATCTTCTTACAAAATTAATCATACTAAGCAAGCTTTGCAACCCTTTCTTATGACTGAGAAGAGAGAGAGAGAGAGAGAGAGAGAGAGAGAGAGAGAGAGATAGAGAGAGTATTGCTTTTATCCTCTCTTGATTAATTGTCAGACCATCTTTGGACACAATATGTCCTAGAAACTTCCCTTGATTGGTGGCAAAGACACACTTATTTTGGTTTAGGGATACACCATATTCTCTACATCTCATCAACTCTTGTCTTAGATGGCCAAAATGGTCCACTACATTTTTTGAATACAATGTGATATCTTCAAAATTAGACCAGAACAAATTTCTCGATCAGATTCTTGAAGAAAATCTCCATTGCCTTTTGAAATGTGGCACCTACATTTGTTAGTTCAAAAGGAATTTTACTATAAGAATAGGTGCCCCATTTGGTTGTAAAGGCTATCTTATACCTATCAAGCTCCTTGAACATCACCTGGTTATAACCTAAAAATCCATCCAAGAAAGAAACTCTTCCTGAACCATTGAATTTGGATAATATTTGTTCCATGGAAGGGAGAAGATGGTGATCCTTAAGAGAGGCTTGGTTAAGGTCTCTAAAGTCTACACATAGCCTAATCTCTCCACTCTTCTTCCTAACAGGAACAAGGTTAGCTATCTAAGAGGAATGCTTAATAGGGGAAAGGATTTTGGCCTCTATTAGCTTTGATAGCTCTTTTCTCATTAATGGCTCAATCTTAGGATTAACTAGCCTTTGTTTATGTCTGACTAGTTTGGCATTATCATTTAAATATATGTTATGCTGAAATAAACTTGGGTCCTAGCCCTTTAAATCATAATATGTCCAAGAAAATGTATCATTGAACTCTTGACATAGATGAACAAAATTTTCTTATTTATTTTTAGAACATACCTTTCTATATTGAGGGTCTTTCCATCAACAACTGTAGCTTGTATGTGATCATTTTTGTTGGTAGCTAGATTCATACCTTTTTCCCTTGCTCAATCATCTAGATTAAAGATACTCTCTAAGGTGATTAGACCTTTGGGAAACTTAATTAGAATTGAGGTTGATGATTTGATCACCATACTAGCCTTGCAATTTGGATTGATTCCTCTCTAAAAAATTTACCTCATTCTACAAGAAATTAACAATTTGCAAATTAGAGTCAAACACTTGCCAATTGGTGTTGTTCTCTAGAATTGAAGGTCTAACAATAATTTTGATTTGTTGCTTCCTTTCATCCTCAACATGCTCTGGTATATCATAAGAAGCACCAATTGTTGTAAGCCTGTCAGCATGTTTGTTGTCTCTCCTAGGGATGCTCTGGATGTTAAATGCTAGAAAGCCCTCAAGTAAATCCCACACCCTGTGTTTGTATGACTTGAGGAGGTTGTTCTTGGTGATATTTTGATTTCTAACTTGATAGACAACCAACTCACTTTCCCTATATACCTTTAAAGATTCAATGCCTCTTCTTTGTGCTAGTTGATGACCTTGGATCAGAGCCTCATACTCTACCACATTATTAGTGCAGTTGAATTGGAGCCTATATGAAAAATAATAATTTTCCAATTCAAGGGAAATTAGCATAATACTAGCTCTTGATCCATTCGTATTCCTTGATCCATCAAAGGACAAACTCCATAGACCATTAGTGTCCTCCTATGTCTACATAAGACTAGGGATAGGAGTATCCTTCTCTAATATGCAATTTGTACCGAGGCATGTTTTCTTGGCCTTTCGCTCTAGATCAAATTGGTAAGCAGTGGCCCACTCATCTAATAGATAATCAGGCACTTTCACTAGAGAAGTAGCAAGCTCCTGGAATGTGTTCCCTTCATCCTCCTCCCTAATTTTACAATTCATGTTTATGGGGCTTGGAGTGTAAGTCTCTATGTGGTTAATGGCTAAAGGCCCTGGGCTCTGGCTCTAGATCAAATTGGTAAGTAGTGGCCCACTCATCTAACAGATAATCAGACACTTTTGGTAAAGAAGTAGCAGGCTCCTAGAATTTGTTCCCTTCATCCTCCTCCCTAATTGTACAATTCATGTTTATGGGGCTTGGAGTGTAAGTCTCTATGTAGCTAAGGGCTAAAGGCTCTACTCTTAAAGAATCTCTTACCCTGTAGCTTTTCCTAAATAACATATAGGACCAATCTATTGTAATGTGGCCCCCTATTTGTGTAGTGAAGTCTCTAGAAATACAAATGGAAAAATAAGGTTCTACTTCTGCAACTAATATATCTTGGGTTATAGTGCAACTAGGACGAGCATGCAATGCCATCTCCACATTTTTAAGGATCCCTACAGTCTTGATAGAGCTACCATCCAACTAAAGGACATCCATAACTATGGGCTCATATTTTATATCAAGGAAATCAGCTACACTCTTGGGCATTACAAAGCTACTAGCCCCTAGTCTATCATACAATTATGGACTAGTTTATCTTCTATGATCAAAGAAACATAAAAGGGAGGAGGCCTAATTTTATTACTTGTTTCTCCCTATTTTATTGGTTGCATCAGGCTTATGGAATTGTCCTCTCTAGGTGGTTGATCCTTTTCTTCTATGCTCTCCAACTCATGCTGAAATAACCTCTTTTGTGATGGTATAGTAGCAGTAGCATCCCATATAGAGATATTGACATTAGTCCTTTTCATTTGATCTACCACATTGAAAGGAGTATTAGTGGTTGAATCCTTGAGAGCTACATGGACTAGTGGCTGAAATTGAGTGCTCAGAGGTTCAACAAAATCCTTATTGCTTGTGTTCTACTTTTGCTGAGGAGCAACATTAATTTGTGCATTCATCACTGGAACATGAGGATTGGAACTTGAAGTTGAAGCTTGATTAGTTGAGTGAGATGTAGCCTCTTTAATATCTCTCCTCTTACTTCTAGTATCATGAGCTTTGACATCATGGCTAGCATGATAATACTCTTCTAGTTGATGGTTCATGAAAGAAAAATCACCCCACTATTGTGGATGAGAAGCATCAGTTGGTTGGCTCACATTATATCATTTTCCTATTGCTTGCTCTTGTGTGGTCAATGCTAAGAAAGACTCAACCTTCTAGCACATGCAATAAGCATATGAGTAGTTGCATGAAGCGAAAAAGTCTTGATCTTGAGCAAGATTGTTTTGAAGGACCAATGCCCTATTTTGGTTTACATTTGTAGCAAGGGAATTACTAATAGGTTTATTTAGATTGTATGGGGTATGATTTTGATTTTGATTTTGGGGCCCTTTATTCATAGGAGCTTGATACTAAAGTTGAGGAATCTTATTGTTCTGAGCTTTTTTCCTTTCTAAGGTCACCACCTTATTGCTCATCTTTTGTATCACTAAGAAACTATCCTCTAGTTTCTTCTCTTGACCCTGCAACCTCTTTTCTATATTTTGCATCAATGTTTGCATCATGGTCTCAAGCTTATCAACCCCATTAGAAGATGTGGAAGCTATGGAGACCATAGCAAGGGACTGACTTATAGAGGAAGTAGGAATAGGAGCTATTAAAAGTTAATGATTGGGCATGTTAGGAAAGAAAGGCATTGGAGGCCTTGGAGTTAACTTTCCTCCTTGTATCAATATATTTTCTACCTTACTAAAAATTTCATAGGCATCTGGTAAAGTATTCCCTCCCATAGTTTGCACTATTGTAGCTATGTCACTATTAAAGGCTCTGAGGTAATGCAAGAAAGTGTTACCAGGGGAAGACTTTACTGTAGTGGGTATTCTAACCCATTTCTTTTGAAATTTAAAATTAAAATTAGTCATATATTCATGGGGTGTTCTCTTGATGGTTGTCAGCTGCTCTAAAAGTGATAAGTCATCACTTTTATCCTCAAAATGCTTGCAAAGCCCTACTCCTAACCCATCCCAATCAGTAATAGAGTTATGAGGAAAACCTTTATATCATTATAATGCTTTCCCTTTTAAGGATGAAGTTAGAAGCCTAACAACAACATCATCTTTAGTAATCCCATGTATATTGAACACATTTGAAATCTCTTGAATATGTTCTATAGGGGAGATGAAAGTTTCACCATTAAATTCAAGTATACTTTTAAGAGCTAACACTAGAATATGATGTCTTTGACCCAAGAGAAAAGGACTTCCACTATTAAAGGTAGAAAATTCATGTGCTCTAAGATGTGCCATATGGAATAATGATCTATTTATATGAAAAGATGGCAACCTAGGTTGTGATCTATCAATAGGCAGGGTGGAAAGAGATCGTGTAGGTGTATGTGTTGTTGTTGCACTCCTAACTAGTGATAGAGATAATCTATTTCTCTTCCTTCTAGGATTCAGAAATGAGAGGTCAATGTATTAAAAATTACCTCTAGAAGATGCTCTTATATGAGCCTTGGGTATCAATCACAACAATTTTGGCTTGAAACTAGATTGTAGAGATGGAGTCTCCAAGTACTTGAAAATGAGCCTCTTGAAGACCTAGAATACTAAAATGGTACTATCTCCTCAGCATCAATTCAAAGTTCTTTTGACACATATGAACTTATAATGCTTCAAGTGTTAGTCCCACCAGGCATGCCAAAAACTATTATCACAAAATCTTGCCCCCTTGCCTAAAGTTTTTACCTAAAGGCAACCTTGTGAAACATGGAAACAATCTCCAAGCTGTGGAACTTGAACTATGAGATTGAGGCTCTAAAGAAGACTGGCTTTCTTACTATCAGGGTGCACTTAACTACTCTTTGAGAGGAAAAGGGAGAAGGAATGCATGAAAGAAAACTACCTAATCTATCTAAAAGGACGATACACCTAAATAGTATGTTTGATCTTATCTCTACCTAAAAATGCATAGTTAGCCAACATAATCTCAAAGCATATAGATTCAATCCTTTCTTAATCCAATAACCACATGTAGATCAGACAATAAATGAGATGCTACAAGGTAGAAACTTCATTGTAGAACATTCAAGAAGCAAATGAGATATGATCATGCTAGATTGAAGAATGAAAAAAATACATTAAGAAGAGGCAAGAAAGTATTGCACAATATATTAATGGATGAAGGAGATACAATAAAGAATTATGATAGTTGAGAGACACTGGAAATTACAATTACAAAGTATGCCATACAATGCTATAGAATTAGAGAAAATACTGACCCTAAGAGGGTTACAAAATCTATTTTTATAGTGCAATCATAACTCATATAGCTTCTGCCCTAAGGCATAACTCAACTACTAGCATTAAAGTTGTAGAGAACAATCACTGCAAATCTGTGGAAAATCTAATCTTGGTACACATCCAGATGCAAGATATCATATATTTCAGAGCCAAAAAAGCCTTGAGAAGATAGAAATAGTGACCATTAATGCATGGTTGAGTAGATGGATAAACAGGTGATGAGTGTGTGCTCCTTTCTATTTACTAGGCATGGAGAACCCTAAAAGTGGTTGCAAACGGTTGAAAGATCTGATCTGCCATTATAGAGTTGCTTCTTCTTTGTTCTTAACATGCCAGGTCAGATATATCAACAAGTCAAATATATTCAACCTCCATGTGTACCTTCCTTGCAATTTGATTGGTTGAAGACCCCTTAATTTTCTAGCTCAGACAAGTAGAAACCTTTTATATTATAGTCAACCTAAGAGCCTTACAATCTTACAATCATTAATGAAGTCAAAACCTGTATATTATCTTTAGTTGAAAAGTTGATCTTTATGATCTTACGATTGCTAGTGTATCTCATGGTTGAAGGCACCCTTTATACTCTCTACGATCTTACGATCATCAAGCTATGATGACATCGAGCCCTCCTTGAAATTCTTTCATGATCCTTTGACACACCTATTGCTTTACGATCCCACAATAGCATGTTGGCATGACAACACCTTGGCATAGGGTTGTGGCACCATCAATCTTCCCTTATGATGTTACAGGTGCGGTTAATTAACTCTATCATCTTACGATTATAGTCTAGCATAATATTGGCAACAATAATAATCATCTTCATGATCGTACAATCACGATCAGCTAAGTCTTTATCATGTCCTCAACAGTCTCATATCTTACCCTTATGATTTCATGAACAATGATTTATTCTAAGATTGGAACCCTGACTTCTTCTATCAATAGAGAATTTAATTGAACCTTCTAACTTTTTATTCGACGGGTGACTACTCTGAGACTAACCCCGTTTACCTTTGAACTCTATCATGATCCTATGATCATTGAACATCATTGACTGTCACTAAAACCATTGAAATCTTCAAAAGAACATTTCAATTGAGCACTTAAGACTTCATATGATCCGAATTATTACCATGCAATGACATTGGTAGGGGGGGCCTCTAAGATTCTGGCACTTCCAAACACGTGGTAACTACTCATTATATCACTATGTTTAATAAACTTGCAACTTTAGAAAGTGACATAAGGATAGCCATAGATCTTGGTTCTATCAATAGCTACAAAAAACTCAGAAAGCACTAATGAAGATCTTTAGCTTATCCAATAGAACACATCCACCTAGCAGCAAACTTGACACAACTTTAAGCTCTGGTGGCCCACACTAGACCCATCGATCTAGGTGTATGAAGCCCACTTCCCTGCTTTCCTTAAACTTTGTGCATCTTTACAATGTGGGAGTGCACCCACCATAGATCCTTTGGAATTTGAAGATAGAGATCCATCTATGAAATTTATCCCTCCTTCATTTTTACTCATGACCAAACGATGCTACAATTTTATGATAACCCTCCTATCATATGGTTGCACCTCCTAGAAACTTGCCTTGAGATGTTACGATCAACTACCCAGTCATAGCATCAAGACCCTACTTTATTTCTCATGTTCCTACGATAACTCGATATCACAACAATAGCTACCTCATATGATTGAGACCCTATAACATTTACCTTGCAATCTCACGCTCAACAAGAACTAAAAGAACCTAGACCCACCTAGACATGTGTTTGAAGCCTACTTCCCCATAATGGCTAACCCTTGTGCATCTTCATAATGTGTGAATCACTCACCATTGATCAAACTAAGATTCAAAGATCGAGAAAAGTGGAAGAAAATATGACATAATTAGGTTTTGTCATTGAATTCCCTCCAACACATTTATTTTTTGTGGTCCACCTATTGGCTCTAGCCCCCAAAAGTCCACATGTCACAATTTCACATCCCCGCATTCATTAAAGATCATGCATTTTGAAAATGTAGGAATGTGCCAATTATAGATCTATCTAGATCTAACAACCATAATAAAGCTAACATAATTGCACAATTTTAAGACCCTAAACCAATCAAGGTTTGCCTCATGTTCACCTCTGACACCTAAAGACTCATGATCTTATGATTGTTTGATGGCACAATCACACCTTGGTGTAACTTTGGAGGCCCATGAAATTATCACTGAGATCTTACACTCCATCCCTTTGTTGTAGTGTTGGGACTTCATCAGATAGTTGCATTTCTCTACTTTTATGATCCTAAAATTGTTTGATGCTATGATAACAAAGGCAAATCATAATATTGCAATCTTTAAAGCTTAAATTAGCAATATGATGACAAAAGGAAGATCATAAGATTGAGAGACTCATTCTTTGAACCTACAATGACCCAAAAACATCATGTTTTCTAACATTAGGGAAGATAAGATGAAGACGTATGACAAGACGATGAAACCATCAATTGTAAGATCGTAACTCTTGGAAAAGAACATGAAAATTTGAAATATGGAGTGAAAAACTAGCGTTTAGCAAATTTTGATTAACTAGGCAATTTTGATGCCATGAAAGGTATCTCTGATCAAATTTTTATGATGGTGTCAAACAATAAAAAAGGGGGCAGGGAATTGGCTAATAGTTATCTATTGTGATAATAAAAGTGATATAAACATTTCAAAAAATCCAGTGATGCACACTAAGACAAAGCACATTGCTATCAAGTATCACTACCTAAGGGAACTAGTTCAAGACAAAGAAGTGAAGTTAGAATATGTGCACACCAAAGAATTGATTGTTGACATATCCACTAAAGCCTTACCTAAAGATGCTCATGAATATCTTAGAGGTAAATTAGGGGTGATTCCCCTAACCAAAGCTACTTCAGGAGACAAGGTGCATTGCATCAAATGAGCTAATTAGAATATGTTACACATTCATACAAAAATAACTCTGCTTTGGGAAATGACTAATGTAGATAGTCAAGTACAACATAAAAGACCAATCATAGACAAATGACAGAAATCAGCCAGACATGCAAATATCTATATAATTCAGATGTATTTAGAGATTGAAGATGAGAAAGCTATGTGTCTTTGACATTGTTTTCAAAGAGAGAGAGTATATAGAAGAAGAAATATACAAAAAGAGGGAGATATAGAAAACTAAGAGAAGGGAGAAATATATCCAAGAGGGAGATTTATTATTTCAGAGGGAGAAAATGAGTAGAAGGAAGAAATGTATCCAAGAGGGAGATCTATTATTTCAAAAGGAGAAAATTAGTAAATAAAATCATAATGAAACTAAGGATATTGATCACTCATGATAGTGAAATCTTTTGGATTGTAATGTAAGAAGACATTGTTATTATTGAGATATAGAGATGTTTCCATCAATGCCAAAGAGGGAGATTGTTTGAAACTTACAATTGGAACAATTATTGTTTTATCATTGATGTAAAATCTAGTGATAAGACATATTGCTACCTAATCTAAATGTCATATCTATTTAATTGATGAAGAGGATTTGAGAAGTTTTTCATAACAATAGCACCTAGAGGAAAGGTTGAATTATGAAAAGAAAGCTACAAATGGACATTTGATTAGATAAAATTCGATGAGACAAAGTAATTTATTATATCGAGAGAGCTAAGATAAGCCAAGCAATATAGTAAAAGGTTAAGGAATGTTGAGTGATGGTAGTGTCAACCGAGCCACGGTAAGTGCCAAGCAAATCTAGTGTTACCTCAGTTGATTTCTTAAGAGATGTAACTTGTGTTGAAGATAAGATTGATGAGTTGGATAATTAATTTCAAGGTGAGGATTAGGTAAAGACATAATAAACAAATTCTAGAGCAATTTCTAGAGGATGATTAAGTAGTTGGAAAGATATAGTGAAACATGTTCAACTTGACCATAAACCCTAAAATCTATGATGATCATGGAAAATAGTAAAGCAAGAATTGCCTATTTAAAGAGGTAAAGAGCCAAACTTATGATGTGTTACCTAGGGTTTTGAAACCCTAAGTATTTCCCCTCTTCATTCAACTATGCGAGAAATTAAAAAGAGATTTTAAATTTTAATAAATTATTTTGCATTCATATAATATTTAATTCTTCAAAGGAATCAAATATTAAAGTGCAAAGTAATTAGGTATTAAATTATTATATAAAAGTAATTTCTCACCTAATTCATTCTAGAAAGAATTAATTATTATTTCAACGTATGTGCCCATAAGAAAAATATAAAAGAGAAATGGGCAAGTTGATAAACATAAAATAAATAAATTCTTTAGGAATTAATATTATTGTAAAGTGAAAAATAAATATTGTACTTAGTCATAGGAATGGAAGTTGGGGAATATAAGCAAAGAGTTAAAATTTAAATGGGTTCGGTAAGAAGAAGTTGGGGTAGTTAAACTTCTTTGGGAAAATTATTTAATGGGTGAAAAGCAATTGTAACAGGTTCTTCTTTTCAGATCTACAAGTTCTACAGTTGCTTCAGGGAGAAGAGAGTTTTATTTTGTAATAGGGGAGGAAGTTTTATTTTATGCATATTGATTGTAACAGAGGGATGGGATAACACTATTATTATTTTATCATGTTTCTAAAATAAAGTGGAATATACATGTGCTTAGTCTTGTGATCTGTACATTTATATTTCTAATTTGGAAGGATACTGAGTCCTTTTATTTCTATTTTAGATGTAGTCCTATATTACTACATTGAATGTGATGTATGTAATCTTGCAATTATGTACTCACATTTTCTGCATAAACATATTTTTTTCTTCCTCTCTCTCCCTTTTATAATTTGAAAGATTGTTTAGGTAGTCATGTGGTTGCTTATTCATCTTTCTCTTTCATTTAGTTTATAAATCTTGAAATTGCATTCATTTCATGTCTATGGATGAATGTTAGTAAACCTTACTACCTTCCAAGTTAAAGGTATATCCTATCATAAAATTCATTGCAAATCTATAAACAAGGGAGTTGTACCTCTCAATTTAGAGGACAGTTATCAATCAGTGATAACTGATCCAATTGTTAGCTTGTTTTGGTCTTCCTAATTGGGCATATTGAGTTATTATACACATTTCTTTCTGAAGGGAAAAAACTATTTACTAACAGTTTTTGGCAACTCTGCTGGGGAAAGAATGTGAAGTTGTAGTGTTTTCTTTCCTTAGAAATCTGAAGGTACATCCCCAAGGACAGAGGTTGGTGACTCTAATTTATTTTTGGTGAAAGAATTCTAGTGTTATGGCTTTGGTTGTAGCCCAGCTGTGGGGGGCTCAGATTGGGCCATTTTCTTTGTCTAAATACTCAACCTTACCTAAAAGATCAATGAAATACCTCCCAAAGTTTTTTGTGATGCAAATCAAGACCATGATGATCACACTAAAGCAACTATAGTCACCTATGGGATTCTTGGTGTGTAGGAAGAGAACATATTTGTCAGACTATTTGCAGGGAGTTTCATTGGAAGAACTGCTAATTGGTTTCAGAGTTTTCCTAATGGTTGTATCACTTGCTGGAGTGATCTTGAGGTAAAATTTCTTCAAAGATTTAAGCCTGCAGTTGATGTTGCCAAGTTATTATTAAATTTCTTTCAAATTCAAAAGAAGGAGATTGAATCTATGAGGGATTTTGTAGATAGGTTCAATAGGTGTGCTAGTAAAATTCCCCCAAATAGCCAACCAAGTGAGAATAATCAACTGTGTATTTTCATTGGTGCCTTACAAACTGAAGTCAAGTTTTTATTAAAATGCTAAAGAGTGCAAACATTGCAAGATGCACAAAGGGAGGATATTAGTTTAGATGATGACATAATTATAAGTGGAATCAAGTGTAAAGAAATCACACATGCAGGGATCTATTTTTATGAACAGAAAAATTATCCAAAGGTAAGACCTAAATAGAAAAGGTTCATTCTAAAAGCAATAAAATTAGCACCCCCTGCCTCCTTTTGTCAAAGTCTAATAGTTTTCAATGATGAGGATCTTCAAATCCCTCCTGTGATTGAAAGCACTTCCCATAGTATAGCTGGAGCCTACCATCTACATGCTGATTTTGAGGATGAATATGTCTCACAATCAACTAACTCAATGATTGGCCTTGATGTACCTCCTAATGAACATGGGCTACAAGGTGGAAGATCAATTGAAAACTTATTAGAAGATGTTTCAAATGAAAAATTTGATTCTTTTATATTTAGGACTTCTATTGATATGTCATCAAATGATGTTATTCAGGAAGGTATGAAGGATCAACATACACAAGGAAAGATTGATGATGAATACTCTTCTAAAAGTATGGTTGATCACACAATACAATATCTGCCAACATGCTTGGATGGCTCTTCCTATGAGCATGAAGTTGATTATGAATTATTCCTATTTGATCTCTTGGAGACTAATGAAATATTGGTACAGCCTAAAGCACTAAAAGGTCTTGAGGAAGTTGAAGTCACTGGGGATTTGACAAAAATGGTAGCATTCCTAAAGCCTTTCTATGGTTCTATCCCTATGCAAAGAAAATCTCCTATGAAAGATCCAAAAAAGGAAGAGAAAATGTGTGAAGAAAAAGAGATTGGTGGAATGGGATTGATGCAAGAAAAGGATATTCGAAGAGAACCAAATCATAGCCAAGAAGTGGAAAAGGGTCAATTTGTTTTCTGGCACTCTGCAGTTCTCTCGTCAATGTCACCTTTGGAGGAATCAATGCAACAGTCAAAAGATCAAGGTATGGAAGAGTTTGTTGGAATTTCAAATATAGCAATGAAAAATTCTATGCAAGACTTTAGTTCCATATTTCACTGTGAAGAAATTCATGATATTCATGAGGACACTTTTGAATCTGTGTTTATTTTTCCACCCCTACCTTGCCTTGTTAATGGGAAAAACCTTACACTTTGGTTTTTTTTAGTTTACCTTTTGCAAAATATTATTCCATTATATCCAAAGTTGGTTCAGAAGGGCTCATATTTTTTCCAGCCTGTAAATGGTCAAATCTAGTTTTCAAGGTTTTCCCCTCTCCATTGTAAATAACCTTCTCCTTTCTGCAAATTTTGTATTATTTTTTTCTTGTTTCATTTTGTTGTTTCTTCCCTTCAAAAGTTGCATCATATTTGAATCTTCCCCTTCTCCTTGAGTCAATCCATATTCTAAAAATCCCTAAGAAATAAAGACCCTTCCATCAGTTGGCAACATCTTGGGTTTACCCAACCTCGTTGTCCGAAGTTTTTGGAGCCATGTGTTGAAATATAACAATACCCTAAAATCACCCAATGTCTATTTTCAATAATGGAGCAGATATATATTTTTCCAACTACACGGGCTCTAGACATTTCACTTCAAGAAATTAGGGTTCATTGAAAAATAAATGATGATGAGTTGGTATAATGGAATAATATTCACCTTTGTCATCAATGAAATATGTGGATAGTAATATTAACATTCAAGGGTTTCATTTAGCAACACTTTAAAGGCTAAATGTGTGGGTAAATATTCGGTGCCAAACTATAGTTAAAAAAATATATCTTTGAAAAAGGAGAGTATATCTATTGGTTGGAGACTTGGAAGCATTATGTATTAAATCATGGGCCACATTTTACCTATAGTTGGTTACTATTGAGCCTTTTCATTTGACAATGTATAACAGTGGGTGAAGGTAAAAATATGGAATGATATGCCTTCTTTATCAGGTATTCATGATTGCAACCTATATAGAGTTATAGAAAATTTGAAAGTGTGGATCAACTGCTCATATAAAAATATGTTGATGTCAACAAATATCTAGGATAGGTGTACCTAATTTATCAAGTGTATAAGGGGAGATTCATTTTGGTCACCATATATCAAGATGATTCCTTTAAAGCTCAATATGTCAAGGCTGAGACATTAAGTATCTATGCTGCTAAGTCAAATAATTCCTCATCAAGGAAATCCAAATTGTGGTTAATAGAAGATAATGAAACCTATTAAGTCATTAGTATGAAATTTTCATGCTTAAAAGCTACAATCAGGTTATATTTGAATGCATCAAATGTGATTGATAAAATGTGATAATAATATCTATGCAAAAATTGTGTCCAATGTTAAATACTCTAGCTATGCTCACCCCTCTATAAACTAATAGGAGATTTTCTAGAGTTGGGGAGGGTACCTTGATCAATCACATGACCATACAAATATAATCACTTGCCAAATCAAGTGGGTTGGATCGGATACAATAGTATCAAACAAATTAGAATGCAGTGATTGACATAAATAATAGTGATTCATGGGCCATGGAGGTTTCTTCAAGGCAATGCGATTCCAATTTGTAAAGTGTGACATTTCTTCTCCACTCAAAGAAAGAGATACAAGTGAAGGAAGAACCCACAGTATATTAGTTAGTCATTATAAGAAAGAATTTTTGAATTAAAGGAACATTGAATAATCTAATTTTTCCATCAAAGAAGATTGTCACTTTCATGTAATTGAGACACCATCATTCTCCCAGATGTTTGCATAGTTAAGTCAAGATATGGGTGCAACTCATCAGCCTAGGGTAGTACAAGGAAAAAGAAATTATAGATGTTGTAAACAATGGTGTGTCACTGGGTGGAAGGGCACTCATTCTTAAATTTGTATTGGGTTGTGCTCAAGAGCTTATATTGATTCTTGATGAATATTGAGCAGCACATTTGGAGCATAATAATATTCCCATTTATCTTGCTCAAAAATGCAATGGTAGACATCCTACCTGGTTGTCAACTATAACAAACAGTAGAACTAGTCCTATATATCCATCATAATGTAATTTGGGAGCCACTATCAATATCATCTACACTCGATGGCTCTCGAGAAAGCCATTTTTTTTAAGGTTTGGATACTCTTGATTGGTAGTGCAAGCCACCATGCAATGAATGCAATGAATGCAATCATCAAATCTGCCTAGTATAGTTTACATGCTCACAAACTAGATGGAAATGTGATAGTCTTGATGGGTATCTGTGGGCCTTACTGACATCAGTATGTGGAGGCATCAAATATAGATTATCAATGCTACTATGATGAAGGATTTCATGTAGCTCTCAAGATGTTTTGGGCAGACAGCTATAGCAATAAATCTCATAGTCATGCATAGGAAGGAAGCATAGAAATTTTTGATGGAAGCAACCACAAATTATTCTAGGAGTCCGGTAGAAATTGTTGCATCTTATGACCCATCAAACAGATCCATTCCTTTCAATCATGATCAACGAGGAAGGATCAATAGGGAATGCACATATATATGCACGTACAATGACTACAGTTGTTCGTGAATGCTAAGAGTGAGTCTGCATGCATTTCTCTGATCATGGGAGGTGAGAAAGAAATAAGTATTTCCTCAATGGTTCATGGCAATAGTGGTTCCTTTGAACCAATCATGAGCATTTCTAGGTCAAGTTTAGCATCAAGGCTTAGGGACGGCATGGATGAGTGGTGAAGGAGCTCATATAACTCTCAAAATGTTTTGGCAGATAGCTACTCACACTAGCTCTTGCACAATGCTTACATATACAAAGATGAAGGCCAATGATCAATATTGATATGGATGCTACCATGGGTATTTGATAGCATATTAGGGTTAAGATATGTAGTCTCCTTGTGGTCCTTAATTTGACCAGTCAACAAAAAAATCATGGCCTTCTTCCAGCACTAAAATATGGTGATTATAAATATGATGCTCTTGTGATTACAAAAAAGGTTTTAGGAATGACTTGTTAATACCACAAGTTAATGGGTTCATAAATCAATTCAATGGTATGTATTGATTCAATAGAAACCATATTTTGGAGGTTAATTTGTGGAATCAGGATACAAGTGGACAAGATTAGAATATTCTTATGAACAAAGATACATAGAGGCACAGATAAATGCAGTTCTTCTAGCTCGAATCATCATGATACTGGTCTAAAAGTACTACAATGAGTAGCAGCACCTTCCAACAATGAAACCTGGGCTCCACCATCAAAAGGAATTGGGATCCTTGACATCGAAGGAGAGCTTTAAAGATGAGTAGAACATACACAACTTCCATCAATCTTTGACCTCAAAGCAAAAGAATCTAATAAAGCATTCACAATAAAAATGAAAGATCAGGTATACTATTACAAGCAGACCAAAGGTTGATTGGAGTTTTCGCAGAAGTAACTTTTGATCTATGCTATGTTCTCTTCTTGCAAGCTCTATTTAACGAGAAATTTTGCAGAAAAGATCTTGTCAAAAACACAAGGATAGTGGAATGATAACTCTTCACCCAAATGGATAAGGCACTGCAGAGTAGCAGAGAGAGATTCTAGAGTTCTCTGCATCCTGGCATAGAATGTAGCCCTCTGAGAGAGCCACTATTACCTAGGGTTTTTAAACCCTAAGTATTTCCCCTCTTCATTCAACTATGTAAGAAATTAAAAAGAGATTTTAAATTTTAATAAATTATTTTGCATTCATATAATATTTAATTCTTCAAAGGAATCAAATATTAAAGTGCAAAGTAATTAGGTATTAAATTATTATATAAAAGCAATTTCTCACCTAATTCATTCTAGAAAGAATTAATTATTATTTTAACGTATGTGCCCATAAGAAAAATATAAAAGAGAAATGGGCAAGTTGATATACATAAAATAAATGAATTCTTTAAGGATTAATGTTATTGTAAAGTGCAAAATAAATATTGCACTTAATCATAGGAATGGAATTTGGGGAATATACGCAAAGAGTTAAAATTTAAATGGGTTCGGCAAGAAGAAGTTGGGGTAGTTAAAATTCTTTGGGAAAATTATTTAATGGGTGAAAAGGAATTGTAACGGGTTCTTCTTTTCGGATCTGCAAGTTCCATAGCTACTTCAGGGAGAAGAGAGTTCTATTTTGTAATAGGGGAGGGATTTTTATTTTATGCATATTGATTGTAACAAAGGGATGGGACAGCACTATTGTTGTTTTATCATGTTTCTGAAATAAAGAGGAATATACATGTGCTTAGTCTTGTGATCTGTACATTTATATTTCTGATTTGGAAGGAGACTGAGTCCTTTTATTTGTATTTTAGATGCAGTCCTATATTACTACATTGATTGTGATGTATGTAATCTTTCAATTATGTACTCACATTTTTTGCATAAACATGCTTTCTATAATTCGAAAGATTGTTTAGATAGTCATGTGGTTGCTTATTCATCTTTCTCTTTCATTTAGTTTATAAATCTTGAAATTGAATTCATTTCATGTCTATGGATGAATGTTAGTAAACCTTAATACCTTCCAAGTTAAAGGTATATCCTATCATAAAATTCATTGCAAATCTATAAACAAGGGAGCTATACCTCTCAATTTAAAGGACGGTTATCAATCAATGATAACTGATCCAACTGTTAGTGTATTTGTTCTTCCTAATTGGGCATATTGAGTTATTATACACATTTATTTCTAAAGGGAAAAAACTATTTACTAACATGATGTATGAGAGGAAGAGGCATACAGAGAAAGGTCGATCAGATTTGGACAATGATGAACACACATGTGCAATTGAATGTGAAGCTAAAGGAGATTGCTTGTGCAAATGTTGTTGATATTGATAATTGAATTTGACCAGATGGCTTAAGTTTTTTTGAAAGGAAAAGATTGATTGCTTGAAGGGTTGCGAAGAGAATTAAGAACAAAGATGATAATGGGAAGATTATCAATGAATCAACACATGGACAGAATAATGATCTAAACTTGAAATGTAAGTCATAATCATACATATCAAAACCTATTTGTTCTTTCTAATCATTGTAAATAGATTGTATTGAAATCCTTTTGATAGAGGTTGACCTATAATCATTTGAAAGACTTAATTGTCTTTACAAATCCTTTAACATGGTAACATTATAAATGGAATAATCAAAGTCCTTTGATAAGGCCACTCCTAACAGGGTGATTAAATCCTCTAACCAGGTCATAATTAATAGTTTGTATTGTAAACCTTTAACAGGGTTGGTTCCTAACAAAGCTCGCTTTGAAAGAGATAAATGGGTGACATGTTGTTGTTTGTTTTTCCCAAATTGGGTTTCCATGTAAAATCCTAGTGTCAAATGTGTGTTGAATACTTTATATGTTTTACATTTAGTAATGTCTATATTCAAAAAAATATGTCATGTTTGAGATAGTAATTTTATAAGTATGTTAGAGATCGAGCAACAATAGGATAAGAAAAATAGTGAATATTTTATGTTTAATTGTTCAAGTGGTACTAATGGACCTTGAGTAATTGATTCACTGACACCCCCCCTCTTATTTATTCTAAATGTTTCTAATAATTAGTATCAAATCTTAGTACTTACAAAGAAAATTTTGAAGGTACTTAAAGCTAAAGATCATGACTCATAAGGGAGATATACCAAATCTTAACAAGGAGAACTTTCATGCATGGCAAACCTTGATGAGGTTGCATATATCTAGTATCAGTCATGTTGCTATCAACTCAATAGACAATGAATATCTGAAGGTAAGAACTACTCCTTTGACAACTGAATAACTAAAGCTAAAGAAATAACACAATCAAATAATGTTGGAGATTGCCTCAGCCCTAAGCTACGTCAAGTTTGATGACTTAAAAGATTGTGATAGTGCAAAGAAGAAATGAGACAAACTGAAAAGCATATATGGAGGTGATCAAAATGTCTTCAGAGCCAAATCAAATAGTGTGAGAGGTAAATTTGATGACATGAGAATGATGGAAGGTGAAAATATAGTGCAATATTGCACAAGAGTCAAAGAAAATATAAATTCTAATCATAGTGCAAATGGAGAAATAAAAGATGAAGCAGTAATAAGTGAGGTATTGAAGACTCTACTCCCTATATATGCCATTAGAGTTTCTAACATTCAAGAACTGAGATGCACACCAAGTAATAAATTAACATTAGAAGATGTAATTGGTAGACGTATTTCTTTTGAGATGTCTAACTTTGATAACTACACACTTGCTACTATTTAATCTACTTTCAAAACACAACTATTTCTTAACAAAAGAAAAGGAAAACATGTGAAGAGCGATAGTAATAGTTTTGATGACAAGATTGATGAACTTGAAGCCCTTATTGCAAAATGATTTGGAAGAGGAAGAGGTAAATACAAAGGTAAACTACCTATTATATATTTCTCATGCAACAAAGTTGGTCATATTGTTGCTAGGTGTCCTGATAGAGAGGGTACGGAAGGAAGGAAGGAAAGAAAGTACAAAGGAAGAAGAGATGACAGAGACTACAAGAGAAAGAAGAATGAAAAAGGTAAGAAATATTGTTATATTGTTGAAGAAGTAACTGACAATGAATCTAAAAGTAATGATGATGAATCTACTTATGTTTTTATGAAAGATGATTTTGATGAAGATGAGAAAACTACATAATCTCTTATATATAAAAAAGTGATAGATGGATAATTGATAGTGGATCTTCTAATCATATGACTGGTGATAAAGACAAATTTGAGGATATTAGTCCATACAAAGGTGGATGTGTTAAATTTGCTAATGTTATCCCATGTGTTGTCAAAGATAAACATTCTCTTCAACTAACTGACAAGATAAAGTGTGACAATGTTTACTAGGTTGAAGGACTTAACTATAATTTTTTGAGAGTTCCATAGCTAAACAAATCAGGTTAAAATTTTGAATTCCATAATAGGAAGGCTGAGATATATGAGGTTGATGGTAAGCTGATTCAAAGTGGTGATCAGATAAGAGGTAACTTTTTCTATCTAAATTTATCTAATGAGACATGTTTGTTTACACAACAATAAGGTGTCAGGTTATGGCATAAGAGGTTATGTCATGTAAACTTTGACAATTTGGTGAATATCAATAAGATGAAGAAAGTAAGAGGGTTGTCTAAACTAAAGAAGCCTAAAAATTCTATGTGTAAACAATGTCAATTAAGAAAACTAAAAAGGTCTAGTTTTAAGAGCAAAACATACACCTTAGGTGATATTTTGGAATTAGTTCATACTGGCCTATGTCGACCTATTCATGTTCAAAGTTATTGTGGAGTTAATTTTTCATTACATTTGTTGATGATTACTCTAGGATGATGATTGTGATGTTCTCTAAAGCTAAATTTGATGCTTTTAAGTTATTCAAGTGGTATTTAGCAAGAGTCGAAAAAGAAATAGGGAAGAGTCTGAAATGATTGAGATCTGACAGAGGTGGAGAATTTGTTTCAAATGAGTTCAATATATTCTACAATGACAAAGGACTTAAAAGAAAAATGTTAGCACAAAGGACCCCTCCTCAGAATGGGATAGCTGAAAGGAGAAATAGATCAATAATGGATTATACAAGAACATTGATGATGGAGAAAAACATATTGAAGAAATATTGGCGAGAATTTGTTAGTATTGATGTATATACCTTGAATAGAGTACAAGTTAAGAAAGGTACAAATGCTACACCTTTTGAAAAATGGTATGGATATGCTCTTAATGTCAAATGTTTTAAAATATTTTGAAGAAAATTCTATATACTTATAGATAATAGGAATGGTAAACTTGATGCAAAGAGTGATGAAGGTATATTCCTAGGATATTCCACCAAGAGTAAAGCTTACAAGTGTTTAAACTCTAACACTAACAAAGTTGTGGGAAGTGCAAATGTGAAAGTTGATGAGTTTTCAAAAAGAAGTGATAGTGCATGCAAGCAAGAATCTAAATATTACAGTACATTCATCTATAAGGATGATGGTGCTCCCAACACTCCAAATGAACAAAAAAATCAAGTTGCAGTTCCCCAATAGACAAGAAATGATGTAGTGCAACAAATTGCCAAGCAAAAGAGAGTGGGTGTCGAACAACAAACTAAAGATGTTGAGTCACACACTTGCAATGCCGACCATCATTTAGAGAATGTTGACCATACACAACATGAACCAAAATTTGAACAATAAAAAGGCATCACAAACCTGACCAAATCATTGGTGATGTTGAATCAAGTGTTATGATAAGAAAAAGACTCAAAGATGACACATTCTTACTTTATGAATTTGAGCCCAAATCAGTAAAGATGGTTTAGACTATGAAGATCGAATTCAAGCAATGAACAAAGAAATTGACCAAATTGAGAAGAACAATAGTTAGACTTTAGTGCCAAGACATAAAGACAAAAAAATTATTATTACAAAATGGGATTTTGGAAACAAACTCAATGAAAATGGAGAAGTAACCAAAAATAAGGAAAGATTGGTATGCAAAGGATATCCTTAAGAATAAGGAATTTATTATGGAGAAACTTTTGCTCCTGTGGAAAGACTTGAAGGAGTCAGAACTCTACTTGCATATTCAGCCTACAAAATTTTCAAGATATATCAAATGGATGTCAAATCTGCATTTTTATATGATATATTTGAGGAAGAAGTGTACATTGAACAACCTAAAGGATTTGTAGATCTAGACAAGAACAAAATTGAACAAAGCTCTTTATGGATTGAAATAAGCTCCAAGAGCATGGTATGAAATATTGCATAACTATTTGGTAAATATTGATTTTGAAAGGACAAAAGATAATGATAATCTATATTTAAAGAATGGAAAGAATAATGAAGTATTGCGATCTAAAATATTTGTTGATGATATTATATTTGGAGGAAAATAAGCATTATGCAAATCATTTGTTGATGAAATGAAGAAAGAATTTGAAATGTCTATGTTTGGTGAAATCAAATTCTTTTTTGGATTACAAGTATTAAATTTTGTATTTATATTACTCAATCCAAATAATTTAAGGAGACATTAAATACTTTTGGTATGGAAGACTCAAGGCCACTGAGGACACCTATGTCTACTGGACATAAGCTATCTAAGAATGATGATTCTTCTAATGTGAAACAAACATTATATAGATCCATGATTGAAAAATTACAACATGTTGGTGAAAGTAAACTTGATATTTCATTAGCAGTTGGGATAGTTGCTAGATGTTTAACAAATCCTAAGGAGAATCACATGATGGAAGTGAAAAGGATAATGAGATATCTAAGAGGCAAAAAAGACTATGAATTTTATTACAAGAGGCATGATAGTTTTGAATTGAAGGTATTCACTAACTCAAATTGGGCAAGAAATATTGATGACAGAAAAAGAACTAGTGGAGGTGCATTCTTTCTAGGAAAGAGATTGGTGTCATGGAAAAGCAAGAAATGGAATTGTATTTCCCAATCAACAGCTGAAGTTAGGTATGTGGCAGCTCTAGTGAATTGTTCAAACATTATGTGGGTTAAAGGAATTATTGAAAGCTATGAAAGAAGAAGTTACAAATCTATTAGTTATCTATTGTGATAATACAAATGATATGAACATTTTAAAAAATCTAGTGATGCACACTAAGACAAAGCACATTTCTATCAAGTATCACTACTTGAGGGAACTAGTTCAAGATAAAGAAGTTAAGTTAGAATATGGATACACCAAATAATAGATTGCTAACATATTCACTAAAGGCTTACCTAAAGATGCTTATGAATATCTTAGAGGTAAACTAGGGGTGATTCTCCTAATCAAAGCTATTTATTGAGACAAGGTGCATTTCATCAAATGTGCTAATTAGAATATGTCACATATTGATGCAAAACTAACTCTACTTTGGAAAATACCTGAGGTAGATAGTCAAGTACAACATAAAAATTCAGTCATAGACATGTAATAGAAATCAGCCAGACATGAAAATATCTGCATAATTTAGATGTATGAAGAGATTGAAGCTAAGAAAGTTAAGTGTCTTTGGCATTGTTGTCAAAGAGGGAAAACATACAGAAGAAGCAATACAAAAAGAGGGAGATATACAAAACTCAAAGAAGGGAGAAATGTATCCAAGAGTGAGATCTATTATTTTAGAGAGAGAAAAGCAATAAAGAAAATCAGAATGAAACTAAGGATATTGATCACTCATCATAGTGAAATCTTTTTGATTGTATAGTAACAAGATACTGCTAATATTGAGATTTAGAGATATTTTCATCAATGCCAAAGAGGGAAATTGTTGGAAACTTACATTTAAAACAATTGTTGTTTTTTCATTGATGTCAAATCTAGTGATAAGACATATTTCTACGCTATCCAAATGTCATACCTTTGATTGATGAAGAAGATTTGCTAAGTTTCTCATAACAATAGCACCTAGAGGAAAGGTTGAGTTATGAAAAGGAAGCTACATATGGACATTTGATTAGATAGACTTTGATGAGAGAAAATGATTGTTTATATCAAGTAAGCTAAGCTAAGTCAAGCAATATAGTAAAAGGTTAAGGAATGTCGAGTGGTGCTAGTGTCAACCGAGCCATAGTAAGTGTCGAGAAAATCAAGTGTTGACTGAGCATCAATACTGATCGAGTAAGATACTTGATGTTGACCCATAAGTTTTACAATGACCAAGTAATTCAATAATGACCGAGTGTCATAATTGAATAATTTCCAAGTAATAGTGTCGAGAATTAATTTAAGGAAATCATGATTACCAGCCAACTCAATTAATTTCTTTAGAGACATAAACTATGTTGAAGATAAGATTGATGAGTTGGATCATTAATTTCAAGATGAGGATTAGGTAAAGACCTAATAGACTAATTCTAGAGAAGTTTCTAGAGGATGATTAAGAAGATGGATACATACAATGAATCATCTTCAACGTGATCATAAACTCTAAAATCTACAGTGACTATAGAAAATGGTAAAGAAATAATTTCCTATTTAAAGAGGTAAAGAGCCAAACTTGTGATGTATGAGAGGAAGAGGTATATAAAGAACGGTGAATTAGAGTCACACAAGTGTGAGAGTAAATGAAAAGATAAAGGATATTGCTTGCACATATGTTGTTGACATTGAAAAGTGAATCTAAGAACATGGCTTAAGTTTTTTTGAAAGGAGAAGATTGATTAATTGAAGGGTTGTCAAGTGAATTTAGAAAAAAGATGAAAATGGGAAGCTATCAGTGAAACAGCACATGGACCGAACAATGATTTGAACTTGCAAAGTCAGTTGTAATCATACAGATCAAAACCTTCTATTTTTTTCTAGTCATTATAAACAATTTGTACTGAAATCATTTTAATAGTGGTTGACTTAATAGTCATTTGAGAGACTTAATAGTTTGTGTAAATCCTTTAACAAGGTGACATTCTAAATAGAATGATCAAATTTCTCTAACAAGGCCAATCCTAGAAAGGTGATTAAATCCTCTAACCAGGTCACATTTAATAGTGTGTATTATAAACCTATAACAAGGTTGGTTCCTAACAAAGCTCACTTTGAAAGAGAAAAAATGGTGACATATTTCTGGTGGTTTTTCCCAAATTGGGTTTTCATGTAAAATCCTAGTGTAAAATGTGTGTTTAATTATGTTTGAGATAGCAATTTTATAAGTGCAGTAGAGATTGAGAAACAACAGGATAAGAAGAACAGTGAATATTTTATGTTTAATTGTTCAAGTGGCACATATGGACTTTGAGTAACTGATTCACCCCCACCCCCTCCTCTCTCAGTTATTGTAAACATCTCTAAAAATTGGTATCAGAGCTTAGTGCTTATAGAGAAAATTTTGAAGGTGCTTAAAGCTAAAGATCATGACTCATATGAGGGATGTGCCAAAGTTGAACAAGGAGCACTTTCCTACATGGTAGACCTTGATGAGGTTGCATATATCTAGTATCAGTGATGCTGCTATCAACTCTTTTGACTATGTGAAGGTAACAACTACTCCTGTGAGAGATGAACAACTAAAGATAAAGCAATAAAACAAACAAACAATGTTGGATATTTCCTCAGCCCTAATCTATGTTGAGTTTAATGACTTACAAGATTGTGATAGTGCAAAGAAGATGTGGGACAAACTAAAAACCATAAATGTAGGTGATGACAATGTCTTGAGAGCCAAATCAGAGAGCCTGAGAGGTAAATTTGATGACATGAGAATGATGGAGGGTGAGAATATAGTACAATGTTGCACAAGAGTCAAAGAAGTTGTAAATGTTATTTGTGGTGAAAATTGAGAAATCAAGGATTAAATAGTAATAAGTAAGATATTGAGGACTCTACTCCCTATTTATGCCATTAGAGTTTCTACTATTCAACAACTGAGATGCACACCAAGTGATGCAAGAGCATCCATGTTGACTTATTAAATGTCTAACATCATTAAAAATCAATTAGTGAATGGTATGTTAACCCATTTTTTCCATCTGTCAAATGCTAGGTTAACCCTGTGCGTAAGAGATTTTAGTGGTAGATGAAAAATTTAATGCAATATTTTAAAATTTTGAAGTTTTCAGACTTAGGTGCATAGTTTTTAAAGTCAAGTTGGTTTGGGTGCTTAGTCTAGTATTCCATTTTAAATATCAAATGGGGATCTTCTAAAGGAGGTAGGAGAGAAGAAGAGAAGAGAGTGTGGATGGAGATTTTTTGGAAGAGAGGAAGAAGGAAATGCTCATTGGTGACTCCACATTGCAAAGGAAGGGGAGTGCCATGAGAGCAAGCTAGAAAGCTGAAGAATAGAGAGAGGCCAATATTAAGGGGAGTGCCCTAAAATCCCTTCAAATGATGTATGTAACAAGATTTGAAATTTATAGAATGAGAAGTTTTCCTTCATGTTCATGATCACTTACATGTTATTCCTCTATGCTTACTAAGAATCTAAATTATTCGATGATAGAAATTATTGTATGTGTGGAGAATTCTCTCTCTTGTATTTTAAGTTAATCTTGTAGGTTTAGTTTGTCTTGGGTTTGGTTGCAACCCCTCTCTATCTGACAGGACAAAAAGGAGTTGATTTGCATCTACACCAAGTGGTATCAGAGCAGTTGGTTCTAAGTGCATGGGTAGAGTGCCAATGGTGAGGTAACCTATGCCAGGATTAGTGGGTATGGGAAAAGACTAAAGAAGTTGTGTCTCAAATTTACCCTAGAAGAATTTGTTGTGGGAAAATAGGACCTGTAACTATAGAGGGTAGGAAAGGAGGCATAAATGACTGATTGCAACTATGAGTGTAGAGGATTACAATAGTAGAAAGAATGGGGTTTTATGTTAGAAGATTTGTGATAATCCCACATTGGGAAAGATATTGGGATAAGCTAAGGACACAAAGTTACGAAAGCAATTGGAAGAGATCTCAAGAAGAATGGATATCTTGGAAAAGAGTTATTTTGGCAAGGATATGATTACAAGAAGAAGACAAAATGAGAAAGAAGTCTTTGTGGAAGATTTTAAGGAAAATGAGAAGGAAGTGAAACAAGAAGGACAAGAAGAGGGAATGAAAATGGAGAAGAAAGTGCATGTGAAGAATGCACTTATGGAGACATCTTGGTATCTTGGGTTATCTTGTAATGATATAGTTAAGAATGAAGATTTGTGTATGAGAAAGGTTTGTAGCAAGCTCTTGGAGAGGATAGAGGATACAAGAAAGGTGCATGTAAGAAAACTTGAAGATGTGAAAGAATGGAAGAAAGTTACAACAGTCAATGCAAGAAATTAGGTTGTGGCCCATGTATAATGCAAGGTGCCTCAAGATAAAGATAAGGTACTTACAACAAGAAATGAAGTGTACAAAGAAGAGAGAATGACAAACCATGAAGTCAAGATTGGTAGGAAATTGGAGCAACTTAATATGGAAGAGAAGATAAAAGTTTCTAGAAGGGAGGCACATGAATTGCTTGTTACTAATTTGTTTGAAGATGAGGAGGCATGTATGAAGAAAATGGAGAGACAGCCTTTGGAGACAAAATTAGAAAGGGCCAGGAAAGGACCCATAGTTAAGGAGAGAGATGAGGGAAAAAAGAAGGCAATTTGTTGCAGTATGCTCTAGAGATGAAAGGAAAATTGCTAAAGACATGATGAAAGAAAAAGTGTTGTTAAGTTATAATGTAACCCAATTGGAGCAATAGATCCATAATGAGGTAAATGTTTATCTTGATGATACTTTTGGTTATGCAAGTAAAGATGGGGATGTGATTATGCAAATCCAAAATGAAGAAAGTGAACTATCAAACCATGGTTACATAGTACCATATTGGCAAAAGAAGTTGGTTGTTAATAAACAACAAGGAAAGGTGAATCAAGTTATGGCTAGAGACAAAGCCAATGATAGAAAATCAAGACCAATGATGGAAGCTATGATGAAATGCCTAAGGAAATATGAGGACAAGAGGAGCATAGATGAAGCAAGTTTTCATGACAAGATGATAAAGGCCAAAAGGGAGGTAGTAATGCACCAAATAGTCCTAACAGAAGAAGATGTTGTTAATAAAGGTTGTGGTTGTAAGAAGAAGACCAGCCAACAATAGATCCTAAGTAAAGCCATAAATGACAATAAGGAAGATTATGCTCCAAAGCCTCTAGCAGTGATTGCCATAGAAAGAAAACATGATAATTGTGAGATAAAAGATATGCAATCTAATTTATATAATGATGATTATGAAGCATTGAATACAAGTTATGATTATGAAAGGAAGATGTGGCTAACTGAAGGAAATAGAAAAGAGAAAGATAATAGTGTGTATGTACATAAGGAGACAAGCTTAGAAAGGGCTGGGAGTAAAGGAGGAAGGAATAAATTTGTGTTGGATCGGCAAAAAGCTAATATTGGAGTGACAATAGAGAGTGACGTTGCTTGTAAAAGATGCTTACATTTGAAAGGTGTTAAAGAAGAACACCAAAATTTAGAAAATGAAGGAAGATTTAATTCTCCAAGACTTGAAATTTTAGACTTTGGCTACATCAAAGACTTGATGAAAGTTGGTGTTCAAACAGATCTAGAGCCCAAGGATGGTGATATTTTTAAAGAATATTACGTTGATAAAGGTATGGGAAAATAAGTATTCATAAAGGAGCAAGCGTATAAGCAGGTGAAGTTCCATTTGGAAGGGCATCTTGAAAAAGAGAGTAAAAATGTAATGAAGGAAATTACAACACATAAGGAAAAGATACAATTTGAGTTTATTAAACCAGGTACTGTAAAATTGCATGTTGGTCTACTTGAGTTTAGAGATGAACAAACTAATTTTCTTAATAATGGGTTAAAGAAAAGGCATGTGGATGCTAGATTTCATAATGAGATAGTTGTTGGTGATGAAGAATTTGATGGAAATATTGCTACTGGAACAATAGAAAGAGTTGACAATATGGCTTTTCCTAGTAAGGATGACATGGAAGGACAATTTGATGCATATGATGACTCTACTAATGCATATTTTACAGCTTTGATTCCTAATTAGTTGCATGCATATTTACAAAGATTTAGTACAAGTAAATATGTTGAAGACTTGGAATTTTGGGAACTAGAGGGTGAGAACTTGTTAGATAAAAGAAGGAGCAAAAATAAATGGAGGAAGAAAGTTCTAAATATGTTTGCCCAGACAAGGGATCATGTACAAAATAATTGGAAGACTAGGAAGAAAAATGTTATCCGAAGGGGCCAAAATTCTTTTTTCCTTATTAGGAGTCACCTAGATTTCCATCTTTCAGAGTGATTGGGTCATAGAGAGGCATACAAAAAGGTGGAGAGAAAAAAGAATGCAAATTGAGAAACTCAAGAAGACAAAACGCAAAGAAAATTTGGAGATAGTGTAATAGGGGATGCATGGACAAGACAATTAGAAGAAGAAGAAAAGAAGAGTGAAGGATTTTATTGCAACCTTCATGAGTCAGAGCTCATGGTTCCTTTCTACCTAGGGAGTCTGATGTAGGAGCATCCATGATGACCTATTTAATGTCAAACATTATTTAGAATCTATCGATGAATGACATGCTAACCATAATTTTTTGTCTATCAGATGTCAAGTTAACCCTACTCGTAAGAGCTATAAGTGGTAGTTAAAGCATTTAATCTAGGATTTTGAAATTTTGAAGTTTCCAAAATTAAGTGCCAAGTTTTGAAATTCAAGTTGGTTTGGGCACTCACTCTAGTATACCATTTTAAATATCAAATGGGGATCTTCTAAAAGAGGTAGGAGAGAAGAAGAGAAGAGAGTGTGGCTAGAGAATTTTTGGAAGAGAGGAAGAAGGGAATGCTCATTGGTGACTCCACATTGCAGAGGAAGGGGAGTGCCATGAGAGCAAGCTAGCAAGCTGAAGAATAGAGAGAGACCATTATTAAGGGGAAGACCCTAAAATCCCTTCAAATGATGCATGTAACAAGATTTGAATTTTTTATAGAATGAGAATTTTTCCATCGTGTTCATGTTCATTTATGTTTTATCCCTCTACACTTACTAAGAATCTAAATTATTCTATAATAGAAATTATTGTATGCATGGAAAATTTCCTCTCTTATCTTTTAAGTTAATCTTCTAGGTTTAATTTGTCCTGGTTTTGGTTGCAACAACTCTTTGTTTGATAGGACATAGGGGAGTTGATCTGTATCTGTACCACTAGGTAACAATTTGACCTTAGAAGGTATAATTGGTAGACTTGATACTTTTGAGATGTTTAACTTTGATAAATACACATATGCTACTATTGAATCTACTTTCAAGTCACAATTGGTTCTTAGCAAAAGAAAAGGAAAACATGTAAAGAGTGACAATGACAGTTTTGATGATGAGATTGATGAACTTGAAGCCCTTATTGTAAAAATATTTGGAAGAAGAAGAGGTAAATACAAAGGTAAACTACCTATTATTTGTTTCTCATGAAATATGTTGGACATATTGCTGCTAGGTATCCTAACAGAGAGGATAAGGAACAAAGGAAGGAAAGCAAGTACAAAGGAAGAAGATATGAAAAAAACTACAAAAGAAACAAAGATGACAAAGGTAAGAAATTTTGTTATATTGTTGAAGAAGAAACTGACAAGGAATTTGAAAGTAATGATGATGAAGTTGTTTATGTTGCTATGAAAGAAGATTCTGATGAAGATGATAAAACTACATTAATCTCTTATATATAAAAAAGTGATAGATGGGTAATTGATAGTGGATGCTCCAATCATATGACTGACGATAAAGACAATTTTGAGGATATTGGTATATACAAAGGTGAATGTGTTAAATTTTCTAATGATATCCCATGTGTTGTAAAAGGTAAAGGTTCTATTCAACTGACTGACAAGATAAAGTGTGATAATGTTTACCGGGTTGAAGGACTTAATTATAATTTGTTAAGTTTTTTATAGCTGAAAAAATTAGGTTACAAAGTTGAATTCCATAATAGGAAGGCCAAGATATATGATGTTGATGGTAAGCTGATTGGAAGTTGCGATCGGACAAGAGGTAACTTGCTCTGTCTAGATTTATCTAATGATACATGTTTTTTTGCACAACAAGAAAATGTTTGGTTATGGCACAAGAAGTTATGTCATGTGAATTTTGGAAATTTGGTGAATATCATTAAGATGAAGAAAGTAAGAGGGTTGCCTGAACTGAAGAAGCCTGAAAATGCTATGTGCAATCAATGTCAATTGGGAAAAATGACCAAGTCTAGTTTAAATAGAAAAGCATACACTTCTAGTGATATTTTAGAATTAGTTCATACTGACCTATGTGGGCCTATTCATGTTCAAAACTATTGTGGAGATAAGTTTTTCATTCTATTTATTGATGATTACTCTAGGATGATGCATGTGATGTTCCTTAAAGATAAATCTAATGTTTTTCAATTATTCAAGTGGTATTTGGCCAGAGTTGAAAAAGAAATGAGAAAGATTTTGAAGTGCTTGAGATCTTACAGAGGAGGTGAATTCATTTCAAATGAGTTCAATACAATCTATAATGACAAAGGAATTAAAAGATAGATGTTAGCACCAAGGACCCCTCCTCAGAATGGAATAATTGAAAGGAGAAATAGATCAATAATGGACTGTGTAGCAACATTGTTGATGGAGAAGAATGTATCGAAGAAATATTGGAGAGAATTTTTTAGTATTGTTGTCTATACCCTGAATAGAGTAAAAATTAAGAAAGGTGCAAATGCTACACCTTTTGAACGATGGTATGGATATGCTCCTAATAAAAAATATTTCAAAATATTTGGAAGAAAAATCTATATACTTAAATATAATAGGAATGATAGACTTGAAGCAAAGAGTGATGAAGGTATATTCCTAGGTTATTCTACCAAGAGTAAAGCTTACAAGTGTTTGAACTCTAACACAAACAAAGTTGTGGAAAGTGCAAATGTGAAAGTTGATGAGTTTGCAGAAAGAAGTAACAGTGCATGCAAGGAACAATCTGAAGATTATAGTACCTCCATTTATATGGATGATGGTGCTCCCAACACTCCAAATGAACAAAATAATCAAGTTGCAATTTCCCAGTAGATAGGAAATGATGTAGTGCAACAATTGTTAGCAACAGAGAGTGGGTGTTGAGCAACAGACTAAATATGTTGAGTCATAGACAACAATGCCGACCATGAAATAGAGAATATCAAGCATACAGAACATGAACTAGAACCTGAGCAAGAAATAGTAAATGAGCTTGAGATTATTTTTCAAGATGAACCTGTAGAAGAATATAGAAGAAAGCCACCTGTGCTAGAAAAGTTTGTAAGAAGACATCACAAACCTTACTAAATCATTGGTGATATTGAATCAAGTGTTATGACAAGAAAAACACTCAAAGATGACACATGCATACTCTATGAATTTGAGCCCAGATTAGTAAAATATGCTTTAGACAATGAAGATTGGATTCAGGCAATGAATGAAGAAATTGACCAGATTAAGAAGAACAATACTTGGACTTTAGTGCCAAGACCTAAAGACAAAAATGTTATTGAAACAAAATAAATTTTTAGAAGAAAACTCAATGAAAATGGAAAAGTAACAAGAAACAAGGAAAGACTATTATGCAAAATGATGGGACTCAAAATTGCCTCCCCGATTTGAGTACCATTGTAAGCTTTTTAGTCATTTTGAGCCCCTTATAAGTACATTTAATGCATGTGTACTTAGCTATCTTTTTGAGGCCTGAGAGGTGTTTAATGTTTCTAACACCTTGCATTTAGTATATCCATGTGTCCTATATTGATAAATTTTCATTCTAAGTCATTCTGTGAAGTTTCGTTTTGAGCAATGTTCAATTCTACATTTTTGTGTCAAACGGTGACAGGAGGCCTAGTTTGCATTTGAATATATTGTACCCAGTAATGTTTCATAACTCTCTACTTTGGGAGTGTTTAGTATTCATATCAAAGAACCTATGTTTCAAATTTCAAGTCATTTTGACATGTTTTGACTAGGTTTTGAATCCTTCAAAGTCGGTTGTTTACTATTGTCATGATGATGTAAATTGTTCAAAGTTTTGTGAGGCCTTGTTTGACCAATTGTAACTTTGACCTAGTTGAACAAAATGAAAAAATTTCTTTTGCATTGCTTTCTATAGGTTAGAGACTTTTTATGTTTCAGATTTGAGCCTATGAAGAATTTGTTTGACTTGTTTTCGAACATGATTCCAAATGCAATTTGTAAAGTTTTACTGGTGTCAAGAAATGCAGATTGATTAGTACCCCTATTTGAAATGTGATATCTCTGATTCTATGATTGTTTGAACTAAATGGATTGTACCATTATTTTCTACTCTTAAAATACTTTTAAGTGTGCTAGTTTTCAAGTCTTGGCCAATCCATCTACACACTTTCTCAGGTCCATTCTATTTGTGAAAATCACCTTTCTACCTATGTTCCCAGTTTTATAAATCTGAGTACCCCACTTTGATAGTTCATTAATTGCACCCACTTATTCATCATGAGCCCAAATTCCAAATTTATACTTTTCTCATGATAGTGAACCAATGCCCCAGTTTAAATACCCCCAGGTGTCTGTTTGCCTTGTTTTCGAAGCCAAAACTAAACACATTTTCTTATTTTCTGACATGTTTGCTTGCAAGAAGTTTTACAAAGGCAACTTTGACAGTCAATATCCTTTGACCCTGAAGTCATCATGAGACAAAATCTAATAGGATAAGAGAATGTGGAATAGAGAATCAACATGTCTGATTTTGGAGCTCAATCAAGTGTTTCTGTTAGTTTTTTAAGGCTAGTTAGAAGACCCCTTGGAATGAAACTGACGAGTTGTAGAAAGAGGTAGAATGAGTGTTAAATGATAAATTAGCTATCGAATTAGATTTTAATTAGTTTAGCAGGCTCAATGAATCAATTTGAAAGGTCAGACATTTTAGTTTGAATTTTTTTTTAGCCGAAGCCACTTTGGGGCCCAACTAATTATATCAGATCTATGAAAAAGGTTTGTTTGTTTTCAAGCCATAGGTTAAGGAGATCCTATCACCATCTGTGACAAAAGTTGATGAAGATTGTATGTATCATTGAAATGAGAAGGCTCATTTTCCTCTATCATAAGTAAACTCGTGTGAGGCATAGCTTAAGAATTTTAGTCAAATTTGAGTGGGAAGCCACAATTGTCTTTCACTCAAAGCACAAAGGAAAGAAGAAAATTTTATCAGTAGGTTCAGAATTGGTGGTGGTAGAGCATCTAAATGGTACAGGTTACACTTCAAAAATAATAAAGAGTGTCATAGATTATGTAATCTAATGTTGGGAAAGAAAGACAATTTGCTTTTTTTAAATGTCTGAGCAATAGTTAAATTCAAAAAGAAAGCAAGAGGACATTTGTGGTTTTTGTCTGTGCTATTGATAAAACGATGGAAACATTAGATATTTATGAATAATCTAAAGAAAGCATTTGCACTACTTTTTAACTGGCTAACAGACAACCATGCTAATTTCAAAACCATATATATACATACATACATACATACATAGATATGTATGTATGTATGTATGTATGTATGTATTTATGGATGTATGTATATATATATATATATATATATATATATATATATATATATGTATGTATGTATGTATGTATGTATGTATGTATACACACACACATATATATATATACATACATATATATATATATATGTATGTATGTATTTATGTATGTATATGTATATATTACATCTCGTGGAGCAATAAAAGTTACACCCAATGGACATGAATTTTGATGTAGAGTATTGTTTAAAATAGGGCATTACTAGCTAGCACCTCAAAAAAATGATTGATCAATTGCTCTGAAGACTAGAATAATGAGGCTCACATACTCTACACCCAAGCCAAATTATACAAAGAGCTTCCTGCAAGAGATTACAGACTCTTTCAATGCCAAGAATATTATCAAAAGCATAGTCTACAAAGGAGGAAACACATATGTGATCGTTTATAAGGTTATGGCTCCATGAGAGCTTCTAATTTTGATGAATTTGTATAATCTCTTATGGGAATAAGGCATCAAAATCTGCTGAGTGTGATGGGGTTTTTTTGCAAGGATAACTTTAAGGCTTTAGTAATAGAGTATGAGCCAAGTGGAGATTTAGACACTCTAATGGCAGGTTGAACACAAGCAGCCAGCATGGGGATGCAAAGTAATCCACACCATAAAAGGGAGTGCCATAATTCACGCTATTATGCAAAGCTCTATCTTCATTCACCACTCACTATTTACCACTTAGAAAGGTTTTGGAAGCTTTATTTGTAAGAATTAAGAGTGCTTTGACCAAATTTTGTAAAATTATGTGGTTTTCATTTGTAAGACAAAGAAAACCATTCAAACTACTTAGTCCCACATTCATGTCGTGGGAAGAGTTATAGTGTTTTAAATACCACAACACACCCATTTTAAGTGTCTTATAAACATCACACCTTTTGAGGCGCAAGGCTTGAGTAGAAGGTTCCCACTCATGGATGGCCAACTAGGGGTGCGAAAACCAAAATTTTGATGTGCCATGCATGTGACCAAATAGATAAATTAGATGATAGGTGGACCAACTAGTAGGTGTTATGTGGCATGATTCTTGAGGTAGATTGGATCACACATTCACAACAATTAAGCCATGTTTAGGCTTAATCATGGTGATGATGAGAAATGGTTAAGGATAATTGCATTGCACCTTTTCTTGGTTTGACCCATGGTTAAGAAAAATAGTGGTGACAGTGCGACCAACCAGTAGGTGCTACATGGCATGATTCTTGAGGCAGCTTGGATCACACATTCACAACAATTAAGCCATGGTTAGGCTTAATCGTAGTAATGATGAGAAATGGTTAAGGATAAACACATCGCAACTTTTCCCAGTTTGACTCATGGTTAAGAAAAATAGTGGAAACTATGCAAAAATAAGCAATTGTAACTTCTTAGAGAAAACCTAGGATTAAGAAAAATAAGGTGTGAGGGTTTGATTAAGGCATTCACAACTTCAGGGCAATTAAAGCACGGTTAGGAGGAGTAGTTGTGAGGTTGTAAAAGGTTAATCCATGGTATAGAAAGGCTTGATTTCATGATTTGACATGACCTAAGTACGGTTAAGGCCTGATGCTACAAAAATGAGGTAAATCGCCCAGTCACAAGGGTTAAAGTGTGGTTAAGGTTAAGAGCCCGATGATGTGAAAATTTGACATGTGGTGGAAAATTGACAAGGTAGTGATGACTATGCAAGATTCGACAAATCACATGATGCCACGTGATGGTCAACAGAGGGTTGACCTGGATGGAAAAGAGGGCTAAAATATGAAATCGAGAAAAATTAATTTTTTATTGATTTTCTTATAATTTTGACCATGTTGGCTTGTGATATAAAAAATTTAAATATTGTAAAGTTTTATATAGTTTAAACTATAGACCTTTTTAAATTTTACAATTTTAGTGTCTGAACATGAACTAGGGGCCAAAATTTTTAATGCATGCCAGAGGATCATTTTTCATTAAAATATGCAATGCAATATACCGTAGGATCCAGGAGAAGACGAGCTTTCCAAATATGAGATCAAAACATGCACAGGTATTCTCTGGTATAGGCTATAAGAATATTTGTAAAATGGGGGGCATTTTTAGCTGAATGGGAAAAATCCATCATTAACCATTAAAATTAGCTAGAGATCAGTCATTGAAGCTTTTTGTTACCAGATTCAGAGTAAAATGATTATGAGGGTTGCTTTTTCCTCTAGAAGTCATTTGACAAGTATTTTTGGCCATAGTTTGATATTAGATCTGGCATTCTTTTTAGTTACATGTCTTTATCGGTCTGGAGATATTTTCAAAGGCATTCTTTAGTAGCAAAGAAAAATTTGATTTGTAGTTACAAAGAGAGAGTAGAGAGATGTTCTTTAGCAATAGATGGAGGTTTTCCAAGTGGACAAATGGAAGCATTTAATTTGATCTGGGATTGCTTCCTTTCTATTTAGTCTCTTCTTTTCTCTTTCCCTAGGGTTGGTACCAATTTGTCTGTGATATCATAAGGTTGGATCCAGAGCTGTGATTCCACCATTTTCTCTATTATGAACAACAGTTGTAGTTTCTTGTAAGCAACTAATTAACATAGTTTTTTATTGTGTATATTCTAATTTTTGGCATATACCATGATGTATTGATTTCAAGGAAATTAATAAGAAAGTCTCAATGAAATATTTAGTCCAAAATTTGTCTCTATCTTCATGGGTTTGTAATTTCCTATTGATATATGCATAAGATGTTGTTAGAAAGGTTAATCTTTCCTTGGATATATTAATTGGGATATTCCAAGGGTACCTAAATGTAGTTTGTCCTCTTGTACACATGTGGAGGACATGTCATTGTTTTTCCTTTATTCCACATGTAAGGACAACTCTTGTTTATTTCTTTATTTAGTTTATCCTCCTTAAGAGGATTGTGACACTTTGCACACACCTATTATGAATGTGGCATTCATAGAAATGGGAGTTACAAATGCAACTCCTCTCTCATCTCTATATAAGAGATGCTCCTCCTTTCTTCTTCACTCTTAGCACTTGATGTTATTGTATTGAGCTACTTTTGCTCCAACACTCTCTCTCTCTCTTCTCTAGGCATTTGCCTTCATTCATAATACTCACAAGGGGTTTTCTTTGCTTTCCCCTTATAAATCCTTGTCTCCATTGTTGAACCATCTTGGTGTATGCTCTTGGAGTTTCTTATCTTATGGTAACATTGTTTCACACTTAACTTACTTGGATTGTTTCTCGTTCCTTGCTCAACATTATCATTTCTTACAGATGCATATTGTCCAATTGTAGCTTGGCTTTGAAGTTGTATGCCATTGTATGCTTTGCTATTGGGTCAAGGACCTAAGTAAATTACTTAATATGCATTGAAAAAATTGCAGGGATCATGGGAGGATATGATAAGCATGAATTTAATTTTTAAGATAGATGTTTGTTTACAAGGTAGATTGATAGATCTTATATCTAAAATTATGAGTATATCTCAGGTATCTATCTGTATGTTTTGACTTATCTTATGCCCAATGGATAAGGGACTGATTAGCTATGAGATTGTATGAGTTTGTTATTCATACCTTGGTCTTGCTGATAATCAACATCATTAATCAAATATATTTTCCCTTTCATGTTGAAAAAGCTAGAAGTGTTACCCTCACTTGGTTTATCAGATTCATGTGTCTTGTTATTAGTTATTTCATGTCCATGAACATTTGCATAAACATAGAAGATTCAGGGGTTTTTATTTGCTTTGTTAGATTTAAGTGTATGTTTTAGCACTGGTACCATATAAATGAATTTGAGGTACACCAACCTAGGTTTTGCAAAGCCTAAAGTAGAAGAAGGGTCTAGCCTTATATTTGGCCCGGTGTCTAAAAGGGTATGTTGTAGATGGGAAGTAGTTGCCCCTAGATGTATTTCATTCTCATTGGTATCTTTGAAACATAATGATTTAAAACACCAACACAAAGGATATGCTCAAGAAAAAGGAATTGATTATGGAGAAACTTTTTCTCCTATGGAGAGACTTGAAGGAGTCAAAACTCTACTTGTATATTTTGCCAACAAAAATTTCAAGGTCTATCAAATGGATGTCAAATCTACATTTTTATATGCTATACTTGATGAAGAAGTATACATTGAACAACCTGAAAGATTTGTAGATCCAGATAAGAAAAATATGGCATTTAAACTGAACAAAGCTCTTTATGGATTGAATCAAGCCCCAAGAGCATGGTGTGAAAAATTGCATAACTATTTGGTAAAGATTGGTTTTGAAAGGATAAATGATAACAATAATCTATATTTGAAGAATAGAAAGAACAATGAAGTACTAGTATCTAAAATATTTGTTGATGATATTATATTTGGAGGAAAAGAAACATTATTCAAATCATTTGTTGATGAATTAAAATTTCTATGTTTAGTGAAATAAAATTCTTTGTTGGATTACAAGTATGTCAAATGAAATTCGTTATTTTCATTACTCAATCCAAATACATCAAGGAGATACTAAAGAATTTTGGCATGGAACACTCAAGGCCACTGAGCACACCTATGTCTATAGGACATAAGCTATCTAAGAGTGATGATTTTGCTGATGTGAACCAAACATTATACAGATCCATGATTCAAACATTACAATATGTTGTTCACAAAAAACCTAATATTGCATTAGTAGTTGGGATAGTTGCTAGATTTTCAAAAAATCCTAAGGAGAATCACATGATGGCAGTGAAAAGGGTAATGAGATATCTAAAAGGCAAAAAAGACTATGGATTGTATTACAAGAGAAATGATAGATTTAAACTGAAGGTATTTACTAACTCAAATTGGGCAGGAAATATTGATGACAGAAAAAGCACTAGTGGAGGTGCATTCTTTCTAAGAAAGAGATTAGTGTCATGGACAAGCAAGAAATAGAATTGTATTTTCCAATCAACAATTAAAGTCGAGTATGTGGCAGTTGCATTGAACTGTTCAAACATTATCTGGATAAAGCAATTATTGAAAGGTATGAAAGAAGAAGTTATAGATCCAGTAGTTATCTATTGTGATAATACAAGTGATATCAACATTTCAAAAAATCCAATGATGCACACTAAGACAAAGTACATTTCTATCAAGTATCACTACTTGAGGGAACTAGTTCAAGACAAAGAAGTGAAGTTAGAATATGTGCACTCCAAAGAACAGATTCTTAACATATTCACTAAAACCTTACCTAAAGATGCTCATGAATATCTTAGAGGCTACTTAAGGAGACAAGGTGCATTGCATCAAATGTGCTAATCAGAATATCTTACACATCGATGCAAAAATAGTTCTACTTTGGAAAACGCCTAAGGTAGATAGTTAAGTACATCATAAGAGATCAATCATAGATAGATGGCGAAAAGTAGCCAGACAAGAAAATATCTACATAATTCATATGTATGAAGAGATTGAAGCTAAGAAATCTAAGTGTATTTGGAATTGTTTTCAAAGAGGGAGAATATATAAAAGAAGCATTATACAAAATAAGAGAGATATACAAAACTTAGAGAAGGGAGAAATGTATCCAAGAGGGAGATTTATTATTTCAGAGGGAGAAAATCACTAGAAGGGAAAATGTATCGAAGAGGGAGATCTATTATTTTAGTGGGAGAAAATTAGTAAAGAAAATCAGAATGAAACTAAGGATATTGATCACTCATGATAATGAAATATTTTGGATTTTATGGTAACAAGATATAGCTAATATTGAGATGTAGAGATGTTGTCATCAATGCCAAAGAGGGAGATTGTTAGAAGCTTAGAATTGGAACAATTGTTTTTTTCATTGATGTCAAATCTAGTGATAAGACATATTGCTACCTAATCTAAATGTCGTATCTATTTGATTGATGAAGAGGATTTGAGAAGTTGCTCATAACAATAGCACCTAGAGGAAAGGTTGAGTTATGAAAAGGAAGCTACAAATGGACATTTGATTAGATAGACTTTGATAAGAAAAAGTGATCATTTATATCAAGAAAGCTAAGTCGGGCAATAGAGTAAAAGGTTAAGGAATGTCGAGTGATGTTAGTGTCAACTGAGCTACACTAAGTGTCAAGAAAATCTAGTGTTGACCAAGAATCAATATTGATTGAGCAAGATAGTTGATGCTTAGCGATAAGTTTTACAGTGACCGAGTAATTCAGTAATGATCGAGTGTCAAAATTTAGTAATTGCTGAGTAATAATTTTGAGAATAAATTAGAGGAAATCATGATTCCCAACTGACTTAGTTGATTTCTTGAGAGATGTAAACTATGTTGAAGATAATATCAATGAGTTGGATCATTAATTTCAAGGTGAGTATTAGGTAAAGACCTAATAAATGAATTCCAGAGAATTTTCTAAAGGATTATCAAGAAGATTAATAAATATAATCAATCATGTTCAACCTAATCGTAAACCCTAAAATCTACAATGATTGTGGAAAATGGTAAGGCAAGAATTTCTTATTTAAAGAAGTAAAGAGTCAAACTTGTGATGTATGAGAGGAAGAGGCACATAGAGAAAGGTGGATCAGAGTCACACAAGTGTGAGAGTGAATGCAAAGCTAAAGGAGATTGCTTGCGCAGATGTTGTTGATATTGATAAGTGAATCTGAGTAGATGGCTTAAGTTTTTTTTAGAGGAGAAGATTGATTGCTTCATAGGTTGCCAAGCGAATTAAGAACAGAGATGACAATGTGAAGCTTATCATTGAATTGGCACATGGACCAAACCGTGATCTGAACTTGCAAAGTGAGTTGTAATCATATAGATCAAAACTTATTTTTTTCCTTCTAATCATTGTAAACAATTTGTATTGAAATCCTTTTAACAAAGGTTGACCTAGTAGTCATTTGAAAGACTTAACAATTTGTGTAAATCTTTTAAAAGGTGACATTCTAAATGGAATGATCAAAGTCCTCTGACAATGCCACTCCTAATAGGGTGATTATCCTCTAACTAAGTCACATTTAATAGTGTGTATTATAAACCTTTAACAAGCTTGGCTCCTAACATAGCTCACTTCGAAAGAGTGATAAAATGATGACATGTTGCTGGTAGTTTTTCCCAAATTAGGTTTCCACGTAAAATCCTAGTGTCAAATGTGTGTTGAATTTTTTATATGTTTTACATTTTATAATGTTTACATTCAAAAAATTATGTTATGTTTGAGATAGTAATTTACTACGTACAGTAGAGACTGAGTAATAGCGAGATAAGCAAAACAGTGAATATTTTATGTTTAATTGTTCAAGTGGTACTTATGGACCTTGAGTAACTAATTCTCACCCCCCCCCCCCCCCCCTTCCCCCCTCTCAATTATTCTAAATATTTCTAACATGTACATGAAGTATAAAGCAAGATATAAGGATGTAAATGTCACTTATATATTTTTCATGTATATTGTTTGACTAAAAGGTAGAGAAGGAGCTATAGAAGGAGGTAAAACAAGATAGAAAGGGAAATAGAGGTATTTTTTTTTCTTATTGGGAATACAAGAATGTTATACCACACTCGCTTTAAGTATTTTATAGGACCAAAAAATTAGCATACCACTTGTTAGTCCCTCGTACTTCTACATTTCCCATATGTTGGAATACAATAAGGAAGCTTAAGGATATATACATTATGTAGGATATGGAGTACCTAGAAGGCATCAATTTAGAAACATGTGTTAGATATAAGGAGCTGCCTCTAAACTAGCACTTCCTCTATCAAAAGTATTATTACAATATGCAATGGATGCATATTTAGCATAATGACTAATGTTAATCAATTGTTTATTGGAATATTATTGAATGTATTTGACTAAATGAAAATGATTTATAAAAATTTATGCACAACATTATTATGAAAACTATTATTTACAATATACTCATCTTGATCTAAAATATTATTATCGTCATTAACAAATTTTTTATTTGACTAGGATAAAATGTCTTATGTTATATAAATATACTTCTAGGGGCTATTTTGATTATGATTTTTTACAAGAATAGAAATTCTATCTAGTACAATAAATCTACTAAGCCAAGGGTCCATGATGTCAATCGTAAAGGATCGCATAGTTCTTAGATGTAATGAATATGCTAGAATAATTTTGATTTGGTTGTACTTTAAAGAAATTGATGAATTTTAAAAGAATTGTTGTTTAAATGATAATGTTAATATGTTGATTCAACTCGATAAGGTGATTCGATGGATAATGAAGGTCTATTTATTATTATGAAAGGATACATTAAAATCATATTTCTAGGCCTTTCTTAATATGATGGATATATATATATATATATATATATAAAAGATAAGAAAATCCTTAGGAAAGACAAGGGTGAAAAACTAGAGTTAAGATAAGCTAGATCCTTAAGAACTTGCTATGATGAAATGATGATAAAACGAAAAACGTTTTGATTGTAGACTTGAGTTTATATAGAATATGATGGATAAAATTAGATATTTATACCTAAGATAGGAAAATCCTTAAGAAATACAAGGGTGGACAACTAGAGTTAAGATAAGATAGATTCTTAAGAACATGCTATCATGAAATGGTGACAATAGGATAAAGGTTTTGATTGTAGGCTTGAGTTTAGATAGATAAAACTAGGATGTTATAGATTTAGATTAGAAAAATCTTGGAAATATTGAAGACAAGGTGGATTTTTACATATTATTTTGGATGGTGAACTATGAATTGGAATTAGTTTCAACCTATTAGCAAAAGATATTCTAATCTTCTCGTTGTTCAACATTAACAAATTATTTTGACACTAATATTTGTCAATAAGTATATGAAATTTATGTAGTATAATATTTTGCAAGAAGACTCAATAAAAAAATGCTCTAGGCGAAAAGGTGTAAGTATAACCATTGGCCTCACATAAGAAGATATATCAAACACATGTACAACTTATTTATTAAGTGGACTTGTGAATCTTCAAGAAATCATAATGGATACTTCAATCTCCACTTGATTAAAATGTCTACATTTACCATGTACTTCTACAGATGTGGATATAAGGTCATCTACTCCATTACATCTTACCTTAGAGGACAAACCTTGTCCAAGGTGGGTTTTATCTCAATAAATATAGGTACAAGTAAGCACTTTTCCCCAAATATTGATGCACTACACGTTATAATGATCAAATAGTCTTAGGCTATTAATTATAGGATATTTGTGGGAATCCATGAATTGAGGGATTACCTACATGCATAATATTATGAGTACATTTCTTTGTAATAACCCCAACCGGTTATAACTTCATCAAACACCAAATTCTTGTCTAATTTTGTTGTTTGTCATTTTGTCAAACACTTTGTAAGCAAGCTTTGATACCACTATAATATCCCTTTCAATTATGAATTAAATTTTCTCATTCTTTAACCTGAGAATTTCATCAAACAGTTTACACACAAGGGATATATTGAAGATCTAAATTTTGATTCTTCCTAAATGCCAAACTAAAAGAGATATGCTTGCAAACTCCAAATGACTAACAATGGCAATGCAAATATATTTTTTGCATTTTATTGGAACATATAAAGATTGGTTACAAATGAGAAAATATGCATCTTCAACCATGAAACATAAGGCAATGCATGTTAAGATTTAAATGATATTCTAATTCCCTTTGGAAACTCCTAAAATGAAATTCTAATATAAATCAATCTACAATCTCTCGACAATAGATTTAGAAAACCCTACCAATGCCCTAAATATCTACTCACAAATAATGCAAAATGTAATACATAGAAACCAGGAATTGCTCCCAAAAAATTTGACTTTTACTGTAGTAGTCACTATAGCAAGTCACTGTAGTAGCATTACTGTAGCAAATCATTGTAGCAATGACATTGTAGCAGCGGTACTATAGAAAAGATATTGTAGCAACGTTACTGTAGCGGCATTATTGTACCACTAATACTGTAGCAATACTCAACTTATTCCTTCCATCTTACTCCACAAATATGGCCCTAGGCCACAAAATTTTACACAATGAAAAGACTGATTTGTCTTCTCCAACAACTACAGCCCCTCAAAGGATCTTTCACCAATATGCTTGAATAGAACATGTGTATGATGTCCTTCAAATACCAAATTCACTGAGTATTTTACTAGCTGAAATGGAGGCACATAAAAGAACTATGTTCTCTAGTGGAAAATGTTGAAACCCTTGGCTCCACACAACTCGTCAAATGTAAATGACAATAATCAAACAATAAGAAAATAACATTTTATGCCCTTTTATTCTTTCCTTGTGGGGACTCACTTACGCTTCTCCCCAATGTGGGCTAAAAGATATAATTCCACTTTTAAAAATAAAAAATTAAATGACAAGTTATAATATAATTAATTATATTATAACTTAATAATATAAGCTCAAAAGTCAATATTTATTTTGTCCAAATAAAAATGAATATCTCTATTATTACTCATCATCTTCGCACATTGTCTGAACTAGGGGCTGACATGACCAAGCTGCATATGACATACCTCATTTCTAAAAATAGCAAAGGGCCATCTCAATGATTCAACACTTACTAAAAATAGTAAGTAGAGAAAATGATATCTAAGTTAAGCCAAATGAAGACCAAACTAAATCTCATTGAGTTGTGGAGAAGATAAGACCCTCCCAAGCCAAGCCATTGTCTCAAAAGACCCTCTACCCACAATAATAAGCTAATCTCTAAAATTCTAATGCTACCAAAAAAAAGGGGACATTACACTCTTATTCTCTTCACTTGATAAGTATCAATGATCAACAGTCACAAGGCTCCACTAGACACAATGTTGACACAATCTTAAGGTACAAAATTTCATTCTCTCATCTTTATGTACCATTCTACAAAATGTGGTTTAAATTTTCCTTGAGGGAGATAAAATCCCTTCACAAGATTCCTCGATAAAAGGTAATATAAGTCTTTTTGGTCTCAAAGATCACCATGCAACATGACTCTCAAAGAACATGCTCAAAGAAACCCTTACGATAACACAATACAAGATTAAATTAGAAGAGAGTTTTTGATTTGCAAGATTACCTTGTAGAATAATGAGAAAGCATAAGTTCTTTAAATGTTGTCAAACATGGAAAATATCACATTAGAAAAATGAATAAGCTTAATACTAGTGAATTAACTAGGTATTTGGTATGTGGTGTTGCAAGAAACAAGTTAGAAGTCTCAACAAGATAATCTTTAACAAACATAATACAAACATTGGTTAGTAAAAATGACAACACCCTAAAAAATATCATAGAATATATGAGAACATAGTTTAAATATATCAACAAAAAAATCTTCAGAAAGATTAATATAGAATAAAAAGAATTCACTAGATTTTGAGTTTATATATAAAATTTTAATGTGTTTTGAAGTTGGTGAATAATGATAGATTATAAAACATTAAAAAATTATTTATGGGTAGGAATATGAAACATTTTGTAAGACAAACCTTTGTTATGTGTTTACAAAGAAGAGAGATCTCTTATAGCACCTAGAAGTTTGGGGCCCGGTCACTTGCATGACCAAGTGATACACAAATGGTATTAAATGCCTAAGTAAGCTTTCAATTTCTCATAATGACTTTACATCGTAAACTTGTCAAAAAGTAAAAGAAAATTAAAATCTCTAACAATTCATAAGGGAAAAAAAAAGGACAAAATGATAGATAGAATTATGAAATGACATTGAGCAACAGTTTTTAAGAAAAATATATACTTTATAAACCATATAGCTTGAATTGTCAATTTTGATCACCACTATATGTTTTAGGGCGATGAGAATGTCTACAAGTTATAGGCATATTCTTTAGTCAACTTAAAATAATCAATAATAGGTACTTTAGCCCATAGGCTATTTGGGAGAGCTTTGCTCTATAAAAAATAATATTTGTTTGTCGGAAACTTGTCAGCCCCTCTCATCGTAAATAAAATATTAAATTGTAAGAAACATCTATCATGATTTAGTAAATTTCTATATCAATTGCTTTTATTTTTATTTCTATGTCTATAATATTTCTATATCATTCCAAATCTTTTCTTCACGTCATTGGAGAGTTGAAGATTGTGGTAATTGAGAAGCAACACAAATATACCATTCAATGCTAGATTCAATTTACAAATCCTCTAGATGTTGTAATAATGTTTGCACTACTCTTTAATGTTTTCTGGTTCTAGCATTTGGAGCTTGCAAAATGTTGAAAACATATCCCTCAACTTGCAATACTACTATGCCCCCAACAACTTCATGCAAAAGATTTTCATGTTTTTTTCTTGTAGAGTTTCCCCTAGATTGTTGAATGATATTGAGCTACTACAATTATCTTTATATCCCTTCCAATTGCATACCAATCAAGAGATTGTTATCTATAAATGTGAATCTAAGGGAATAATTGTATCTTCTTTCTAGTTCACTTAATTTTGGGGCCTATATGTTATTATGATTGTTAGTATGCTCTCGTAGATTGTTTGTTTTTATGTCCACTTGATAAACTCCTCTCTTTATTATTATTTTGTTCTTAGTTTATTATTTTCTTTCATTTGTTACAATAATGACACATAATTTAGGTAGCATAAAATTAAAACATTTTAGTTGATAATTTTTTTTTAAATTATAGATGTCAACATATCTTTGTATAAGAAAATAATATGACATAGATTAAAGAGGAAAAAAGTAGTTAAAGGGGAGGCTCGGGTCCAATTTAATTTACCTTAAAAATATATGTTAATATATCATTTGTATAATGTTATGTTGCCCAAAGAAATAGATATTTTTTATGTAATATATAGTTTGTGTATGTATATGCATATGCATATGATGTATGAGTCATCTCACTAGAAAATAAGATACACTTATTTAATTTTAAAATATTTGGTAGTATAAAAATGATAATGTAATTAAATATATGGTGAATTTATTTCATGGTGAGTATAAGATTTTGGACAAACAATTTATGTTTCTTGAGAGTAATGGAATGCAATAGAAGTGTGTACTCTAGTTAAATTTCTTTATTATATCATAAAAAAAAATAGATACATCTAGGTAATATTATTGAAGAATTCTATAAGTGATGAGATTTTATGTAAGAGATGTCTCATATTGCATCATCATCTTTGACAGTCTTTTTCCCCTTTCTTATAACTTCTATTTGAAGAGAATTGTAAATAGTTATGAAAATCCTATTATAACCAATGACTTTAGAAGATGTTTCTTTTTTACTGTAATTGGCATACTAAATTATAGGAAACTTCTATAATATTTTGGTAACTTTCCATGCAATTTGGTTGCATGAACTTTCTGGGTGATTTTTTTAATTAAAACTTTTGGTGTTATAATGATTGTGCTAATGAAATTTAGGTTCTAAATATTATACTTGTAATCATATTAGTATAATATTTAGAACCTAAATTTCATTAGCACAATCATTATAGTATACTTCTAAATAACACATTGATGATGATGATAACACAATCATTAGAACCTATGATTGTGCACAAATATTATAGTATACTTCTAAATAACTGGAAACAATATGATCTACTAATCATATTATTCTTTGTATGTTTACCTTCCTTTTGTGAAAGTATATATTGTAAGGTTTCACAATAATCAAAATAAAATTGTTGGTCCTTTCTTTTAGAAATAGGGAATACCGAGAAGGGGGTGAATCAATATTCCAACACTTATACCCAAATATGGATTTCAGTTATAAACCATATAGATGTATAAACAAGTAAATTGAATAACAATAAAGAATATCCCACAAAAAAACTCATAACACCGTAATTTTAACTAGGAAAATCCTTGCCAAGGAAAAACCCTAGTGGAGATGGTGGTGCAGTGTAGTGCCTACCCTCGTTTACATTTTTTTGGACATATTGTTGTTATTATTGTCAAACTATGTTAGACTAGTTTTATGTTGATGGTTAGTAGCATTGTTTCGAGACTATCAGATATTGTGTTATGGATTCAGTTGATAAATGATGAGATTATTTAGACTCTACATTTCATGTATGCATGATGATTATCATATTGTTTCCAGTTATTGATGATGATTAGTTAGATGGTTTATTATCACATGTATTTTATTATGGATACTTACCCCATACTTGCATGTGTATGGTGTGCGTGTTTGTTCTTATGTATGGTATTTCTGATGTGGTTAAGGAAGGGAGTCGTAGTCACCTACTAGTCGGGATCTACACGATGCACCACTTCCTACCATTGCCTGTTTAGCTTAGCATATATATATAGTATGTACATGCATGGTTTTTATGCAAGTTGCAGGTACCAAGTATCGACTTCTCTAAATTGCCAAGATAAGCGTACCCTATTGCACTATCTCAATAGTAAGAGAGGGGAGATAAATTTTCAAGTCCAAATCCTAAACCCCTAAACCATTTGTCATAAGATGTAGGATAAGTATCTGATATATTTTACCTTTCAAATGTGTCAGATGACATAATTCGTGATTTTAACCCTTTAGACTGATTTTGTATGGATTGTTCTATGCTAGGTTTTCATATTTTATCTTGGAGGTCTATGGTGAATTTTCTATTAATTAAGTCTTAAATTAAAAAGATTTAATTAAATTATTTTGGAAAAAAAATTAATATAAAATCATGATCTTTAGATATTTTAACTTTAATTAATTAAATGGGGAATTAATTGAGAAAAAGAATTAAATAAAAGAAATTAAAATTAATAATAATAATAAAAGTAATAAAAGAATTAAAATAAAATTTATAAGTCTACCTAGGAGTAAATGCACCTCTTGATTGCACATATGTCAACAACACAGGAGTTAGTGCACAAATTAAGCACATGGTGTCTACAACCTTATGACTCATCTAGAAGGTTGGAATAGACTCATGCTTAGTTTTCAACACCTTCTAGTTGTTTCTAGAGACATTCTAGGTGCTTCCTGAGAGTTCTTTATATTCAAGCACTCCTAGAAGTTTAGGGAGCGTGTTTGGAGGACCTGAGAACATTGAAGAAGGAAGGACCTTGCTCTGCAGATTCTAAGAAGAAGTGATTTAGCATCAGTGTCCAAGTAGACACTTGTAATTTTGGCTTAAGATATTTTGCTTCATGCACTTCATGTCTTCTTCGTATCTTCTAAATGCTTTCTGAGGATTTTATGTGCGAATGTTCCAGTTGTTTAAATCTTATAATGGATATTTAATTTTCTATGTGAGAAAGCCCCCACATGCATAGATCTGAATAATTTCTGAAACTAGGATTTTGTTGTTAATGATCAAACCTATTAGACTAATTAATAGGTAAATCTGAGGAAGAATTATTATGAGTAGAATTCCTAATTGATAGAATTGATAAGCCCTTCCTGTTTTAAAAATTTTATATACTTATATATATATATAACGCTATGAAATTTATTATACTCTGCAAACATATATATATATAGTTAAAAATGTAGTGAAGAAAAAACTGAATCGCGCATTAAAAAACAAACTTTTTTTTAAATGTTATAAAAAAAATATTATTAATATATGAGAGGGGCGGGTTACACCCCCCCCCCCCCCCCCCACATCCCACTACCTTTAATGGTCGTAGGGTACTTGTGTATGCAGTGTACCTGCGATAATGCATTTAATGCATAAGTTCCAAGGTACTTGCGTAAGCAAGGTACCTGCGACAGTAAGTCACATAAGTGACAGTCACAGCGACGATTTTAAATTTGATTACTTTTTTATTTAAACATTTATGATATATATAAATGTCATCCGCTTTTAATATATTTGATATCATTAATAATATTATTAAATATTAATAGTATATATAATTTATATATATATATATATATTATATTAATAATTGTTAAATATAATATTAATAATAAATAAAAATTTATTATTAGCTTCCTTTTAATGAAATTAATTATTTTATAATGTTTGAGTTATTAATATAAATTTAATTCAAATGTAATTTGGAGGAAATTTGTAATTGCTTTTATTGAGTTTTCAAATATTGTATATACAATATACTCTTAGAAATATTTTTTTAAATGGACTTAATGGGAAAATGATTTTATCTAGCAAACAAATACATGGGTTAGGTAAAATGCACAAATTTCTCCACTCAATATCTTAATTTGGAAACAGAAACTGAGACCTCCACACTTTATTTAACTATGTAATTTTAAACAAACCCGAACATGTGCTTGCATTGTGTTTTCTTTATGCTTCTTGTTTTGAGTTCCTGGGTTGACTAATTGTTGACCAGTTATAGGATGTCTACCAAAGGCTTGAGGGTTATGATTGTGATTTCATGATGATGTCTTTTGATTTCAATCTTTATAAACTCAACCATGGTTATGTGATGGCATGCTGATTGATATTGTCTTCAGTCTTTTTCTTTAAGCTGTGATTTATGTAACCTTCTTATGAGTTATCAATCAGTTGTTTTGGAATACTTTCCAGTCACTTGATGGAATTGTTATTTGATCTTGGTGATGTCATGTGCGACATGTTTGATTCAACCATTTTGGAGTCTTCGATCAGTATTATTTTGAGATGCTTTTTGGTTGCTTATTAAGAACCAATGATTATTGTGATTATCAGGGATACCTTCAGTTGCCAATAGAGAACTGTTGTGTTCATGATTATCTATGGATGCTTTTCAGTTGCTCAAGGAGACTTGATGTTTATATTGTGGATTATCTTTTGTGATTTTGAGATTTATGATTCCATGAGCTTAGGGTAGGTTATCTACTTGTAGTGTCGAGAAGTGGCTTGCAATGGGGGCCGAGGCCCTAAGAGGCTGCCAGGGTAACTCATTGTAAGTTGTCTTAATAAGTAAAAATATTTACACCTAATACTGACTTAATGAACCTAAAAAGATAATTGTTTTTTCTCGCCCATGCCTCGAGTGCTAGTACAGACTAGGATGGGAGTAGAGAGAACGCTTGGTTGCAACCTTGCATTTCGTAGTATGCCTCGTCAATATGAGAGGATACTAGTGGCTGCATAGGGATCACTAGGGGGTCAGGGTCTATTGGGAGACTACCAAGGTAACTCTAGCATGATCCTTGCGATGACACTTTCCCGCTTGCATAGTAGGTTTCCTACATGTCTTTGTGTGCCTCTGGGATTAGATGTCGATTTGTGTTGGAACCTTTGAGTTAGTATACTTTTAGGATTCCTAGACTTAGAGAGCATTTGTGCTATGTAATTTGATAACCATTTGGGACTTGAGATTATCTCCTCGGCACAGTGGGAGTGGACCATTTAGGTTCCACGCAGTTGGGTGGTAGTACTTTTTCACTCTTACCATTTGAGATCCATCTGAGACACTGTGGTTGATACATTCTTTGTTGGCATCTATCTTCATTATGTTCATGGATTACAATGGTGGACACGTATCCTTATATTGATAAATTGCATATGTTAGATGATGTTATCTTATGCTTTACTTTGCATGTTAGATTTCTTTTCTGCATATGATGTGGTATGATTTAGGAGTGACATTCCTACTATGTTAAATACTGATGATCTCTTCGATGATTTGGAATGTTATGCACAGAGGGATGGCTAGGACCCACAATGGTCTAATGATGCTATTTACGGTTGGGAGGAACCGTACACTTAGTTAGCTATGTTTGTGATTTATGGTTATTTGTTACGATGAATGTTTATATCATTTATGATGATGATGTATCATGTATGGTATTTGGTTTCATTTACTTGCTACATTTGCATCATGGATTAGAATAGGATGATGTACTTTATATCATTGATGTATATTCTTTTAAAGCCTTTCATACCCTATGGCATGTACAGTGGATGATTGAGCAATCAGAAATGTAATTTAAGAACGTTGGACTTTTCATTATTATTTCATGTGGATGTAGTATTAGATGGATTCATTAATAGTTAATTTAGATGTGATTCAACGTTAAGGGATCCTTAAGAATGTAACCAGTTATGTATGTATGTTCATGTTTACTTTCAGTTGGATATTGCTTTCGCTACTATGTTATGAGTGGTTTTACTTTCATGTTCAAAAAAAAAAATGCTACCAAACTTAGTAAAAATTTTAGGTTAATTCTTTGGATCCCTTAGCGGGGCGTTACATGCAGGAGCACCTATTCATTAGATGTTTCATGGATAAAATCATATTTTAAATTGTCTTTAATATGGTTTTAATTTTATGGAAGGAACTAAATACCATTTGGAGTTCATTCAAATTATTTTGTAAGGCTATAAAAGCCATTAAAATCATAGTGATCTATGAGGTCCTGAAAAAAGTTAAGTATGGTAAAACCACTCAAATATATCAAAATAGAGTGAAAATAGTTTAACTGGAGTCTTAAATTCATATTTATCATATTTTAAGGGTTTAGGAAAAGTTTTAAGTCATTTGGATAATTATTGTAAAAGTTGTTCAAAAGTTGCCGAAATTGTAATGACAACTTTTACAACTTGGTGACAACTTTTTAAAACTTGGTTTAAAGATGTTAATGGGTGGTTGTAGGTTGGTTGGTGAGTTTAATGTAATTCCAAATTATATATATTTGGTCTCAAAAATAAAAAATTTTAAGTTGGAGAAGTTGGAGGAAGGATTTGGAATGAAAGAAAACTGATTTTGATGTTGTATATTTAGTTTTCTGGTTATTTTTTTCCTGCAATTTCTTTGATGTTTTAGTTGAAGAAAACTCATTTTGAATGATACATATCTAAAACTTATATTTTTGGAAATTTATATGAGTTAGCTTTGATTTGGTTTTGGTTTGGATGATTTTCACTATGTTTGGAAGAAGTTATAGCCATTTTAGTGAAGACTAGTCAGATTTTGTCATAGTATGAACAACATTGAGGAAATTGCAATAACTTTTATTTCCTTGCTTGGATTTGGATATAACTTAGAGAAAATGTTGGAAACTCACTATTATTTAATCTCAAAAAAATGATTGGTTTCAATCTTTCATTTATGGAAGTTATTAATGATTGATTGAGGGTTTTAAATTTTATACTAGTTGAGAAATTGTTCTTAAAAGATGCAACATTCTTCCATTCATTTCAATGGTTGGAAAAGATTATAAATGTGAATCCATACATATAATTTCAATTTTTTGTGGAAGGCCCATATAACACACTTCTGTTGTGCTCTTTGCATCAAGTGGTATCAAAGCCCAAAAGGTCTGGGCAAAAGATATTTTGTGGTTGTGTGTTTGTCTTTTACAGGTTGAAGAGAGAGAACCTAGTTACCAAGAGACTAGGCCAAGAGAGAAAAGAGGGAAAAGGCCTAAGGAAATGTATAAAAGACAAGAGGAAGAAGGTAAAAGAGAATTTCTTGAAAATGGATTTATTTATGAAATTGATGCATGGTAATTTTCAGGGTATAGATTCATAAAAGAAAAGAAGGAAGGAAGGAAGAAAAGACAAGAGAAGATAGAAAGATTGGAAAAAGAAGAAAAGGATCATACAAAGAAGTTGGAGGCACTTCTTAAAATCCTAGAGCAACGAATTGAAAATGGTGAGGGAGATGAAGAATTTAAATTTTCAGAGGTTCAAGAAGTTGAAAAAGATGTAGAAAAAGAGAATGAACTTAAGGAAGAGCAAAGAGAAACAAGGATAGAAGAAACAAAAGAGGAAGAGTTGATTGAATCTAATGTGAAAGTTGAACCAATTAAAGACTCCATGAAGATGGACATTACTGAAAATGATTATGTTGCAACATTTTTAGATATAAAGGATAATAATGAACAAATATTAGAGAGTGATCAGATTTATGATGAGAATGATGGTAAAAGGGAAGAGTTGTCAAGAAGATTGGAGAAGAAAGATGCAAATTTTGTGATTGATTTTGATACTAATCAATTAATTTTTACCCATGAATTTTTTGTTATACTCATTTCAATGCAGGTGATGAAGAATTGAAATTGGAGAGGACATAAATTTGTTCTTAACAGGTTCATATTCTCAAGAAAAAGGATTGAAAGACCAGAAGTGAAGATGAAGAGATCTTTGAAACCCCATTTCCAAGAGGACTTGGAAAAATTTCAAAGTTGGGGAGTATGGTGTAGGAGCAACTATTCATTAGATGTTTCATGGATAAAATCATATTTTAAATTGTCTTTAATATGGTTTTAATGTTATGTAAGAAACTAAATACCATTTGGAGTTCATTCAAATTATTTTGTAAGGCTATAAAAGCCATTAAAATCATAGTGATCTATGAGGTCCTGAAAAGTTATGTATGGTAAAACCACTCAAATATATCAAAATAGAGTGGAAATAGTTTAATTGGAGTCTTAAATTCATATTTATCATATTTTAAGGTTTTAGGAAAAGTTTGAAGTCATTTGGATAATAATTGTAAAAATTGTTCAAAAGTTGCCAAAATTGTAATGATAACTTTTACAACTTGGTGACAACTTTTTAAAAGTTTGTTTAAAGATGTTAATGGGTAGTTGTAGGTTGGTTGGTGAATTTAATGTGATTCCAAATTTTATATATATATATATATATATATATATATATATATATATATATATATATATATATATGTATTTGGTCTCCAAAATATGAAATTTTAAGTTGGAGAAGTTGGAGGAACGATTTGGAATGAAAGAAAACTTATTTTGATGTTGTATATTCAGTTTTCTGATTTTTTTTCCTGCAATTTCTCTAATTTTTTAGTTGAAGCGAACTCATTTTGGATGATACATATCTGAAACTTATATTTTCGGAAATTTATATGAGTTAGCTTTGATTTGGTTTTGGTTTGAATGATTTTCACTATGTTTGAAAGAAGTTATAGCCGTTTTAGTGAAGATTGGTCAGATTTTGTCATAATATGAACAACATTGAGGAAATTGCAATAACTTTTATTTCCTTGCTTGTATTTGGCTATAACTTAGAGAAAATGTTGGAAACTCACTCTTATTGAATCTCAAAAAAAGGATTGGTTTCATTCTTTCATTTATGAAAGTTATTAATGATTGATTGAGGGTTTTAAATTCTACCCTAGTTGAGAAATTGTTCTTAAAAGATGCAACATTCTTGCATTCATTTCAATCGTTAGAAAAGATTATAAATGTGAATCCATACATATAATTTCAATTTTTTGTGGAAGGCCCATATAACACACTTCTTTTGTGCTCTATGCATTAGATGGTACCTACAAAATGATGCACTAATAAAAAATACCTTGTAAGAATTTTTGACCATGTTATGAGTCTATTACATTCATTTAGTACATTTGTCCTTGTTAAAGGATTGTGATCTTGTTAGATGCCTCAATCTTGTTAGGAGATGTAGTGACTACCCCTAGGTCGCAATTTTGTTATCATTTTTTAACTCTTTTAGGGCTAGTTTTATGTTGATGATTATTAGTAACATTATTTTGAGATTATCAGATAGTGTTGCAAATTCAGTTGATATATGATGAGATTACTTAGACTCTACATTTCATAGATGCATGATGATTGTTACATTACTTTCAGTTATTGATGATGATTAGTTAGATGGTTTATTATCACATGTGTTTTATTATAGATACTTACCCCATACTTGCATGTGTATGGTGTGCATGTTTGTTCTTATGTATGGCATTTCTGATGTGGTTAAGGAAGGGAGTCATAGTCACCTACTAGTCAAGATCTACACAATGCACCACTTCCTGTCATTGCCTATCTAGCTTAGCATATATGTATTGTATGTACATGCATGGTTTTTATGCAGGTTGCAGGTACCGAGTATTGACTTTCCTGAATTGCCAGGATGAGTGTACCCTATCGCACTGTCTCAATGGTAAGAGAGGGGAGATAAATTCTTAAGTCCAAATCTTAAACCCCTAAACCATTTGTCCTAGTGAGGTAGGACAAGTATCCGAGATATTTTACCTTCTGAATGTGTCGGATGACATAATTCGTGATTTTTAACCCTTTAGACTGATTTTGTATGGATTGTTCTATGATGGGTTTTCATATTTTATCTTGGAGGTCTATGGTGAATTTTCTATTAATTAAGTCTAAAATTAAAAGATTTAATTAATCATTTAATTATTTTATTAATAAAATTAATATAATATCATGATCTTTAGATATCTTGATTTTAATTAATTAAATGGGAATTAATTAAGATAAAGAATTAAATAAAAGAAATTAAAACTACTAATAATAATAATAAAATAATAAATAAATAATAATAATAGAAATAATAAAAGAAATAAAATAAAAGTTATAAGTCTACCTAGGAGTAAACACACCTCTTGATTGTACATATGTCAACAACACAGGAGTTAGCACACAAATTAAGCACATGGTGTCTACAACCTTGTGACTCATCTAGAAGGTTGGAAAAGACTCATGCTTAGTTGTCAACACCTTCTGGTTGTTTCTAGAGACATTCTAGGTGCTTCTTGAGAGTTCTTTATATTCAGGCACTTCTAGAAGCTTAGAGAGCGCGTTTGGAGGACCCGAGAATGTTGGAGAAGGAAGGAGTTTGCTCTAGGGATTCTGAGGAGAAGTGATTTAGCATCAGTGTCCAGGTAGACACTTGTGATTTTGGAATGTGATATTTTGCTTCTTGCACTTCCTGTCTTCTTCATGTCTTCTGAATGCTTTCTGAGGATTTTCATATGTTGAATATTTTGGTTGTTTGCATGTTGTCATGGGTAGTTAAATTCTATAAGAGGGAATCTCATATGCGTAGATCTGAAGAATTTTTGAAACTAGGGTTTAGTTGCTTATAGATAAACCTTTAGAAAGATTAAATTGGGGAAACGATTACTTTGGGGAAATTCTTATTTTGCAAAAATTGGGAAAACCTTTCCATTAAAAGTATGTAGGCGCAGACATTATTGAAAGAAAATAGTTATATATATATATATATATATATATATAGACACACACACCTGCGATAACATTTGAGAAAACATTTTGTTTAATATATAACAATATTTTAATAAAATCGTTTATAAATATTATATATATATATATATATATATATATATATGCTGCCTTCTGAAAAAAAAAATTATTTAAAATGCATTTGGTAAACGTTTATTGAAAACGTTTTTAAAAATATATTATTTGAAGCGCATTCATAAAACATTTATGGAAAATGTTTAATTATAAAAATTTAAAAAAAATTAATCAAATAAGGGAAGGCGGAGCCCATAGCCGTTTTACCCTGCGGGTATGCAGAGGACCTGTCGTCGCAGGGACTGCGACAATAGGGGTACTTTGTACCCACAGTTGACGCAGACCTGCGGCAGCAGGTATCGCGTACCGCGCGGGTAGGATTAGTATGGTAGGTGTTAATAATGTATAAAATTTTATTAAATTTTGTTTTTATTGTTATTACTTTTTAATTAATATATTTATTAAAAGTTTTAATAACAATATTAAGATTGATAATATTATTGTTTAAGTTTATGGTGTGATATTGTTATTATTGTTAATAGTTAATATTCAATGAAAATATATTAAGGTTGATGTATTATAAAAGTCATTATTATATTATAACATTGTTATAACATGGCTATGTTTATGTATTTGAAAATTGATTATTGTTAATTGGAATTTGAATTATTATAGTATTGATTTAATATGAGTCAAGATGAATTTCTTGAAAAGTCATAGAGCATTATTTTAATAATTAAAAATAATAGATGGTCACTCATTTTTTTATTGTTTCTAGAGGAATTGAATTAAATACTAAGGAAATTTTATTCAGTTAGCAACACTGATTTTAGTAAAATAAAGCGAATGGTTTTAGGGCAAAAGGGGGCTAGTTCAATCAATTAAATAAGTAAATAATTATCTTCTAAATATTTTAGAAAATTGTTTCAAAACATGGAAGGAGGGATCTTTCTCAACATAGTGATTATGTAAATATCCTTAGAACATTTAGAAAATTGATTCTAAGAGTTATGGGAAAAAAACTTTTACCAGAACAAATATATGAGTTAGAGAAAAATGTATAAACATTTTCTCACTTGATACCTAAATCTGAAAGGAAAATTGGAACCCCACATTTAATTCAACTATGTAATTATAGCAAACCAAAAATATGTGCTTGCATTTTGTGTTTTCTCTATGCTTCTTGTTTTGAGTTTTGGGTTGACTAATTTGTTGACCAGTTATAGGACGTCTACCAGAGGCTCAGGGGTTATGATTGTGATGTCATGATGATGTCTTTTGATCTTGATTCCTTATAAACCCGACCATGGTAATGTGATGGTATGCTCTATGAGATATTTGTATTTACTGGTTGTTATTGCTCATCAGTCTTCTTGAGTGAAGCTGAGTTATATGTATATGAGACACTTGACTTAACCATTTTTGAGTCATCGATCAATTCTCTTTGGATTACTTTCCAGTCGCCATGATGGGACTGAAGTGTTGATTTATTTCTCAATGTTGTCATGTTGTGACATGTTTTGACTCAACCATTTTGGAGTCTTCGATCAGTATTACTTTGAGATACTTTTTGGTTGCTTATTGAGAACCAATGATTATTGTGATTATCAATGATACCTTCAGTTGCTAATAGAGAACTGTTGTGATCATGATTATCTATGGATGCTTTTCAGTTGCTCATGGAGATTTGATGCTTTTATTATGGATTATCTTTTGGTATTTTTCCAGTTGCTTGTATAGGAGTGTGTTGATTTTGTGATTTATGATTCCATGAGCTTAGGGTAGGTTATCTACTTGTAGTGTCGAAAAGTGGCTTGCAATGGGGGTCGGGGCCCTAAGAGGCTACCAAGGTAACTCATTGTAAGTTGTCTTAATAAGTCAAAACATTCACACCTAATACTGACTTAAATGAACCTAAAAAGATAATTGTTTGTTCTCACCCATGCCTCGAGTGCTAGTATAGACTAGGATGGGAGTAGAGAGAACACTTGGTTGCGACCTTGCATTCTGTAGTATGCCTCATCTATATGAGAGGATACTAGTGGCCGCACAGGGATCACTAAGGGGCCAGGGTCTATTGGGAGACTGCCAAGGTAACTCTAGCGTGATCCGTGCGATGACACTTTCTCGCTTGCATAGTAGGTTTCCTACATGTCTTTGTTGTGCCTCTGGGATTAGATGTCGATTTCTGTTGGAACCTTTGAGTTAGTATACTTTTAGGATTATTGGACTTAGAGAGTATTTATGCTATGTGATTTGATAGCTTGTTTGGGACTTGAGATTATCTCCTCAGTGCAGTGGGAGTGGACCATTTAGGTACCATGCGGTCGGGTGGTAGTGTTTTTTCACTCTTACCATATGAGATCTATTTGAGACACCATGGCTGATGCATTCCTTGTTGGCATCTATGTTCATTCTATTCTTGGATTAAGATGATGGACACGTATCCTTATATTGATGATTAGCATATGATAGATGATGTTGTTTACTTATCTTATGCTTTATTTTGCATGATTAGATTTCTTATGCATATGTTGTAGCATGTTAGATTTCTTTCTACATATGATGTGGTATGATTTAGGAGTGACATTCCTACTATGTTAATACCAATGATCTCTTCGGTGATTTGGGATGTTATGCACGGAGAGATGCCTAGGGCCCACGATGGTCTAATGATGCTATTTACGGTTGGGATGAATCGTGCTCTTAGATAATTATGTTTGATAAATGGATATCCTTTATAATGGATGTTTATATCTTTTATGATGATGTATCATGTATGTCATGTGGTTTCATTTACTTTATTGCGTCATGGACTAGAATTAGGATGAAGATGTACTTTATTTTCACACGGGTATATTCTTTTAAGTCTTTCATACCTTGTGACATGTACAGTGAATGATTGAGCATTTTGAAATGTAATTTAAGAACGTTGGACTTTTCATTATTATTTAATGAGGATGTGATGTTAGATGGAAACATTAATAGTTATTAGATGTGATTCAATGTTAAGGGATCCATGAAGAATGTAACCTGTTATGTATGTATGTTCATGTTTACTTTCAATTGAATGATGTTATTACTTTTTCTACTATGTTATGAATGGTTTTACTTTCATGTTTTAAAAAAAAAAGGGTAAAAGCACAAACCTGTGTCACCTTTTATAAAGGAGAAGTGATATCAGAATTTAAAGTCTTCAACTTTAATGAAATAAAAGTCGCATTTGTGCTTAGAATTTGAAGATGATGTAAATTAATGAAATGTGTAAAATTGGATGAAGTTTATGTCTATAATTTTTTTTTTTTAATTGAGTGAAAATCTTATTTATTTTTGAATTTTTAAAGTGTATTTTTTAATTTTTTAAAAATACTAAAAATATAGAGTGTTTTTCCCGTCAAAAAAATATATGCAAATGTTCATATTTTGGTTTGATTTTGGAATATGTTAGAGTTAACATGTATACCTGGTGCACCGAAAAAGAAAAATTGAAATTCAGCTAATAATTTTGAAGTTATAATTGGTCAAAGTCAAAGTTATCAGAAATAGATAGTTTTTTTCTCCCGTCAAACTTTTTCCATCAAATCTACATATTTTTTAAAACAAATTACATATTCTTGAAGAAGACTCTCTCCTCTAGTGCACCATAAAAAAATTTTAAAAAAAAATTTAACATGATTTACTATTTTTTTCTTATTTTTGAATAAACATCTTCCTGAATCTTAAGATACCTACTTGTAATATTTTCAAATTATAACATATTATTCATAATCAAAACTTTAAAAAAATTATACAATCATAATCGTGACTCCGAGAACTACAAAAGTACATTTTTAGTTTTAAAAAATACTTCAATTTAGTAGGTCAAATTGGCCTTCAAAGTGAGATGTTTATAGAAGTTTTGATTTTTGCTTGTTTGGCTGCCACATAGACTATTTCGGCCGTAACGGTTTTGGCCGAAACTGTTTCAGTCGAAATGCCTATTGGCATGAGAAACCGCTAGCAGTTAATGTGACTATTTGATATAAAAAAATATTGTTTTCCCTTTTTTTAAAAATTAAATATACAGGGACAGCGAAAATTGGAAGAAGATTTGCAAAAAATAATTAATTTTGAAGCAATTTTCAACAACTGTTTTGCGGATTTAATCAATATTGCAAAGGATCGAATATTTTGAAGGTGCTTTTTTTCTCTTCTAATTATTTTTATTTTTATTTATTATATATTGAACCATTAGCTAATATTTAGTGAAATCTAAATTTATTTATTTATTTTCTATAGATTGAAATATTCAATGGGTAGTAAAAGGAAAAGATCAAGGAAATATGATAGAAAAAGAGATGACAAAATGAAAGGCCATACAAAACATGCTCAAAACTAACCTACTGAAATTCCTGAACATGATGAGATTCATGAAGAAAATGAAAGTAATGAAGAGGAAGAAATTGGCAGTTCTATTGATAGAGACAAATTAGAAAGCATAAAAAATTTGATGGATTTGGATGAAGAACTACTTTTTAACCAAATTCCATCTAAAGATATGATAAATGATAACACTATCAGAAAGCATTGTCAGAACATGTGGGATGAATATTTCAAGGATAAAAGTATATTTGGACAAGCACAATTATTTGTCAAGTTATTTAGGAGAAAAGATATGAGACCTGTTTTAGAGTTGTTGGGTGTTGATAACAAGAAAAGCCATGCCCATAATATTAATAAAACAATAGTTGAAAATTTGCAAAATGCTTATAACAAAATTGACAACACAACTCGAGGAAGTGATTTGAGTAATGCACATAGAGCATTGATGACTACTATATCTAGTAGAAAATTGACACATAGAAAACATGTACGTGCAATTTTTGATGTACTACATATATCTAGAAGAACTGTCCAGAGATACATCAAAAGGAGAAATATGCTAGATGATAACATTGAGAATAACTGGGTGAATATTTGTAGAGTTCCTCGAAAAGACAGGATTTTTGAAGAAGTAAAAAGACAAGTTATTGAATTTTGGACCATACATTCTCGTGTTTCTTCCAACAGGCGTGATACTATACAAATTAAAGATCAAGAAACAGGGGCCAAAATTGAACATCCAAAACATTTCATAGATATAACTCAAAGTGAACTTTTTGAAGCATTCAAACAAGAATTTTCAAATGTCAAAATATGTCAGAGAATGTTTGAGAGTTTACATCCTTCCTTTGTACGCATAAATAAGATGCAAGAAACTTGTTGTTGTAGAAATCATGTTGAATTTGGTCTACACTTGCAATCATTTAAAAAATTTATGGCAATACTTGATCCTAATTTGGTCATCCCTAGCAGTACAACACAATTTGTGAGGTCCATATTATGTGATAAATTAGAAGATTCAGATGAATTCAAAGTGCAATGCATCAAAAATCAGTGTGAAGATTGTGCAGATTTACACAAATTTTTTGAAATTATGCAAGTTGAGAATATTAATGAATCCACAACGGTTTCATGGATGAGATATGAATATGAGACATACCAAAATAATAGAGGGGATGAATCTAGAAAAATTGTATTGAAGGAGAGTGAATTGCATTATGATGAGTTCATGGCCAAGTTCTGTCCATTGATATATCCACATATCCAACATTGTCATGGTGCACGATGGCAAGCTAAACAATTTCGTGATTCCAAAAATTGTTTTCCACCTAGTTGTATACTTTCAGTTGTAGATTTTTCTGAGAATTATACATTTGCACCTCATACAGAGCTCCAAAGCCAATATTATCATTTTGAACAAGTTGCAATATTTGTGCAAGTGACCTATAGACATGCACAATTTGAGGTGGATCAGATAGAAAGATTGGATGAAAATGAACGCATCATCATCAAAGAGGTTCATTTCTATATTAGTGATGATAAAGTTCATGACAGGAGTTATGTGGCTCATTGTTTTGCAATGTTCTCTGGAGATCTTAGAAATCGTGGAATAAGTGTTTCAAAGCACTGGATTTGGTCTGATGGATGTGCAGGTTACTATACACGAAATAGTTACACATTTATTTAACTTTATTTTAACTTGTATTTATTTGGACATGTCTATTTCTATTTGATATATGTACTTGGATAATTGTAGATACTTATCATGTTTCATGTTCATAGGACAATTCAAATCTGCAAAAGCATTTAATTGGTTAGCAATGCAACATGCTAGAACCAATGTTAAGTTTTTATGAAATTTCTTTGAAAGTGGATACGGAAAAGGGGAGCATGATGGAGCAGGAGCATGTATAAAATGTGCGCTTCGACAACATGAACTTGCAGGTAAATATATGCATTTTTTAAATGTACATGTTTAATACTCTAATAGCATATATTTTAAATTTTATATATACATGCATATTTTATGTACATACAGGGAATAGGATAGAGAGCACAAATCAAATTGTTGAATGGTGCAAAGTTCATTTTGCTACTCGAGATACTGAATACAATAAGTGTTGCTTTTGGGAGGTGAAAGGTGACCTAAGTTATATTTATTTTTAATGTCTTTTTCAAATCAAGTTGAGTTTTTAATTAAATATTTATTTTGAAATATGACAATTAGTTTTTGTATTTGTAACAGATATAGATCGATCTAATCCTTACAATTGTCAAATGATTCCTGGAATTAGAAGTTTATATCAAGTGATGACTACAGGAAACCATAAACCTCCAGTACTTAAAGTAAGAGAGAAAACATGTTTTTGTGATGACTGCATTAAGGACAATGTAGTGAGTGCATGTGAAAATATTGGGAATGGATATGTTTCACATTGGGATTTGAAGGAGATAGTTAGAAAGCCTCCTTTTGAAGATGTTGACATTGACATTGACATTCATGATCCTGTATATTCAGCTGATTATGAGTGCATTTCTGATTTAGTTGTGGCATGTTTGTGTGCATATATACATATATATAAATTAATATACATGTATATTTATTTTAAAATTAATTAATATTTATCTTTTTATATACATGCAGGAGATATTTTTGCAGTTCAAGCCTTACCAGATAATGCGAAAAATGTGGACTATTATCTTTTAAGATGCACAAAAGCAAAACACAAGTTGCTAGAAGGAACTATAGATGCTGATGAATAGTCATATCCAATTGGATTAGTTGTTATTGAAGGAACATATTATCAAAAAACAAGGGTAATTGGTAGTGGTATTGAATTTATTGAATACAAGCCTGGAGAAAAGGTTTTACACTACAGTAACCATGTTATAGCAACCAAATTACAATTTGAAGCAGTACAAAGAAAAGGACGACGTGGAAATCAAAAGTGGAAATTGCCTATTGAAGAGCATGAAAAACTTCTAGAGATAATAAAAAGTAGAGAGGATCCTAACAATACATTGTTTGTGGAGCTCTAGTTTACCTATGTACTTATTGTGGAGCTCTAGTTGAGTTATGCCTGTATAGCTCTTATACTTTCATATTTAATATTGATAGGATATTTGTTTTATAAATTTTTATGCATTGGATCATTTATCTTGCATATGCAAAATTAGACATGTATTGTTATTTTTATTTAAATTCGACATGGATATCTCATTTAAGACCAGGTCTCTTAGGACCTCCCCTTAAGACAACTTTTTTAGTATTTGTATGTATTTGTATGTACATATAATCTTTATATGTTCTTATATGATACATTCTTTATGTTTGTATATAATTGTTATGTTCTTACATGTATATGTTATATGAACTATGTTACATATTACATGTACATTATATTTTATTAATTAAATGTTGTTAATTATAGTTAATTAAGAATGTATGTCATTAAATACAGTTAATTAAGTCATTAAATAGAGTTAATTATTAAGACATTAAATATAATTAGATTAAATATAGTTAATTTAAAGGTTAAATATAGTTAATTATAGTTAATTAAGGCATGTCATTAAATAGAGTTAATTATTAAAACATTAAATATAATTAGATTAAATATAGTTAATTAGATTAAATATAGTTAGTTATAGTTAATTAGGTTAAATATAGTTAATCATAGTTAATTAAGGCATGTCATTAAATAGAGTTAATTAAGTCATTAAATAGAGTTAATTAGTAAGACATTAAATATAATTAGATTAAATATAGTTAATAGGATTAAATATAGTTAGTTATAGTTAATTAGGTTAAATATAGTTAATTAAGGCATGTCATTAAATAGAGTTAATTAATTCATTAAATAGAGTTAATTATTAAGACATTAAATATAATTAGATTTAATATAGTTAATTATAGTTAAATATAATTAGACTAAATATAGTTAATTATACAGTTAATTAAGACATGTCATTAAATATATGTTATATTGTTATGTACATCGGCCATTAAAATTATATAGTTAATTACACTTAGATTAAGGCATTAAGATGAATAACTATACATATACATGTAAACTTGAATATTGAAAATATGAATAACATATAGAAACATGTGCATAACACATACATAAGTTTCATAAAAGATGAAGACATCAAAAGATCAATAAAATAGACGTCTACATTAAAAGATCAATAACATACATGTGCATATATCTGGAGAATATAATGTACTCATGATCTGATTAGGATCTAGGACTATTACAGAGGAATGCTAATTGATTACATAGAATTAATTTAAAAGTTTTAACGAATCAAATTAACGTAAATGAAATAAGAGAACAACAAGATTAAGCTGATAAAAGAGACAATGAGAGAAAGAAGACGCAAACAATTTGATCTCGGAGTTCATCTGTATGGACTATGTCTCTGGGTCCTGCTCCAATTGGGGGACCGATCCGATTATCTCCAAAAATCAAGTACAAATGTTTACAAAGCCATTCCTTTGAAGTACAACAACATCACGTTGTTTCAAAGTACAGGAATGAGCACTTCAAAAATCTCTCAGCACTTGGATGTTCTCTTCATTTTCTGAATGCCCATATAGCCTCCTAACCCCCCCCCCCCCCCCCCCCCATTTTATACACAAAATTAGCCAAAATAAGGCTATAACAAAATGATATAAATATAGGACCCTTAACTGAACCATATTCGATTATCCCCCTTTAGCCATTTTTAAATTTGGCTTTATGGCAATTTAAGGGTAACAAATTAACCATATACCTTATTTAACATAAGGCTGGCGGGTTAGATAAAGGATAATTAAAATCTATGCCATTACTATCTTTAGGTGCGCATTTGGCGCAGCGGTTGTAATCTATTTTGTTTGGCCTGCCGGTCGGGGGTTCAAACCCCGCCGGCGGCCTCCTTTTTACCAACTTTGGCACCCATAAAGATTTAAAAACTCCCTCCATTCCATTTCAAACCGTTGGTGTGGTTTAGTGGTGATGGTAAAGGCGTTGGTGGTAAGTGGTTGTGGGTTCAAATCTAACCATATACTCTCTCTTTTTGTCCCACTTTGCTGACGTCATGATGACGTCATCAATATTCATCTCTTATGTCGAACTTTAAAATGTCATAACTTTCACGTACGGGCTCCGTTTTTGATGAAACAAACACCGTCGGAAAGCTCTCGACGAGCTCTTTATTTTGAAATCCATTGTTGACCACTTTGGAGATGATTATTTTTTCACCTTTTTGATGACCTTCGTTCTCAGTTTGACCAACCTTTGACTGACCATAACTTTTGCATATGGACTCCGTTTTTGTCCGTTCAAATTGCATTGGGTCTAGAATTTCAAGGAGTTTAATCTGATGTTGATTGTTGGAGTTTTGGAGATACTTCAATTTTGACGAAAGTATCCCCCGAATCAACCCATATCAAAAATAGATCATGTAGATCAAATGTCTGGAAATAACATATATAAAACATCAAAATCTCCATATAAACATGCATCTGGAAATAACATATAAAACATCATTTAGTGTCCATGATATAAACACGTATCTAGAAATAACATGTAAAACATCAAAGTGTCCATATAAACCATGTATCTGAAAATAGCATATAAAACATCAAAGTGTCTGGATATAAAATGTATGCATATGGAAATAACATATAAAACATCAAACTGTCCATATAAATATGTATCTAGACATAACATGTGTGTAATAAAATAAAAGGCCACATATGATCTAATCAGCTACATCCCCCCTCCTGATCCTGGGCCTTGTCCCCAAAAGGGTCTATCAATTGCATCTGAATCCTGTGTCAAATGATAACAAGTGAACCATTTAATTATGTGTACAGACAAATTATATCAAGATCTACATGTATATAAATCATATATATATATATATATATATATATATATATTGTAACATACCTGGGACTCACGACATGTAGGATCTGTCGGTGTCTGCAGATCAGCAAAACGTAACATACTATCACTCAAACCCTATAACACATACACAAACACACACATATACATTAATTTAAACATATAGACATATTATTTACTATAATAAAAATAAATCTAAACATATAGAGATATTTACCCTAGCATTATGTAATGCTCTGCCGATCTGACTGATATCTGAATCATGTAATGAAAAAATAGAATCAGCATCCAAGTCAATAGTATGGCCCTGATCTAAAAGCATGGAAGTAAATAGACAATGATGTATGGTGCCACTAAGATCCTGAGTAGGGGGGGGGTGTTGTAGGGTCCTGAGTAGTTGGGGCTGGTGTTGTAGCCTGGGCCTTTGTAGCAGTAGGAGTAGTAGAAGGTGCAGGAATGTCCTCTTGCCTCTGTGAATCCTTTGGGACTGTTGTACGTGACAAAATATGTCTAATCTGAGAGCTCATTTCACGAAGTGGAATCCTTGAGAGTGTAGATAATGCTCAATATGCATCTAAAAGATCAGATGCTAAATATGATGCCAAACGATGCAATGCATCCACCTCTAAGACTGCAGAAATGTCTACAGGAGAAGGTATGTCTGCAACTCCATAATCATCATCAACAAGGGTGCTAGATGATGCAGCTGTGGGAGCGGTACCTCGAGACCGTAGCATATATCGACTACATCGATCAGAAGAAATCTCGTGTAACTGTGTGGCGACGGTGGTGATGCTCGAAAAAATCTGTGTCCTAATTGTGTCATCAGGAACACTCTCACCTGCAGTAGCCATCTGTGGACCTCTTGGCATAACCAAAAGGTTTGGACCCACCATTGCCCGTTTGTTAATGGGCGCAGGAGTGTCCGCGGGTCTAAATCTGTCAGAAAGTCTCCCCTGACCCTGCCCAACATGCCCTAGATAATCTGTATAGTCAACATCATAGTGTAAATGAAATTATGCAAACAATTATTTGCAAAAATATAGGGGGAACTCATCCTTCTATGGCCATCTATGATGAGTAGCCAACCAACGAGGATACATCAATGGTGCGACGAGTGGATCAGTACACTTCGTCACAGAGTAGCCTCTGACTCTGCGATGATCTGCATAAGATGGAAACATGGTTTTTACCATGCTGATGGAAACCTCAGTGTCAATCTGTGTGTACTTCACAGTGCTAGTGACACTGTGAGATAAAGAAGAATAAAATGTCTCAATGCTCATATCATCAAAAGGGTTGTATGATTCAACTGTCTGAATCATACGAAATAACTCCTCTCGCATCGCTATGACCTTCTCCCTATTAGGGAGGGTGGTAGAAGAGGAAAGCGAGGTATCCAAAACCTGCATAGCACGAGATAATCTTGCCACTGTATCTCTAAATAACTGTTGTCTATCATGGGTGGAGGAGGTTGATCTACGTGCTATACCAGACTCAGCACTCTGATCCACACCACGAACACTGGCATCCCCTGAGGATGCAGAAGTGCAATCCCTAGAACCGGATGCCATAATGTATATATAAAAATAAATATGAGAATATGAATGTGAAGCTACAATCTGAGTGATAAATATCTAGAGATATGCACATGCATATATATACAAATATAAACATACAAGTCTATTTAAATTAAAATAATTAAAAGTTAAATTTAATTTGAAACACATGTACATATAAATACACAACATTAAATGTATGGTGCTAAATGAACAATCATGTAACATACATATGTATTTTAAAACAAATTATCTTAGAGACCATATCTAATGTACATTGTAACGTGCTCATGCAAATGTGAAAAATAAATATTCGTACATGTACATGTATATGCAATAAAAATAAAATAAAATTTCTTGATTAAATGATAACAAAGTGTACACATGTACATACATGCAATAAAAAAATATAATTCTTGACTAAAATCTAAATTTTGATGTAAATGCTTTGATGATTATGGGGAGTGTAGATGAGAGTTAGGACATAGGGATAGAAAAAATTGTTACTAGATAAGTAAATGAGTTTAGTTAGCAAATGTTAGTTTACAATTTAGAACTCATGACTTAATTTAGTAGTTTGAATTAGAGTTAAGAATGTTAATAAAGTAAATGGGATATAGTTTTATTAAGCTTGATAGTAAGGTCAGTCTATTATGTGCTAGTAAACATATGAATACCTATTACAACCTATAACAGACGTAATGACCTAGTAGGAGTCCCTAGGTCCCCTTAACATATATATGGATAAAAATACCTAGAAATGTATCATGAGGTCGTTATGTGTCATTTGATAATGTAAGAATCATCATTACCTAATAAGACCTATTATATCCTAATAATACATATTAAGACTTATTAGAACCTATTAAAAATAGTATGACCTATTACGACTCCTATGTCCCCTTAAGACACACATGTATGGATAACGTATTAAAAAATGCAGTTGACATAAGTGATCTTAATGTGTTGTTTGGTAATGTAAGACTCATTATTACCTGATAATACCTATTATGTTCTAGTAAACATATGAATACCTATTACAACCTATAACAGACGTAATGACCTAGTAGGAGTCCCTAGGTCCCCTTAACATATATATGGATAAAAATACCTAGAAATGTATCATGAGGTTGTTATGTGTCATTTGGTAATGTAAGAATCATCATTACCTAATAAGACCTATTATATCCTAATAATACATATTAAGACTTATTAGAACCTATAAAAAATAGTATGATCTATTACGACTCCTATGTCCCCTTAAGACACACATGTATGGATAACGTATTGAAAAACACAGTTGACATAAGTGATCTTAATGTGTTGTTTGGTAATGTAAGACTCATTATTACCTGACAATACCTATTATGTGCTAGTAAACATATGAATACCTATTACAACCTATAACAGACGTAATGACCTAGTAGGAGTCCCTACGTCCCCTTAACATATATATGGATAAAAATACCTAGAAATGTATCATGAGGTCCTTATGTGTCATTTGGTAATGTAAGAATCATCATTACTTAATAAGACCTATTATCCTAATAATACATATTAAGACTTATTAGAACCTATAAAAAATAGTATGACCTATTACGACTCCCATGTCCCCTTAAGACACACATGTATGGATAACGTATTGAAAAACGCAGTTGACATAAGTGATCTTAATGTGTTGTTTGGTAATGTAAGACTTATTATTACCTGACAATACCTATTATGTGCTAGTAAACATATGAATACCTATTACAACCTATAATAGACGTAATGACCTAGTAGGAGTCCCTAGGTCCCCTTAACATATATATGGATAAAAATACCTAGAAATGTATCATGAGGTCGTTATGTGTCATTTGGTAATGTAAGAATCATCATTACCTAATAAGACCTATTATATCCTAATAATACATATTAAGACTTATTAGAACCTATAAAAAATAGTATGACCTATTACGACTCCTATGTCCCCTTAAGACACACATGTATGGATAACGTATTGAGAAACGCAGTTGACATAAGTGATCTTAATGTGTTGTTTGGTAATGTAAGACTCATTATTACCCGACAATACCTATTATGTGCTAGTAAACATATGAATACCTATTACAACCTATAACAGAGGTAATGACCTAGTAGGAGTCCCTAGGTCCCCTTAACATATATATGGATAAAAATACCTAGAAATGTATCATGAGGTCGTTATGTGTCATTTGGTAATGTAAGAATCATCATTACCTAATAAGACCTATTATATCCTAATAATACATATTAAGACTTATTAGAACCGATTAAAAATAGTATGACCTATTACGACTCCTATGTCCCCTTAAGACACACATGTATGGATAACGTATTGAAAAACGCAGTTGACACAAGTGATCTTAATGTGTTGTTTGGTAATGTAAGACTCATTATTACCTGACAATACCTATTATGTGGTAGTAAACATATGAATACCTATTACAACCTATAACAGACGTAATGACCTAGTAGGAGTCCCTAGGTCCCCTTAACATATATATGGATAAAAATACCTGGAAATGTATCATGAGGTCGTTATGTGTCATTTGGTAATGTAAGAATCATCATTACCTAATAAGACCTATTATATCCTAATAATACATATTAAGACTTATTAGAACTTATAAAAGATAGTATGACCTATTACGACTCCTATGTCCCCTTAAGACACACATGTATGGATAACGTATTGAAAAACGCAGTTGACATAAGTGATCTTAATTTGTTGTTTGGTAATGTAAGACTCATTATTACCTAACAATAACTAGTTGTTAAAATGAACATCATCAATATCTAAGTGTTGTTCATTTGGTTAGTAGAGGGCCTATGTTATGGTTAGAATGTGGTATGGGTTATGATTGTAGTTAATATAAGGTTATGTTAGAAGGTGTATTTAATGTCAAAATTAATTTCACCATAAGAGATTATTGTTTCACCTCTAGATCCATCAGGTTATGTTAGAAACTGAATAATGTCCCCTAAAGGTTTGCTACATTTTTTACTAATATTTTTCTACATGTTTACCTCATAACCTAATATTTTTCTATATTTTAACCTAATGTTTTTCTATATTTAAACCTAATATTTTTCTATATTTTAACCTAATGTTTTTCTACACTTTTAACTAATGTTTTTCTATATTTTAACCTAATGTTTTTCCTAATATTTTTTTATATTTTAACTTAATATTTTTCTACACTTTTAATTAATGTTTTTCTATGTTTTTATCTCATTTTTAACTACATTTATGCTAACAAATTAATTTAAATACCATTCTAAAATAATTAAAATAATTTAAACATATTAAAAAATAAACAATTTTAAGCATTTCACTCACAAAATACGTCAAAAACAACTATTTTAAGTACGATTAGCATCTATTAATCAAAAAATACGTTTAAAAACTATTAAAAAATGGGAAGGAAAAAACCACTAACCAGTTACGACCGAAACCCTTAACCCGCTCTCCAAACATCCAAGAACCGCAACAGTAACAATGATAGCCACTAGAGGTTTGCGGCGATTTTTATACCGGCTCGGGGTTTCGGCCGGAACCCTTTCGGTCGAACGGGTTTCGGCCAAAACAGTACGTGCCACGTAAGCGTGCGAAACTGCCATGTGTGTACGGCTGGAGTTGTTACGACCGAAAGCGTTTAGGCCGAAACGGTACAAGATATCACAAACGGTGACAAAGCTTTGTGCTTTTACCCAAAAAATGTTACCAAACTTAGTGAAACTTTAGGTTAATTCTTTGGATCCTTTGGCGGGGCATTATAGGAGATATAATACAAAATGAGCTCACTACCCTTACAACAATATACAACTTATACAAGTGGTATAAAGAGTGTACCAAAATATGACTATACTGATATCTTCAATATCTAATTAGTTTGTGTGTTCCTCACATCTGATCATGCCCATATAACCTTTTCTCTCCCATGACCATCAAAACATACTTATTCTAATATAAACAAAGCTCACATAACATAAGCATAGCATGTCATAATCATGTATCACTTTGCAAACCAAAAAGATCTTCATATATAGCCTTTTACTTTGACCCTGTCCAGTTGATCTAAATAACTAAGTTATGCATTTCCAAAACTTGTTACCATGATCTGCTAAGTTAGGTAAACATCTAAGATGCTGTCCCTACGTTGCTAAGTTCTTAAATTATCAAGATAATGTAGTACCTTAGCCAAATATTCCAAATTCCATATGTATTCTACATCTATGATAACAAACTTCCTTCCAATTATTCATCCAAAACTCATACCAATTGCCATAGTAATATTAATGAACATAAGTACATCATGTAGACTCTATATTATCATATTCCAATATTGTGACCTTACATTTTCTTCTAGTGAAGTTGTTGACACAAACTATATGACTATTAACTATTCTGCCTAATTATACTTAGACAATTTTCTTCACATTATGTAGTGCCTACCCCTAGGTCGCATTTTTGTTGTCATTGTCGAGCTCTTTTGAGACTAGTCTCATGTTGATGGTTAGCAGCATTGTTTTGAGACTATCAGATATTGTGCTATGGATTCAGTTTATTATGTGATGAGATCACTTAGACTTTATATTTCATGTATGCATGATGATCATTACATTGCTTTTAGTTATTGATGATGATTAGTTAGATGGTTTATTATCATATGTGTTTTCTTATGGATACTTACCCCATACTTGCATGTGTATGGTGTGTGTGTTTATTCTTATGTATGGCGTGTCTGATGTGGTTAAGGAAGGGAGTCGTAGTCACCTACTAGTCAAGATCTACACGATGCACCACTTCCTACCATTGCCTATTTAGTTTAGTATATATTGTGCTTGTACATGCATGGTTTTTATGCAGGTTGCAGGTATCGGGTATCGACTTCTCCGAATTGCCAGGATGAGTGTACCCTATCACATTATCTCAATGATAAGAGATGGGAGATAATTCTCAAGTTCAAATCTCAACCCTTTAAGCCATTTGTCGTAATTGAAAATTAGGACAAGTATCTGAGTTGAGTACCCTCCGAATACGTTGGATAACGTAATTCGTGATATAAACCCTTGGTTTGATTTTTTTATGTATTTTGGCTATGATGAATTTTTGTATTTTACCCTTGTGAGTCTTTGATGTATTTTCTATTAATTAAGCCTAATTAAAAGATTTAATTAATGATTTAATTTAATGAAAAATTAATATGGTATTTTAATATTTATTTTATTTAATTAATTGGAAAATTAATTAAATAAAATAAATAAATTGGAAAATAAAAGTTATAAGTTTAAATTTGGAATGTGACAATATTTATTTTAATAATAATATATTTGGAGTTCATTTTTAAATAAATGACTAAATAATATTATTATTAAAGCTAATAAATATTTTAGCAATTAAGTTTTGAAAATGAAATTTAAAAGTGGAAAATATATTAAAATTATTAAAAGATTAAAGGTTGCATGATGTGTGCACATGATTAAAATATAAATATATTAAGATAAGAATAAGTGGAATTATTAAAGTTAGTGCATGAGATTTAATAAATAAATAAATTAAATTGAAAAGAGTAAAGTAAATATTATATTAATGATTGTGCATTATTCTAATGTTTGCTCACATAGGAGTTTGCAAATTCTCGAGAGTTGTCATGTAGACAACACAGGAGTTTGCATTCTAAGTATGCACTAGTTGTCTACACTTAGGAGTTAGCATTTTATTTGAACACATGGTGTCTACAACCTTATGACTCATCTAGAAGGTTGGAGTAGACTCATGCTTAGTTGTCATGCTTATCTTCTAGTTGTTTCTAGACACATACTAGATGCATCTTAGAGGCCTTTAAATAGAGGCTCTCCTAGTGTGTTTGGACAAGCTTCAAAACTTACTTGCATTTGAGAAGCTCATATGCTTCTACATGCTCATATGTTTCTACATGCTTCTATGCTTCTATAAGCACTTCTAGTCACTTGGAAGTTTCGATTGGCTTGGGTCATGGAGGATTAGCGAATGTTGGAGAAGGAAGGGATTTTCTATGGACTTCTGAGGCATGGCAAATTAGCATTAGTGTCCAGGTGCACTCGTGATATTTACATATTCCCTTTGCACTCTTTCTTTTCCTGTTTTCTTTGTGAGTGTTATATGTGTTTGAATATTCTCTGTGATTGAATCTACAATTTAAAATTGGAATCTAGATATGTATGCAAAGAAAACAATAAAAAACCTTAGTTCCAAATGAGAAAGAAATTAGATCTGAATCGGATTTGGGTTCGAATTGTATTGGAATCAAAGATTTGATTAGACAAGGGTTTGTATTTTAATGAAAGATATTCTAAGTTAAAATTTATGATCAAACCTATTAGACAAATTAATAGGTAAATCTGAGGAACGATTATTATGAGTAATTTAGAAACCATTATTTTAAAAGGGAAATTCTTAATTTAAAGAGTTAGAAGACCCTTTTTATTTGAAACTAGTATATGTTCTCATTATATATATAATGATTGAAATATTGTAATGCTTAAATTCTGCGTATATATATATATATATATAGATATATATAGATATATATATATATATATATATATATATATATATATATATATATATATATATATATATATATATATATATATATATATATCTATATATATATATATATATATATATCTATATATATAGATATATATATATATATATATATATAGATATATATATATATATATATATATATATATATATATATAAAATTTAAACACTGATCATTAATAATCGCGATTAAAAACGCGATGGAAAAATCTTTATTAAAATTTGAAACGCATTTGTTAAAAACGTTATAAAAAAATTAATACAAATGAATTGGGAAGGGGCGAATTTATCCACCCCCTACCCCCACCTGGCTTCATAAGTTGGTGCCAGCGATCGCCTGTACCCGCTGACGTAGGTACTGTGACTGCCGTCACAGGCCCTGCATCAGAGGGCAGGGCCGCACGGCTTGATGATGTTGTGTAGCGAATTTAAATTCGCTTAAAATTATATGCTCTCCCAAATTTTTTAAAAAGCTCGGCATGTCAATGAATATTAATTGTAATTCGATTTTTTATTAAATATTATTATTATATATATATATATATATATTGTAATTCTATTTTGTAAGTATAATAAAGTATTGAATACTAATTATTATGTGTGTGTGTGTGTAATATTAACAAAATTTTATTAATGAATTGGTGTAATAAAGATTAATAAAAATATTGTAATTGAAATAGAGAAGTTTTCCAAATAATTTTGGAATTCTCACGAATGGAAAATCGAGAAAACTATATATGATTTTAAAAGAACAATTCTTCTTGGAGATATTAATGTTCACTTGATATTCATAGAATGATTGAATGAACGATGAATCTGATTTAAATATTGATCATTATAATAATGAAATGGGTTTATTATTTATTAATAATTGTTAAGGTTAGCAATTATTAATGAATGATAAGTATAGATAGTATAACTATTAATTAATTCAAATTGAGATTAGTTAATAATTGAAGTATAGCAATAAGTTATAGATCAATAATTGGTTTAGACAAAATCTCAGGAGATATAAGACGTAAGGTTAAAGTAGGTATTAGATAATGAGATTGAGAGATAGTTAACTTTATATCAGTTGCAATACATCGAAAAATATTTATGGAAGTTTCTCTAGATCGATTAATAATAATTTTGATGAGTTTATTATTTATTAATGTTTGTTGGGTCTAATAAACTATTAATAAATAATAGTATAAATGGTTTAAATAGTTATTAGTTAATGATTGAAGTTCTGTAAAAAATATTAATCAATTTGAATTGGTTAATAATTTAGAGGAGTATTAATTAATTGAATTTTTAAATCAACATACATAGGGGAAAACTATTTGAAAAATATTAATATTGGGGTTTTTATTATAACTTGTTATTATTAAAGTATTAATGGGAACATTGTTGAAGAGTGATGAATTTGGTTATTATAGAATTATTAATAAGATTTCCAATATAGTTTGTTATTAAATATTAACAAGATATTATTATTGAATTATGAATATAATATTTGTGTATTGGATTATGGCTGACTTTTAGTTATTAGCCAACTAATATTCATTGGGTTGATGGTATGGTTGTGAAATTATTAATTAAATCAATTAACCAGAGTTAATTGGATTTAATTAATAATTATGGTATGTAATAGAGATTTAATTGATATAACTCTTTTAACGAGATTGTAAATTATTTACATCAAAGTTGATAAGTCTTATTCTAATGACTTGATTAATGACTTTAGATATTTAATGGTTATTAGTGATGATTTAATTATTACAACGATTGAATTAAGGGGCTTAAATTTTAGTAATATTTAATTAAGTTTTAATTAAGTATTATTAGAATGTTAAAAAGATCATGGATTGTGTACCTATGTGCATTATTACTTAATTTAATGATTTAATAAAGCATGGCATTTTAAGTAAGGCTAGTTAGTCTTGTTGTTATTCAAAGATTGATAACTGACTCTCTTATAATTTAGATGAATAATGATCCTTGATTTATGTTAAAAGTTGAAGTAACATTAAAAAGAGTCATTCAATTTGTAACATTGATCGTAGCAAAATAAAGTGAATGATTTTATTAAGTGTCAAATGATTTAATATTTATCTTTCAACTATTCTTAGAATATTATTTTAATGATGGAAAGAATAATGCTATCGAGGAACAAACGGGTTGACTTGTAGGTCAAATGATTAAACTTAAACACTTGAAGTATACTTGAAACGAAAACTGAAGCTCTACACTTAATTCAACTATGTGATTTTAGTAAACCAAAACATGTGTTTGCATTGTGTATTCTTTGTGCTTATTGTCTTGGGTTTTGGGTTGACTAGATTGTTGATCAGTCTTAGGTTGTTACCAGAGGCTTGGGGGTTATGAGATGTGATGGCATGTTGATCTTATTTGGTCTCGATCTTTCTAAACCCAACCATGGTAATGTGATGGCATGCTCTATGAGATGTTTGTAATTACTGATTGTTATTACTTATCAGTCTTCTTGAGTGAAGCTGAGTTATATGTATCTGAGACACTTGACTTAACCATTTTTGAGTCATCGATCAATTATCCTTGGATTGCTTTCTAGTCGCCATGAAGGGACTGAAATGTTGATTTATTTCTTGATGATGTCATGTTGTGGCATGTTTGACTCAACCATTTTGGAGTCTTCGATCAGTATGATTTGAGATATATTTTGGTTATTGAGAACCAATGGATACATTTGATTATCAGTGATGCCTTCAGTTGCCAATAGAGAACTGTTGTGGTCATGATTTTCTATGGATGTTTTTCAGATGCTCGTGGAGATTTGATGATTCTTATTGTGGATATTTGATGCTTTTATTATGGATATTTGATGATTCTTTTTATGGATTATATTTTGGTATTTCTTTCCAGTCGCTTGTATAGGACTGGGGTGATTTTATGATTCCATAAGCTTAGGGTAAGTTATCTACTTGTAGTGTCGGGAAGTGGCTTGCAATGGGGGTCGGGGCCCTAAGTGGCTGCTAGGGTAACTCATTGTAAGTTTGGTTAATAAATGATAACATTTACACACTAAATGGGGATTAAATGAACCTAAAAAGATAATTGTTTTCATTCTCGCCCATGCCTCGTGTGCTTGTACAGACTAGGATGGGAGTAGAAAGAACGCATGGTTGCGACCTTGCACTCCATAGTATGCCTTGTCAGTATGAGAGGATACTAGTGGTCGCATGAGGATCAGTATGGACCTGTGGAGTTTAGCTAACTGCCAGGGTAACTTGTACATGATATATGCGATGACACTTTCTCACTTGCATAGTAGGTTTCCTACATGTCATTGTGTGCCTCTGGGAATTAGATGTCGATTTTGTGTTGGAATCTTTGAGTTAGTATACTTTTAGGATTCCTGGACTTAGAGAGTATCTTTGCTATGTGATTTTTGATAGCCTGTTTGGGACTTGAAATTATCTCCTCAGCACGGTGGGAGTGGACCACTTAGGTACCATGCGGTCGGGTGGTAGTGTTTTTCCACTTTTATCATTTGAGATCCGTTCGAGACACCGTGGCTGATGCATTCTTTGTAGGTATTTATCTTCATTCTATTCTTGGATCATTATGATAGATAATATACCTTATGATGGATGTATTTACTGGTATGTTTCTTACATAGATAATTTGCATATGTTAGATGATGTTATCTTATGCTTTACTTGCATGTTAGATTACTTTATGTATTTGATGTAGTATGATTTAGGTGTGACATTCCTACTATGTTAATACCGATGATCTCTTTGGTGATTTGGAATGTTACGCACGGAGGGATGGCTAGGATCCACGATGGTCTGATGATGATATTAACAGTTGGGAGGAACCGTGCACTTAGTTATTTATGTTTGTGATGTATGGTTATCTTTTATGATGATGTATCATGTATGATATGTGGTTTCATTATGTCATTTCATCATGGATTAGAGTTAGTATGATGATGTACTTTATTTACACAGATGTTTATTCTTTTTAGCCTTTTTATACCTTGTGGCATGTACAGTGGATGATTGAGCATTCGAAAATGCAATTTATGAATGTTGGACTTTTCATTGTTATTTTATGTGGTTGTAGTATTAGATGAAATCATTAATAGTTAATTTAGATGTGATACAACGTTAAGGGATCTTTAAAGAATGTAACTGTTATGTATGTTATGTTTACTTTCATTTGAATTGTTGCTATTGCTTCCGTTACTATGTATAAGTTGTGAATGGTTTATATTTCATGTTTAAAAAAAATTTGTTTGGCAAACTTAGTGAAATTTTAGATTAATTCTTTGGATCCCCTGGCGGGGCATTACACATTAACATACCAAAACTATATTTTTGTCATAAGCGGCCTTAACTAATAATAGTGTTGTCATTAATAACAGCATTTAACTATTCATCTTAGCCTACTTGCCAACACTTTCCTCATCACCATTTGTTCTTCATGCACGACATAAAAGTTTTATAGGTGAAAATCAAATCTCTTATTTGTTCATTGTTGCATGCACAAAAGCACGTGACTACTAGTTTAAGTAGTTTATAACTGATCTTAGATAAGTTCAATGGATTTTCAATTGTTTAAAGTATTTTATAATATTTTAATATTTGTTTTGCAAGGATTTGGACATAGAGATTTTTTGGTTTCCGGCATAGATTAAGGGGAATATTTATATGATTTCCTATGGGATTACAAACAAAACTCCTAATTTCAAATGTTATTTTAGATTTGTGATGTGAGATATTTGTTAAAAGTATTAATCAAGACCGGTTTTCTTAGAAGTTAATCAAACCTTTAGTTCTATATTGTGAGAAAGATGGAAAACGTTGACTAGAGTTATGAGTCCCAAGAAATTCATATATATTGTATTTATACCCTAAACTTAGTAATATGAGAGGGATAAGGTGTTAGTCATTCATATACATACATACATATGTATATATGTATGTCCTACAACTCAAAAAATATATTACAGAACTATATTCATGATATAAATCATGCCCATAGCCAGTTCATAAAGGTTGTCTATCTGAAGGGGAGGGTGAAGGGCACCCTAAATTATCTATTCAAGAACCTAAAAACATTAAAGTAGCAACAACTAAAACTTGGATGGTGTGGCAATTAAACAACACATATTCACACATCCACACAAAGAATTCCAAAAAAATGTGGAAACCCAAGATGGGAAAAATCACAATGAGAATAGTTATTTGGATCTACTACCCAAATCTAACCTCACAAAAGTAATAGACCTCTTATAATATTTAATAGGCACCAACCTACCAAAGGCACCAAAATGCAACACCAATGAACTCGACACTTAGGGTGAACTTGCACTTTTGATTTGATCAACCTTCAACATACTTTCCTACATTGCATATGATCTTTTTAAAAGCATATAATGATTGGAATGCATCACATTGCATAAATCTAACCATACATCAATTCATCAACACATTGATACACAAATTACATAATTTACAATATTCTAAAATAGAATCTAGATATGTACTCACACATATACATACACATACACAAACATATGCATATGCATATATCACATGCATAACCCTTAATCATATGTAAAAAAGGCTAGAAATGATTTAATGCAATTTTTTAAATTAGAGGAAATTTACCTTTAAAAAGCTTAAGCGAACTTGAAACCATTCCTTCCTTATTTCTTTTTAATTACTTTTGATGAAAAAAAAAAAATTTATTGTACGCCCCTTATCAAATAAGAAGAGGTCTAATATTTAAGGTATGCTTGAGGGCTGTTTGGGTAAGGCAAATAGTTCGAGTACACTTTGTTTCCTTGATAAATGTATGGAGTATCATCAAGTAAGTTATCAGCAAACAAATTTCAAGTCAAAATGGATTGGAACATCCCAGACTCCAATTTGAGCAATACTTCAAGACATGGAAAAGATCTCACAGAGCTTATGAACGCTTGGGAACCGCCTACTCCTGTAGTAGAGTTAAAACTTAGGAAACAACATTGCGAAATCTGAGAGCTACGGAGGAGGCAGCCTTCACACTGTTCGTAAGGGTGAAATTTTCAGTCATTCGACAAGTCGAATCCGCTGATTAGTGTACAGGAATGGCTGTGCTTCCTTATGTCCCTCCTCCATGAAGAATGCTTTAAATCAGGGTTTACGGTAGTTTAGCTGGCCTGATCAGGGTTTTGGAATTCTGCATTGGATCTGAGCCTGTTTGGTGTAGTATTGAACCTAGTTTGTGCTCAATCCGTGCTCTAATACGAAAATTATGAGTGCCAACTTGATGTGAAGATATTAGTATGAATGGTTGTGAACAATTGGAAGGCCCCAATATCAGTCGCTTCTATATATTTATGGGCACTCTCCACTTCCAGAATTGAAAATAGTTGCTGACGTGTCATTTAATGAGAGAACTAGTTAATGGGTGTTCTTCTGGGGTGTAAATGTAGAAATGGGGTTTAGGATTCAGGTTCCTGAGGGAACTTTTTTAATGAGGATTTGTAAAATGGAGTAGAGAAATGTGACTTGAAAAAGATAGATGTGCGCCTGAGCTGATTAGTGCTTTCCTATATTTGAAAATACTTGGAAGCTATTTATATTAGTGCTTTTTTCTTCATGGTATTTGTGCAAGTGGATACTTCTGGGTCAGCTCTAAGTGAGGACAGGGGATTCCTGCTCATGCATCATGTGTGCATTGTGGTTCAGTTCTATCAGAACCTGTATTGACGACACTAACATGACAAACGAAGCATCTGAAATGGATGGATTTCATAATAAGGAGCACCCTTCCTATCCTATTATGCATGTATTATATAGGCATGAGAAGCAGTAAAAGAAGTTGAATGTGAACAAATTGCTTGATTCAAAGATACCTTCTATGCCTCTATTTTTCTGATTAGATTTCCATAAATCTTCAACAGATATGCATATTAAGTCTTAACCTTTAATATGCAGAATACAAAAGTCGTGGATGAAACCTTGCATCTGAACCCCAAGGATAAAAAGATTTCTTTACTCGGTAGAGATTTTGACTTAAATATGTTATGATCCCAAAACCATGAAATTAATACAAAACCCCAACTCAAATGACTGGCTGAGCATCATCCCAAAGAGATGCCAAATAGCAGACATTAGATGCAGGCAGAAGAATCAGAATAAGGGATTGTATACAGTATTGCCTGAACAAGCATGATGACAGGTAATCCCATGAAGATCAACAGGATTATGTACAAATTAAGATTATCTATTATGTAATAAACCATGCACGTAACACAAGTCTCTTACTTCTCAAAAACACTGCTCTCACCTATAAATATTACATTTTCCATGCTCCCATTTCTTTGATCTCTTCTCGGATCTCTACCCATTTCTCCTAAAAAGTGCATCTAGCATATTTGCTTCGTTTTGACTAAAATCTAACTTATTTCGAATTAAAGAGGACACAGAAAGGGTTTTCTTGCATGCATGTTATTGTTAAAACGATTTCTTAAGTAAGACATTTCTACCCTGAACTTAGGTGATGGAAAATCCAAAAATACAGCATCAGATACAGGCACCAAAGTCTTGACACAAACTTACAATTCAACTGTATACCATCCATAGATCCATGGATAGACAAGCGAATTCATCCAGTCATCAGAAGATCAGCTGAGGAGAAAAAACAAGCTCGCAGTATTTCACATTGTTTTGGAACCGAGTCTCAAAGCCATTTCATACTTACTAAACTTGTCTACTGAAGAAAGGATCAAGGATTAAGCAAAAGAGTCTTCCAAAAGAAACGAGTTCATGGGAAGGTTCTGATACAATGCAATTAAGATATTGATTGTTCCACAAGTATGGAAACCATTAAAGATGTCGCACTTTTGCAATAGAATTCAGAACAAAGCTATGCAGAGCCTTGTGAAAGTTTGAAAGCATTGTGCACCAGTTTGAGCTACCTTAAGGAATTGCAGTCTCCGGTTTTCAATGTTATAGAATTGTATGGATATCACAAAGTAGATGGATAGACTGAAGAAATATATGAGTATGGCAAAGGGAATGTATAAGAAAGTACATGAAGAACTAAAAACGAAAGTAGGAGACAAAAATTTGCAAAGTTTATTAATTAGGATTTATAGATAATTTAATTGCCTGTGAAAGTTCTCTTTACATACCTACCCTGTCCCATGAGCTGATCAACTATAATAAACTGTAACCCAAGCGCCTCTAGTGTTTTAGCAGTTCGAATATTGCCTACATGAATGATACTGGCATTAAATCTTATTGCTCAAAATAGCTGTTCCCAACATGAATGATACTGGCACAAAATTGATTGTTCAAAATAGCTGTTGCCTACACGAATGATACTGGCATTAAATCTATTGTTCAAAATACTGTGAACTGAATAGAGGGATGAATAAAGGATTAGATTCAATGATCTGTGTGTAACCTGTGTGCAATACATAATAAGTTTTGGTTTTTCCTATTCATTCAAATGTGAGGAGGATGGAACGGCCATTGATAATTATACTTCTTTATAAGAAAAATGAAGGAAAACTAGGTTACATGGTAAACCACATCTTCAGATATCCTTGAAACTCGGTTAGATAACAAAAATAACCAGCAAAACTCAACTAGATCACAAAAATAATTAGCAAAGCTCAACTAGATCGGAAACTAACAAAAATCGACGCTAACATTCATGCTCCAATTTTATTGAAGTTGCTTATCAAAGCATGAAACTGCCCTCAAAGCAGAAGGATTTACAAAGGCTTACACAAATTATCAGAAGACAACTTTGTTAAAATACAGAGAACCTTCAAAAAATGCATGATATCATATGCTCTGTCTCATTTACGCACTTGGGAATAAAGGAGACAGCAAGATTCTTTATCCATCATCAGTGATTTTGAAACTGACTAGACGGGTTTTCATAAGCAGCTGGCTGAAACTTTAAACTTTATAATTTAGCCCATCTTCAGCAGTCCTTTAAGGCGGAGATTTGAATTTAGGCGGAGATTTAAATTATCTTCTAATACATTTCTTCAATGGCTCTAGAACAGAATCAGGATACTTACAGTTCAGATACTGAGATCTAGATCTCTTTGAGCTGCGAACATTGAGATTTTCTCCTCCGTTGGCATTCTTATCATCAAGGCCCTGGCATATATCTTGGTCGAGTTCACGCTTCAAGTTGTATTCAGGGCTGCCCATTTTGCTTGTGAAGAGAGGGAAGAGCTTATTTGCATGGACAGGGAGTTGATGAGGGAGAAAATGGGAATCACTCTTATTTCTCTCCATTACATTCTTCTGCGAGGAGGGCGCTCCAGAGATTTTCCAGTGCCCCCGTGAAACCTTAGATTTATCTTCTCCTTCGTAACTATTTTCGACAGCCCGAAGAGCAACATCAGCCAATATATCAAGGGCTGCAAATGCTTCAGAATTCTCCTTGTGAATTTCATGACCTCTATTAGAAATCTGGCTATGGCAGGGTTTGGGTTTCTTGCATGACTCATCCATATAATTTGAAGTGGCTTCTGAGACACCCACAGGCTTCAAATCCCTTGTTTCTTCATCAATACTCCATTGCTGCAACTGCATTCCCTTGTCTTCGTCCTCAGAAATCCAGCAATGCAAGGGATCCTCCAAGAAGCTTGTTCCTTTGGAGCACCTGTTACGGACTCCGTCATCATAGCTTGCTTTTTGGCCCGTCCTCCTCGCCCTTAGCTTTGATGATTCCTCCCTTTCGCACAAATTTCCACCTTCGAAGAATTTTACATCAGAAGAGCAGCGCAAATGATCACGTGGGTTGCATGACATTGTATCCGCATCACTAGCGCTAGGTTGAACTACTGATGTGGGGGAATTTATGCCATTGGCCTCAATTTTCTTGTACTTTGAGTCCCAGAAATTTACTTCCCCATTTGAACTTTCGATTTGCAAAACTAAACCGCTGCAAGCGCGTCCAAATTTCGATGGATTGACTTCAGCAATCTTGTGAGATCTAGGTATGGAAGCAACATCCATGCAATGCTTTATTTTCAACGGGCCCCCATTCCTGGGAATTTTTAAAGGGAATCCATCTGCAACAGAGCTTGCCTTATCAGATATCGAGCAAAACCCACCTTTCGTGAATGATGTTTTCTTTCGAGCTCTGCCCCATTTCCAGAAGCTGTCGCATGACTTCTCCATCGGCTCTGAAACATACAAGAAATCTCGAGAGACGGACACCCTTAAAGAGGCTTTTAATGATGTGTGAATGCTGTGAAATGGAACAGTACAGAATGGGATCAAGGATACTGGTCTAAAAAAATCTCACTGGACAGAAGAAAAGCGAAATTGCAAGGCTAAAACTAATTTGAAGAGGGAAACCGTTAATTGATCAGAACGCTGAATTTGCAAATCAAAAGGCAATCACTCTTTGAAGATGGAGGAGACCTCTCAAAGACCAAAAAAAATCTCTTCCACACCAATTCAGGCGATCGCAGCTCAATGAAACCAATTTGCAAAATTCTTTCAAAATAAAAAGCAGCTGGTCGGGCAGAGAGGATAGAGCCTATAATACCTAGACGAGTTTTCTTCTTCACTTTATAAAGAGAATGAGGATATGGACGCGGTCAGATAATCCTACCAACTTAAGCCAGCAAATCCCATACGATAACACAATCTTAAATTTTTGGAAACAGCCGTAGTTTTAGCTGACTTTCTTTTTTGCCCCATGGGAGCGGAAGTGTTTTGTCAATATTTTTACAGTAAAATTATTGATCTATTTTAATCTACATTCATTTTTCCAATAGTATTGGACTCTAATTGATATACAATTGGGGACATGATGTTCCATTTAAACCTTTGATTTCAGTGTTGATGATTGAGTTTATCAATTCAATTGAACTCATGTGGGGTAAAATTTACCTTATTGGTCCTGTGTACTAGAGAACTCTTGTCCAAGGTCTAAATTTAACTTGTGATTAATGTTTTAGTCTATAAGCAATCACAATACTTCATTGTCCTCCTCCAATGTTCTATTTCAATATCTATTCTATTATTAATTGAACAAAATGATTGACACTTACCTATGGACTGTGCACATCAATACTTTCACATATTTCAACACAAGAGAAGTGGGAAAATCAAGGTAATAGTCTTGAGATTAGAGTGTTTGTAGGTGGTTGGCATGACTACCAAAGTCTTGAGCCTCTCGATGATATGGAAAGACCAAAAACAATAAGACCTGTGATACGTGTGACCAAAAATAAATTCTTCCCCTTCTTGCAAGTGAGGTGTGTGACTTGTTTGTTAAGCTTTGTGCACGGATCTTGAAAATCATAATAATTAAAAACATATATAAATTCATAAGAACTCATCTATGAATACTTTCGCTTGTGCAAAATACAAAGAGCGTACAGGTTGGGGATATACAGAGTTTGAGTGATGGTAAGAGGTATGACCTAACTTTTGTCTTGTTCCCATGTCTCTCTTTTTCTAGTTATTATTTCCACCATGTTGATAATGACTATCAATGTTTCCATTGAATGCATATCTTTGGAAACATTGAAATCTTTCGTATCGATTGCCTCTGTAGAATTCATTATAGTGTCACCACACATTAGGACCCATTCTGAAATAATGGATATTGTCTTCCCTCTCTCTTACTCCCATTGTGATGCATATATCTTACATATTTAGTTCTCTTTTGTGCATTTACTTATTTTTTTATTTTCCAGATTCGTTAGGATGAAGCTTTTGTGCAACACCATGTAGGTTGAACATCGATGAAAATGCTAAGGAAATAATGTTGAACGTCGAAGACATAGCCCAAAGAAATAACGATCACTTGAAACAATTGAGTTCCTCGCAAACCTCCAATACAAGATTCAATAATTGCATCCACTTGAATCTTTTTCCCCTATTTTTCTCTCCAATTGTGTTGCCTCTACTCTTTAAAAATGGAGGAGTCCATGGCACATCTAAATGAAAGGAGGTGTTTTAGAGGAGCTCACTTTCAAATCTAGGCTTCTTGATTACATGCTTATGGAGGTTATTGCAAATACATCATTTTTTGCAATTCCATTATCCCTAGCACATTTGATGCCATAGGTACAGAGTACGAGAGGAAATATTTGTTTCTCTCACAGGCCAATTGTATTTAGCTAAAGACCTTTTAAGATCGTTTTCATAGAGAAACATATTCAAACTACAAAATTTTAACTAAAATTCTTCCAGCTTCAATGAATGGCAAAAAACAATTCCAATGCTCTTATTTTATAAAGTTAACAGTCATGGAATTTGGTGCTACACTTGTCAATTGCATTTTCTTGAGAGTTTTTGAATATTTTCACCAAATTTGTGTCAATCTTACAAACATGGCATTGCATGAAACAATATCCTTTGAGGCATACCATCAATAATTGTCATACCCTATCCATGCATCCCACGTAGAATGAGTATTGGAAATTTTCTAAGTTTGGATATTCCCATTGTTTGAAGCCTTTTCAACACATCCAATTCCTTCATATATTGTGCATAGGCAGATTGGGGTATTAATAATAGTCGTGGAATGCAGCTTAATTGCTTCATGTTGCATTTACTTGAAGGCTTTCAAAAAAAATTCAATAAATCTTTTTCATTCACTACTGCAGCCATGACATATTTCAAAATTATGGCTTAGTAATAGTCATGCATTGTCAATGTTTGATAACACATTATGCATTCATGTATACCAAGGCATTAACAATTAATAAAAATTACCTTCCATTACACCTTTGATTGATGACCATATATTATTCTGAAACCTCTATTTGTATGGGTTGAAAAATGTTGGCCATTATGGTGATCTGGCTTCAAGTCTGCATATCACATCTTCTTGAGAATTTCTGAAGAATTTTAATAAATTCATTTCAATCATAGCCTACAATATGTATATTATCCTCAAAGTTTAGTTTTGTTACAAATTAGGGAAACGTGTTTCATTAAGGAGCTATGAGACTACAACGAAACATTATTAAAATCTCTCTTATGGCTATTTTACAGCTAATAGATAAAAAAGGATACAATATCATTGCGAAGGGAATTTTCTTGTCAATGAAATTTTCCTATTTGATGAATGACTCTCCCGCACTACACTGAATTTAATCATGGGCCCACACCATTCACTGTTGACCCCCCTTCTTCATAGTGATTTACATATTCACTTACTCAAGTGAATTCAGAGGGATCCCACCATTAATCATTATTTTCTCCTCCCTTACTTGATGTTTGATTCTTACTTCTATGAGAGCATCATATATAAAAGACTTGTGTTGGTATCTATTTTATTATTTTTTGAAAGTGTAACTCATATTCTAACAAGAAGAAACTTCAAAGAATAAGGAATAATAAGAATAGAATTTTGTTGTTGGAAAAGATTTTCATTTTTGGGACATTGTTGAAGATGCCAATTTATAAAATGATGTATATATTCTCCTTGGAACATATAATTTTTAAATTAGAGGTGTACCATCTAAAACTAGAAGCACTCCAATTTAATGAAGGTTTAGCACTTATTTAATGTGAGATCATCATCTCCTTTCATTCTTCTTCTTTTTTCCCTTTTCTTCTCATTTCTCCTAAGTAGAATTAGGATAGGACCTAACATATCTTCCTTAATGCTCCTATTTTCATGACGTAAACTCAAGGTGGGATCTAATCACTTAGGTCCTCCCTTTCCTTCATCATATCACTTCAAATCTATCATCCACACCAAAATAGATTTTTCTTGACAATTGTACCTAATTTCCAAGTTTTTGGACATGTTTTGGATCTCGAGGGAATCCTAAAGATTTTGGGCCCTGTTTGATAGGAGCATAATGTCTCCTTCAATAATTTATTCTATCCTTGAATGACACAGTGTGCCCCTGATTAGGTCCATTTCCTGAGTTCTAAGTTCGAGTTCATTTCAGGGTTTAAACCTCTCGACAAGATGGGTTATAGGATAAAGCTATTATGATCCCTTTATAAACCCCTCCATTTTTTCCATTTCTCATCTTAGATCATATAATACATTCACAAGATCAAGCACTCAAGATCAACTCTTCAACAAAATTGTTATACAATTTTATTTCATCAGTAGTTAGCTTTAACCAAAATCTCTCCCGATTTTGGTACTCATTGAGACACCTAGGCCAAAATCTTCAATATTTGAGATATGCCTATAGGCATATCCCAACTTTAGATGATCCCTTACAAAATTTATTGGATCATATTGAGGCCTTAGCACCTCAAACTCTATCAACTTGATCTTGTTTTTAAAACTCTTCACCAGGTTCCTAGCATCTGATCTAGAGGCACATGAATATAGGCCTACCACAATAGAGAATGGAATCCCAAAAATATTCTTAACATTTGAACAAAAGGTGTTCACCTCTAGAATTTATTGACACGGTTCAACTAGAACTACCTTTGGGTAATCTCTTGGGAAATCCGTCATAGGCTCTTATTTGCAAATAAGATAAGCTTGGGAACTAAATGAAGGAGCAACCGAACTGGACTATGGTCGAGATTGCCTCTAGTGAGAATCTCCTTTCAGGGCAACCTTGCAATTCCCAACACAATCTCATCTTGGCAGCAACATACTCCTCATAGCTTCTTTGTAGTTGTAGATGCGGATAGAACTCATAGACCTTGGTGCACTCATCGTAGTTTTGGATACTTGGGCGACCAACCCACAAATGGTGTGTTGCCAAGGCATAAATCAAATAAGAGGACATATAGAACTGCTTGAATCCTCTGGTAGACTTCAACTAGGAAGCGAGCTCATAACAAATGATCTATGCCCAATTGATCTTCATATCTTCAGTACAGATAGCTTGTACTAGGAAGAAATGGTGCTTGATGAACTCCAAAATCTCCATTCGACGTATGAGTATAGTCCCAAACAGAGTCACCAAAAGTTTTTGGCTAATAGTTTGTCTTCCTTATGTTGTAGTTTCACAATGCTTGCTCCATTTCTCCTGGAAATGGGGACTCCCTAGTAAATTTTTTGCTTTCCCAAAACCCTAGTCTAGGGTTTGAGTCATTTTTGGGACTCTACCTAGAGTCTATGTCTTGCCTGGAACCCTGCCCGAAAAAGCCAGTTGTCATATTTAAGTAATTTGAACCAAAAATATTATCATAAGGTTAACGTATGCACTAGCACACCTAGCACACATGTGCAGCTATCATGGGTGCACAAGTGCCCTAGATGTGGAAGTGTGCATGCGCACCCTTTGGAGGTGTGCACCTATGTAGGTGTGCATATCCATAAGGTGTGCATGGTCCCGAGTCTATAAATACCCGAGACCACCCCAATCCCCTTATTCATTTTTCTCCTCAAAGTTTCAAGAGCACACCTTTGCACCTCTAGAGGTGCGCTAAATTTCCTTCTCTCCTCCATGGAACACTTGGTTAGGGTATTATAAAGGTACACACCTGCGTACCTTTATTTGTTATTTTAAAAACTTTAAAAATATACCTAACTCTAAGAGAAAGATGTGCACCTGCACACCTATCCAAGATGCGTAGGTGTGCACCTTTCATTTAAAACATAACAAAAGGACCTATAATGGTACACATATGTGCACCTAGTCAAGGTATGCATATGTGCACCTTTCTCAACCCTTCAAACCTAAACATAAGTAAGGGTACACATGTCAAGGTGCGCATGTGTGCACCCTTGACCTTGCAAAACTTTCAAATCCCTCACGCAAATTGTAATGTGCACAGTAGCGCACATGCACATGTGCACACTCCATAAGGGTGCACACCTGTATAACTATGCAACTACGCTAAATGACTATTCTTGAGTCATTAAGTGCATCTAGCACACCTATCAAGCTACGCATGTGCGCTAAACTACACAAATAGAGCTAAATGAAGGATTTAACTAGTTTTGCGAGGGTTTTGGGGTTCTAGGTTTGGTTTTTTAGCGATTAGGGTTTTGCTAGGGTTTAATTTTCACCACTTTGAACTAATTTATTTATGTTCTATGCAAATAAAATGGCTTCCTCATCATCTTTGTAGAGAAGATGGCTCCAAAACTAGTTGTTTTCAAATTTCAAGGTCCACTTAAGAAATCACACTCCGAGATGCACATTCAAAGATTAGAGATATGGAATTGGGACATATTGAATGGAGAGGTCCCTAATGGTCTCAGCACTTATGAGATCAGGCTTGGTTAATGCAGCCTCACATCCTACATCAGTGCAATCTTCAGAGCTTGTCATGGCATTGGCAGAGAACTATGTTTGAGAAGAAAGAGTTGTGAAGAGTATAACGTGGGAGATAGTCTTGGATTTAAGACTGAGGAAAATTGAGAAAGTCTTCCATCTTCTCAAAGTGGACCAATATGTGAAAATTACTTATCATCAAGCAGAAAGATGGTATAAGGAACATGAAAAGAAAGCTAAAGAGATCATACAATCATCATTCTTGATTGATAGAACATCGATGGGACGAAGACTAGGCAAGGTAGATATGACCAAAGGTTACATAGGCTGAGACTTTGGATACAATAGATGTAGCGACACCAAATTTAGATCTCTCGTAGAAGGAGAAGACTCCAGAAAGGAGTGATAAGGGAAAAGGGCATGTTGGGAAAACCTCCTCTTCAACCAAGTACTTGTCTTCTATGGGAAATTCACTAGCCTGGTTGAAGAGAGAAATTATTGTCTGACAAAAGTGACAACTAAAATTAAACGAAGAGGAGAGTATGGATGCACTAGTAGAAGCCATCAAAAGGCCCGAGCCACCTACAGGTGATGCACAACAATTGACCTTCATAATGAAGAATAGAGATTAGGACCTACTTACTCACATATTCATTCCTCCACATGCTGAGACTGAAGATTTGACTCCTAAGGACTATCATATTACAGAAGTCCTCTTAGGAAAGCCTACAATAGATACAGCCAAAGTAATGATCACTATCGGCATCAATGAGGTGTTCAAATATTTTGATGATAATGAGAGTGAATTAATAAAGTTGTGCAAAGAAAATGAGCTACTAAGAGGATATCTGCATATAATTGTAGATCCATTAGACCAAAACCACCCAGAGGTTACTCTCATTGCAGCATTAGAAAGGAGAGATAAGGGTAGTCTCCAAGTTGACTAATTTTTGGGAGCATGTCAACAATGGCATGACAATTTTGAGCAGAAGTGTACAGAGATAATATGGGCCAATTTGAACTTGTTACATAATGTTCATTCTAATGTGGAGAAACTGGTGTCTATAATAGACTAGGATTTTGGGCTTATGGATGAGGTACATACCTAGGGAGTAGGGAAAAAACCTTCAAGCACTCCAAACAATAAATGGTCAAAGGTATCGTAAACTCACAAAAGTGTATACAATAGATGAGATTAATAAACTTGAAGATTGGATTGAGAAGATAGCTGTCGAAAATAAGGTCATGGAAGGACTTCATGAAGATATTTAGAAGTTAAAGGGCCAATCTCAAGAGCAAATTTTGGATGCAGAGATGTATTATGATGCCATTTCCCTTGAGATTTTTGAAGATGAGTCAAAGGTGAAGCTCAAGTCAACACAAGTAGTAGTTGAACAATTCTAAAGAACTTTCAAGGATGCTTCCTCTAATGAACATATTAGGCAAGCATTCAAGACTAAAGAGGTATTGTTGAGACTTGATGGTAGACTTAACGATTTTGGGGAAACTTGAATGGATATCAGTAACTATCAACAAATAGTTAGGCATAAATATGAGGCTTTAGATTTATCATAAGCTTCCCAAGTGATGGAGATTATAGAGAAATCCAAGACCAAACATCCAAACATTGTTCTAGTATAAAGGGGAAGAAAACCTAGAAGCTAGAAATTTAGTTTTGACACTTGGGAGAATTTTGGATTTTTTGAGCCTATTGCCTACGTGTGCATGTGCACTACTTTCGAGGTGTGCTATTTCAAAGGTGCACTGGAAATTTTGAAGAATTCAGAGGTGCGCTGAAAATTAATTGCCATTTCCAAATTTAGAGCTTTCCATGCGCTAGAAATGCATTCTGACAGCAGTTTAACTCATAGAAACATTCAGAGAAGGCCAAGTTTCCATTTTTAGAGCTTCCAATGACTCCCAGATCCTCTTGTAGCTTCCTTCTTCTTATCTACTACTTCTTTCTTTGTTTTAAGATATGTAAAGGGTCATGCACCCATTACTTGATATAAATAAGGGTGGAGTCCTACTTAGCACCATTTAGAGAGTCAATTTGTACATAAATAGATTTGTTTTATTAGGATTACGCATATTTTTGCATGGAAAGATCTCTCACTCTCAACACAAATTGAGGAGATGATTTTTTACAAATTCAAGAATGTAACATGTATTCCAAGCCATTATTTTGATGCAATAATATATGCTTTTGGTACTCTCATTCTGAGTGTAGTTATCCTTGTCGGAGTGTGTTATTTTTGTGGATTCTTGTTCATGATAATAATGGAGCCAATAATGTTGTTGTGTTGATTTGATTGAGTGATATTTTTAGTTCTGATGTTTTTCGTATGTTGACAAATTCCACTAATGTACAGAGTTGTAAAAGAGATCACCCTATTGTTCCTACATAGCTTCTTGTCTCACATGAGCGCACTCTTCGTGGCCTTGTGATTTGATAAGAAGTGAAACATCTTTTGTTTTTACTAAGTTTCCCTCAACGATTGCATTAGTGGATTTCAAGAAGTACTACTACTTTTATTAGTTTCCTACCCAATCTTTTCAACAATTTAACTTGCAGATGTGTTGTTACCGTGGTTTATGTTCATTAAGAATTTTCATGTCATGTTATTTACTTTCATCTCTTGTTACCTTATCTTTGTTATTTGCTTTGCTAACCTTTGGTTAAATTAAGAATTCATATAGTTGCATTATTAGATTGCATTCATTTAAAAACAAAAAATACAAAAATATATCTCTTTTTGTGGTTAATTTTGAAATAGAAAGCAGATTGATCATCTTATTTGAAATTGGTACAAACCAGCAAAGGCCTCTTTGTGAACAAAAACATTTATCTTAAATTGAGTGAATTCTAGTAGGTTGCAAGATTTCCCAGAATGTTGGAGTTGGTCCTAGACCAACTTTTCAAGAGAGGATTATGAAAGGATTCTTGTCGTTAAGCATCATGCGAAATGGAAACTCAATAGATGTGCCACTAAAAGGAGGGCCCTTACCATTCAGAATAGAAAAAAACAACTTGAAATTTCAAAATTCTATATTTTTTGCAAGTTCAAAAAATTTTCCATCCATCACAGTGAACAGGTGCGGAGGTACGTTGGTGCGCCAGTACGCCATATTTTTTGAGCAAGTGTGATTCTGTAGAGGTGCACTTTTTCTAGAATTGATGCAAACTAAAGATACTGATCCAATGTCCTCATTCCAGCAAGCTTTAAGATCTTTAGATAGTGAGCTAAAGTTCTTTGAACTCACTCATTTTCTTAAGCCTTGTAGTGACAAAGGATTTCCCAAAATTCTCTCACTTTCATTCAACATTTCGTCACCTTCCATAATTCTGCCTCCAAACCATCCACCCATCATTCCATAAAATCCTCCACCAATGGCCTTTTTTGCAAGTGTTGTAGACTCGCCGATCAACTTGACAGGAGTACTCAATGACCTTCCTAAGAATCTTGAGAAATTTTGCCCAAGGTTCATCTATAGAGAGACAAGAATAGCTAAGGATCATATCAAGGTATTCAAATAAATTTGCAATCGAAAGTAGATTGCTAATGAGAATGTGGTTCTTTGCTTATTCCCATAGTCATTGGGAGAAGTTTTCTTTAATTGGTATGTCAATGTACTACCAGGATGCATTAGATATTGGGACACTTTCAAAAAATTGTTCTTGGAACAATTCAAAACTTTCATCAACCCAATGGTGATACATCATCACTTCATATCAATCAAAAGGGACCTAGAGGAAATGGTTTCACACTTCAATCATCACTTTTATATGGCATATTGTAAGCTGGAAATGCCATACACTATACAGGTTGAAGCCCCAATTCAGATTTACCTTAATTCTATGGACCATCTTATGGCTATTTTCCTAAAAAGACTTCCTGTTGCAAATATCGACACATTGGATAAAGTCTTCTTGGAAGGAATTACTTTCACAAAATAAGCCAATCCTAATGGAGGAGGATCGATGCCCCCAACACAAGCTATTACTACAATACCAACATATCATGTTGGAGCACCATTGATTCCTAGCCAATTCATACCAATGAATCCAACTCTATTACAACAAGAACCCACTCCACAAGTTCCAACTTTAACATACCCAAGATATAAACCTCCAAAAGCTTCTTTCTTTGGAAAAAAGGTAGCAGCATCCGCTAAAACAAAGAGCAATATTGCATCTGACCATGGGAAAATGAAGAAGACCATGTCTAAAATTACTAATGAGTTGACCCATTTGAGGTTGTCACAAGGAAAAAATAACAACTTTCAGAGAACAAATCTTGGTCCCTACAACAACAACAATTATGGTTAGAACTACAATAGGAATTTTAGTGGAAACAACAATATAGGAAACAATAATGGAGAAAATAACTCCAATCCTCTTGATCACAACAATGGTTTCCAAAGATAGAATTGAGAATGGAACACCCACCCAAACAATGGAAGTATTCCTACAAATAATAACAACAATGCCCAGTATGTGGACATCAATCAGTATAATAACAATCAGAATGTACCAACAATGATGGCTCATATTATAATGGAAATCAACGAGTAAATCAAAATCCCATGGGCAATAGTAATGAGTCCCATATGCAATTCAATGCCATGATGCTAGAATCCCGTGATTCTTCACAAAACACAGGAATAAAACAACCAGCTAACAATGAATTCTCTTTTCCATTCAGTTAGGAACCAGATACTCAACCTGAAGAAATGTTTTCCTTCCACAATGATAATCAAAATACCTACAATTTGCGAAGTCAAAAAGAAACCATGACCGATGATATTCCTCTCGCATTACAACCAACTCCTCCAGATCTGCAAGCAACTAACAATCCAATACCTATTAGACCTCCATATAGAGGATAGCAAAATCAAAACCAAGGAAATGTGCCTATAATCTTGAAAGTTCCTGCATGGTCTACTAAAAAGTATAGTGCAATGGAAGATTTGAAACAAACAAAGGCCAACATGTCCATGTTTGACATACTACAAAATTGTCCTCATCAAAGGGAAGTGTTGATGAAAACTCTTGATCATACAAAGGAACCCCATACTATGAATATTGTTCCCCAAAAGACAGTAACTCAATAGGTCAATGCTTCGGAGGCCATTCCAACTATGTTTAAAGACAAGGTTGAGATGCCTCCCTTTTTGCTTAGCATTAGAATATATGGAAATAATCTTCACAATTGCCTAATTGATTCAAGAGCTTCTTGTAATGTTATGTCACTTTTGATAGCACAAAGTGTAATGTCCTTATTCACAAGGGCTTATAATATTGTCCTATTTTTTTTCCAAGGAATCAATTTAAAAGATTACCATTGCATTATTTATTCAAAGATAATTCTTTATATATGTTCATATCCTATCTACTACATTGTATGTATAGGCTAGGTCATTTGGGGATTGGACAAGGAGACCACATTAAAGGCTTGATAGGATCTTGGTCCTTGCCTTTCAAATGAGTGCTTTCCATCCCCCGCCATGCCTAGATGTTATACCATACCTCAATCCTCAAACATTGTGGTTGGGTCCTACAGCTTGATAAACCTAAGCCCAAGAGTCGACATATTCTCCTCTTGCCTTAGGACTCAACCCTACCATATTATCCACCTAGATCTTACTAATTATCATAATCTTGAGATCTTTCTTGAATCATTATCTCTTATTAATTAATTACATCAATTAGGTGTTTATTTCTTTTATTTAATTATGTCAGATGAAAGAAAATGTTCATTCTTATTACCTTGGTATTTCTATATAATTATATTACCTCCTTATTATAATAATTAAATAAAAAACATTTAAAATAAAAAATGTTTACCTTATTACCTTTTTTCTTTTCCAAGAGTCACAACCTTTCATAATACAAATCCTTTTAAAAGTCACAACACTTCATAGTTATAATCTTTTCGAACAGTCACAACACTTCATAACTAAAATCTTTTGGAAAAATCCCAATACTTAATAATCACAATATTTTTGAAGAGTCACAACTATTCATAATTATGACCCTTTCAAAGGTTCACATCCTTTCAATATCATTCATACCTTTTCAAAAAGTCACTTCCTTATTTTTCTTCATGATATTACTTTCCTCTTCCATTTTTCCTTTATGAACTTCTCTCTTCTCCTCCTCATTTTTTCCCCTCTAAAATAAACTCTCTTGCCTTTTATATCTTAATTTTAAGGAGTCATGTCTATTTGTTAAATCTCTCTTGACTTTTCATTAGATTTAGTTAATTTATATTATTATATGTTATATTATTTATTTACTTACTTATTTATGTTCATTATTATTTATTATGAAATTCTATTTAGAAAGTTAACATACTTTCTACAATATTATCTCTTGTATTTAGTTTTATTTCTTTATTTACTTTTTGAAAAATTATTATTTTTTGTTTATTTAAAATATCATACTAAATATTATTTCATTAATAATATAGATTAAATAATTATTATTTTCTAGTTTTAAAAATATAAATTTATTATCGTTATTTATTTAATAACATTTTATTATCTAAATATTATTAAAATTTTATCTTAAAATGGGTATATCACAATCCACCCTTCCTCAAATTACTTGTCCTCAAGCAATTATATAACTTCTTCTATTGAGTTGAAATTTATATTTCTTTTAGTCCAAATTATTATGTTGCTATCATGGATATGTTTGGATCATTTCTAATAGTCATTAATTTTTTAAATTAGTCTTTCATATAAATTATTTTTCCAAATCCCCTTTAACCCTACAAGATGGCAAGATCATGCTCAAATACCATTGTAATGTCCCTACTTCCAAGGGCTTGTAATATTGTCCTATTTTTTCCAAGGAATCAATTTAAAAGATTATCATTGTATTATTTAATCAAAGATAATTCTTCATATATGTTCATATCCTATCTACTACATTATATGTATAGGCTAGGTCATTCGGGGATTGGAAAAGGAGACCGCATTAAAGGCTTGACAAGACCTTGGTCCTCACCTTTCAAATGAGTGTTTTCCATCCCTCACCATGCTTAGATGTTATACCATACCTCAGTCCTTGAACATTGTGGCGGGGTCTCATAGCTCGATAAACCTAAGCCCAAGAGTCGGTATATTTCCCTCTTGCCTTAGGACTCGGCTCTACCCTCTTATCCACCTAGTTCTTACTAATTATCATAATCTTGAGATCTTTCTTGAATCATTATCTCTTCTTAATTAATTACATCAATTAGATATTTATTTCTTTTATTTAATTATGTCAAATGAAAGAAAATTTTCATTCTTATTACCTTGGTATTTCTACATAATTATGTTACCTCCTTATTATCATAATTAAAATTAAACAACATTTAAAATAAAAAATGTTTACCTTATTACCTTTTTTCTTTTCCAAGAGTCACAACCTTTCATAATACAAATCCTATGAAAAGTCGCAACACTTCATAGTTATAATCCTTTCTTAAAGTCACAACACTTCATAATTAAAAGCCTTTGAAAAAATCCCAATACTTTATAATCACAATATTTTTGAAGAGTCACAACTATTCATAATTATGACCCTTTCGAAGGTTCGCATCCTTTCAATATCATTTATACCTTTCAAAAAGTCACTTCCTTATTTTTCTTCATGATATTACTTTCCTCTTCCATTTTTCCTTTTTGAACTCCTCTCTTCTCCTCCTTTTTTCCCCTTTCTAAAATAAACTCACCTCCCATTATATCTTAATTTTAACGAGTCATGTCTATTTGTTAAATCTCTCTTGACTTTTCATTAGATTTAGTTAATTTATATTATTCTATGTTATATTATTTATTTACTTACTTATTTGTGTTCATTATTATTTATTATGAAATTCTATTTAGAAAGTTAACATACTTTCTATAATATTGTCTCTTGTATTTATTTTAATTTCTTTATTTGCTTTTTAAAAAAATTATTATTTCATTAATAATATAGATTAAATAATTATTATTTCCTAGTTTTATAAATATAACTTTATTATTATTTATTTACTAACATTTTTTTATCTAGTTATTATTAAAATTCTATCTTAAAATGGGGATATCACACAAAGGTTGGGAGTCACTCCTCAGCCATCTAATCGAATAGTGATACAACTCGATAAAATGGAAATAAAGGTTATCGATGTGCTAAAAGACGTTCAAATAGAATTGACAGTTGACCCCTAAATTCAAGACATCATAGATATACATGTGGTTGAAATTATTGAAACATATGGATTGCTACTAAGTAGAAGTGGACAAAATGCTTTAGAGGGTGATTTTCAATGGATTCTACCCAGTTGCGGTTACCTTGGAAAGGGTTGAATAATTAGATCTAGATTGATGCAAAGCCAAAATTGAAAATGATGATTATAGAATACAATGCACTAAATGAGGTGGCATTCCTACAATCTTATTTAGGCTCTTACAAAGTAATGGCTTTTGATACAACTTAACCTAAAACATCAAATGATCAAAATGGAAGATCCATGATTCTGATGCCAAAAGAAGAGATCGTAACGCAGTTCATAGATAGCATGGTAGCCAACTTACAATACTTAGGTGATGAAGCAAACCCAAATATGTTGCTCTTTCCCAGATTTTGCAGATTGCATAAAGTTAGTCATTCAGAGTTTGAATGTTCACATTGCCAAGAAGCGATTGCTCAGGTATTAACTCAGATAATGGAAATAAAGGGTTGCCACATTCTAATAGAAGTACTTACAAAAAATATAAATTCCACATATGCATCTAAAACTATGGGGAAGGATGGAGAAGAGGTAGAAGATCTCAATGCATCATACAGTGATACCTTTTTAGATGGTGGAGGTCTATCTTCTCCTCCACCGAGAATTATTAGTATTCAAAGAAGGAGACATTTCATAAAAGGCCAAGGTTGGACTCTAGTAGTCATTCATCCTAAGCCTAAAGTGAACAAAATTATAGAATTGATTGGAGAAATTCAAGATCAACAAGAAAAACATACATCCCCCATATCAAAGCTAAACAATTAAAAATCATCAAGTCCACCATGGGAGAGATTACAATGGATCCCAAAGAAGCATTTCTTTTAGGTTCAAGTAAAAGAAAAGCTATGAATGAAAAAACACAAATCTAGGAATCCCAAAGAAGATCCAATATGGACACTTAGGTTCGATTGCTCTAAGTGCAAATTAAGAGCCACACAGGTATTGAATTAATCAACCCAAAAGGTAGGTCTTTTTATGTAGCATATCGATTATAGTTTAGGTGTATTAATAATGTTGTAGAGTATGAAGATTTTTTTTGTGGACTTGTCTTTGCATTAGAGAAGGGAGTCAAAGCTCTCATAATCGAAGGAGACTCCCAGTTGGTGACTAGACAAGTGAAATCAATTTATTCTTGCAATGATAAGATATTACTTGTTTATGAAAGAGAGTATGGGATCTAATGGATGACTTTAAATCTTTGAACATAAGGTCTATCCCTAGAAGGAGAAACATGGTAGCAGATGCCTTGGCAATTTCAATGAGTGCATTACAACCCATCAAGAGAACAAAACTAAAAAGATTTTTCAGTAGAATTGGTTGCTGCCCTATCCATCCCAGACAACATTATGAACTTCCAAGTATTCCAAGATGACCAACACATGAGTTTATCATATGAAATGACCATTTTAAGGGACAAGAGATTGATGAGACTCTGGATGACAACCCTAAGGAGGAAGAACTTGAAGATGAAGATAGGATTATCAATTTGAAAACCAACACTTTCCAAAGGGAATGGTTGAGTTGGAGCACATTTTTTATCATGATGAATCAGCACTTAACAAGAGAACAGTCAAATAAAATAGGATCGAAGAATGCAAATCATATCATCTAGGTACTAATGAAGATGCTAGAATGGTAAGGGTTGGAAAGGTGTGCAGCACTCAGGAAATGGAAGATACATTCCAATTACTAAGGGAATACAAAGATGGCATTGCTTAGAGTTACGAAGAACTCAAAATGTATGACCCCAATATCATCACACATGATATTACATTGAAACTAGATGCTACACCTTTCCAACAAATGAAAAGACTGGTTAATCCCATTATTGAACCATTAATAATGAAGGAAGTTAAGAAGTTTCTCGATGCCAAGATTATCTTCCTCAAACACTATTCCATATGGGTGGCTAATTTAGTTCCGATGAGGAAAAAGACTGGGGAGATCTGCCTTTTTGTGGATTTTCACAATTTTAACCTAGCATCTCAAAAAGATAACTACCCTCTACCTTCACTTGATGAAGTATTACAAATTTTCAATAGATCAAAATTGATGTCTTTCTTAGATGGATATTTTGGATATAATCAGGTGATGGTTGATGAAGAAGATAGGCTGAAGACTGCTTTCACAATGAAATGGGGGACTTTTTCTTATACAAGAATGCCCTTTGGGTTGATCAATGCAAGGGCTACTTTCCAATGAGCCATGGACAAAGCTTTCAAGGGATTGATAAATAAATATATAGCTATCTACATGGATCACTTAACTATCTTTTCAAAGGATCGAAGCACTCACATTGCTAACTTAAGACAAGTGCTCAATAGATGTCAAAAATATGGTATATCACTTAATCCCAAGAAGTGTTTGTTTGTGGTCACTAAAGGAAAGGTCCTAGGTCATATTATCTCTGAAGTTGAAATATCCATTGATCCTGAGAGAATTGAAGCTATTCTAAAGTTGTCACCTACACATAGTCATAAAGAACTCAAATCTTTCTTCAACAAGATAAATTTTGTTTGAAAGTTTATAAGTGGATTTGTTGAGACTATTCATCCTCTTAATGATTTTCTCAAGAAAGGAGCAAAAACATAATGGGTTCCAAAAATCAAGAAATCATTTGAGGACATTAAAGTGGTTATTTCTATAGCTCTAGTGCTTGTCAGTCTAGATTATGAGTTGTCATTTAAAATATACTCTTTTGCTTTAGAACATTCATGTGTTAGAATTCTTATGTAGAAGAAAGAGAGGATGAAAGGCCTATTGCTTTCACGAGTTTCCCAATAAAGAACACTGAGTTGAACTATTCTAATCTCGATAAATAGTCTTTTTCTCTGATAAAGACAATCAATAAATTTTGTCATTATATACTAAAGAGTAAGGTGTATGCAATTGTGCTTGATCCTGTAGTTAAGACATTACTAATGCAAAATGAATTGGGCAAAAGACGAGGAAAATGGATGGAAATATTACAAGAGTTTGATATAGAGATTCAATCAATGAAGTTAGTAAGAGGACAAGGATTAACAAAGATGATAGTTGATAATGAGATCAAAAATGCAACATCAATTTAGGTTCAATGATGAAGTTAGCATGGAAGATCAACAAAAGAAGATTATAATATCTCAAGTTGATATTGATCAAGGTATAATAATAGATGTTTGGTATTAGGATATTGTTTACTATCTTTTAAAAAATGAATACCCCAATTGGATGAGTAGTTCCTAGTGTAGAGGTCTTAAGATGAAGTGTGAATCTTACATACTGCAAAATAGGAAACTATATAAAAGGAACTACGAAGGAATTTACCTAAAGTGTTTGGGATGAGAAGAAGTAAAAGAGGTTTTGGAGCAGTTTTTTAGGATAAGTATGGTACTAGACATGGATTAACAGAAACCATGGTCCATATGATCCTAAGATCTAGCTATTTTTGGCCTACAATCTTCAACGATAATTTTGAACATGTACGTACTTGCCACATTTGTCAAACTAGTGCTAATAGAGAGAGACATCTGGTGATGTCGTTATAACCAGTGTTCAAAGTATGCCCTTTCGCAAAGTGGGGGTTGGACTTTATTGGTCCAGCAAAGCCACCATCATTGATAGGACATACATTTGTTCTCACAACTACAGATTATTGCTCCTACTAGATAGAAGCTAAGACTTTTAGAAATTGCACGACAAAGGTGGTTACAAATTTCTTAGAAGAACATATTGTTACCAGATTTGGGATGTCATTCTTTCTAGTTTGTGATAATAGATCAGCCTTTGCATCAATATTCCTTAACCAGTGGACATTGGATAATTAGGTTATAATCAAGTTCTCTTCAAATTACTACCTGCAAGGAAATGGTGTGTATGAACCTACAAACAAGAACTTGATCATGGTAACAAGATGTTTGTTGAAGGAAAATCCTAAAGATTGGCATACTCAACTCAAATATGCATTATGGACAGATTGGGACAAGGTCAAGAATACTTTGGGAACATTCCCATACCTACTTATATATAGACAAGAGCCAGTATTCCCACTTAACCTCAGGATTCCTATTTTGAAATTCATGAGTGGGTATGTTGAAGATGCTAACAGAATTTAGATCAAACTAATGAATCTTTGGAGATGGATAAGAAACAAATAGTTGTTTTAGAGCATATGATAAAACATCAAGTTGTAGTTAAAAGGTTGTTCAATAAGCAGGCCACAATAAAATCTTTTAGAATATCCAACCTTGTTCTTCTATGGGACAAGACAAAAGAAAAGTCAGGCAACCACACTAAGTCTCAACACTTGTGGATTGGTCCTTATCCAATTGTATAAATTTTGGGAGAAAACACTTTTAAGCTAAATTCCATACAAGGGGAATTGCTTTCATTACGAGTTAATGGGAAGTTCCTGAAACATTACTTTGAGGCCTAAAAGGAAAATAATAATAATAATAATATATAATTTTTTCTCTTTTTCACATGTGTGTTTATTTCTACAAGTGTGTTTTCTTCCAATCATGTGTTTATTTCTGTAAGTGTGTTTGCTTTCAAAGTTGTGTCAGTCTAGGGGTTAGGTGCAATCAAGATTTTGCCTTGATACGTTTCATGAACCATTATCATTTTGGGTTTGACTTTTGGGAAGAGTTATTTCTTTGTCAAAACATTTAGATGACTTTGTTTCTTGTAACAACTGAAGAATGGATGTTACTTGCAATAATAGATGACTTTCAGTCTTGAATTCAGATTGTAGATCAATAGTTCTCAACACTTTGCAAATTTAAAGATCAACTATCTTAGCATTTTCAAAGCAAGGTCGATGGCAATAAGGGATAGTCCAAACCCTATCAGTTTAAACAAAATCTCTTTTCAAAAGAATTTCTAAGGTCATTTTTTGTAGTGAGATTTTTTATAAAGTTCTTAAAAGAGGAACGCAAGGGATATCAACTAAAGAACGAATCTAAGAAACAACACCAATGCCTTGGCTACACAATCTAAGAGTGGTCATGGTACAAAAAGAAAATAAAAAAGGGAAAGGTGGTGTTAAGAATGAGAGATTCCAAATAAGTTTGAAAAGGGTAATCTGACAATAGGGATATGCACTCTAAAATGGCTATCCAGTATCTAAAACAATTGCTTCATGGAAGAATCAAATAGTGACATACGAGCTACATGAAGAAAATTTTAGAAGATTATCCAAGACCTCAAATGAAAAATGATAACCTGTTAAGAGCCCTCATAATGGATTCTCTCATCTAGTCAGATAAGTGATTAATAAACATTTTTTGCGAGAATTCTTGACAAATGGACCGGTAGAGTGGAAGATTATTTTCAAGTTGTTAGAAGCTCATGATAGATTGCATTTGTAAATGTTGAAGGAAATGAAGACATTGAACACACACTGAACTTGAAAATTTAAGATTCTAAGGTTTTGACTATGAAGCAACTCAAAATACACTCAAAGTATTTAGAATTTAGTTGGCATTTGACACATGTTGGAAGGATGTTTGTTGATGAAGCAATGCCTTTGTCATTTCTTCCCTTTTATTGGGGCTATTTTTTGTGGTTTCATAGTACATTCCCCATTTCTCCTAGAAATGGGGACCCCCTAGTAAAAAAATTTCTTTCCTAGACCCCTAATTTGGGGTTTGAGTCATTTTTGGGACTCTACCTAGAGTCTATGTCTTGCCTGGAACCCTACCTAAAAAACCTAGTTGTCAAATTTAAGTAATTTGGACCAAAAAGATGATCAAAAGGTTAAGGTGCACACTAATGCACCTAGCACACATGTGCATCTATCATGGTTAGGCAAGTGCACTAGATGTGGAAGTGTGCATGCACACCCTTTGGAGGTGTGCACCTGTGCACATCGATAAGGTGTGCATGGTCCTGAGTCTATAAATACCTGAGACCACACCACTCCCCTTATTCATTTTCCTCCTTCAAGTTTCAAGAGTGCACCTTCACACCTATAGACGTGCCCTAATTTCATTCTCTTCTGCATGCAACACTTGGTCAAGGTATTATAAAGGTGGGCACCTGTGCACCTATCCAAGTGCATAGGTGTGCAACTTTGTTTTAAAAAACTTTAAAAATATACCTAACTCCTGAGAGAAAGGTGCGCACCTGTGCACCTTTCATTTAAAACCTAACTAAAGGACCTATAATGGTGCACATATGCACACCATTCCCGACCCTTCAAACCTAAACATAAGTAAGGGTGTGCATGTGCACACCCTTAACCTTGCAAAACCTTCAAATCCCTCATGCACATTGCAATGTACGCAGTAGCACACATTGCAATGTGTACACTCCATAAGGGTGCGTACCTGTGTAGGTGCACAACTATGCTAAATTACTATTCTTGAGTCATTAAGCACACCTATCAAGGTGCACAAGTGCACTATACCACACAAATAGAGCTAAATGAAGGATTTAACTAGTTTTTTGAGGGTTTTGGGGTTTTGGATTTGGTTTTTTAGTAATTAAGGTTTTGTTAGAGTTAAATTTTCACCTCTCTAGACTAATGTATTTATATTTTGTTCAAATAAAATGGCCTCCTCATAATCCTCACTTGTAGAGAAGATGGCTCCAAAACTAGTTGTTTTCAAATTTCAAGGTGCACCTAAGAAATCATGCTTCCAGGATGCACATTCAAAGATTAGAGATGCATAATTGGGACATATTGACCAAAATGCATTCTTGGTACTTTGTAACAAGCCTAAGGAGAGGTCCCTAATGGTCTCAATACTTATCAGATTAGACTTGGTTAATGCAACCTCACATCCTACATCAGTGCAATCTTTAGAGCTTGTCATGACATTGGCAGAGAACTATGTTTCAGAAGAAAGAGTTGTGAAGAGTATAATAGAGCAGATAGTCGTGAATGTAAGACCATGGAACATTGAGAAAGTCTTCCATCTTTTGAGAGTGGATCTATATGTGAAAATTACTTATCATCAAGAAGAAAGATGGTGTAAGGAACATGAAAAGGAAGCTAAAGAGATCATACAATCATCATTCTTGATTGATAGAACACCAGTGGGATGAACACCAAGCAAGATAGATATAACCAGAGGATACAAAGGCTGGGAATTTGGATACAACAGATGTAGAGACACCATATTTAGATCTCTTATAGAAGGAGAAGACTCCAAAAAGGAGTGATAAGGGATAAGGGCCTATAGCAAAAACCTCCTCTTCAACCAAGTACTTGCCTCCTATGGACACTTCACCAGCCTGGTTGAAGAGAGAAATTATGGTCTGACAAAATTGACAGTTGGACCTAAATGAAGAGGAGAGTATAGATGCACTAGTAGAAGCCATAAAGAGACCTAAGCTACCTATGAGTGATGTACAAAAATTAAACTTTTTAATGAAGAATAAAGATCAAGACCTACTTTCTCACATAGCCATTCCTCTTCCACATGCTAAGATAGAAGATTTGACTCCTAAGGACTATCAAATTATAGAAGTCCTCTTAGGTAAGACCACAATAGATACAACCAAATTAATGATCACTATGGGTGTTAGGGAGGTGTTAAGACATTTTAATGATAATGAGGGTGAATTAATAAAGTTGCACAAAAAAAACATGCTACTAAGAGGATATCTACATGGAATTGTAGGACCATTAGATTAAGACCACCTAGAGGTTAATCTCATTGTGGCATTAGAAATGAGAGATAAGGGTAGTGTCCATGTTAATTCATTTTTGGGAGCATGTTAGCAATGGTGTGACAATTTTGAGCAGAAGGGTATAGAGATAATACAAGCCAATTTGAACCTATTACATAATGTTCATTCTAGTGCAAGGAAACTAGTATCTATAGTAGACCAATATTTTAGGCTTATGGATGAGGTACTTTCCTAGGGAAAATACCTTCAAGCACTCCAAATAATAAAGGGTCAAAGGTATCATACACTCATGAAAGTGTATACAATAGATGAGATTGATAAACTTGAGGATTGGATTGAGAAGATAAATACTGGAAATAAGGTCATGGAAGGACTTTATGAAGATATCTAGAAGTTAAAGGGCTAGTCTTAAGAGAAAATTTTGTATACAGAGATGTATTATGATGCCATTTCCCTTGAGATTTTTGAAGATGATTCGAAGAGGACGCTCAAGTTAGCACAAGCAGTAGTTGAACAATTCTGAAGAACTTTCAAGGATGCTTCCTCTAATGAAGATATTAGGTAAGCATTCAAGATTTGAGAGGTATTGTTGAGACTTGATGATAGACTTGACAATTTTGCAAAAACTCGAATGGATATCAATAACTATTGGCAAAAAGTTAGGCATAAATATGAGGCTTTGGATTTTTCGAAAGCCCAAGTGATGGAGATTATAGATAAATTCAAGAGCAAACATTCAAACATTGCTCTTGTATAAAGGGGAAGAAAACCTAGAAGCTAGAAATTTAGTTTTGACACTTGGTAAAATTTTGGATTTTTTGAGCTTGTTGCCTAAGTGTATAGGTATGCTACTTCTGATGTGTGCTATTTCAAAGGTGCACTAAAAATTTTGAAGAATTCAGAGGTGCATTGACAATTAACTGCTAGTTCCAAATTTAGAGCTTTCCATGCACCAGAAATACATCTTGACGGTAGTTTAGCTCATAAAAACATTCAGAGAAGGCCAAGTTTCCATTTTTAGAGCTTCCAATGACTCCCAGATCCTTTTGTAGCTTCCTTCTTCTTATCTACTGCTTCTTTATTTTTTTTAAGACATGTAAAGGGTCATGCACCCATTACTTGATATAAACAAGGGTGGAGTCCTACTTAGCACCATTTAGAGAATCAATTTTTACATAAATAGATTTGTTTTATTAGTTTTAAGCATATTTTTGCATTGAGAGATATCTTACTCTCAACACAAATTGAGGAGATGATTTCTTATAAATTCAAGAATGTAACATGTATTCCAAGCCCTTATTTTAATGCACTAATATATGCTTTTGGTACTCTCATTCTAAGTGTAGTTATTCTTGGCAAAGTGTGTTATTTTTGTGGATTCTTGTTCATGATAATAATGGAGCCAATACTTTTGTTGTGTTGATTTGCTTGAGTGATTTTTTTAGTTCTGGTGTTTTCCATGTGTTGACAAATTCCACTAATGTACAGAGTTGGAAAAGAGATCACCTTATTGTTTCTACATAGCTCCTTGTCTCACATGAGCACACTTTTTGTGGCCTTGCGATTTGATAAGAAGTGAAACATCTTTCAATTTTACTAAGTTTCCATCGACGATTGCATCAATGAATTTGAGGAAGTGTTGCTGCTACTTTCATTAGTTTCCTACCCAATATTTTCAATGATTTAACTCACAGACATGTTGTTACCATAGTTTATGTTCGTTAGGAATTTCCCATTCATGTTATTTACTTTCATCTCTTGTTACCTTATCTTTGTTATTTTCTTTGTGAACCCTTGGTTAAATTAGGAATTCATATAATTGCATTGTTAGATTGCATTCATTTAAAAACAAAATATACAAAAATATATCTCTTTTGTGGTTGATTTTGAAATAGCAAGCAGATTGGTCATCTTATTAGAAATTGTTACGAAGCAGAAAAGGCCTCTTTGTAAACAAAAACATTTATCTTCAACTGAGTTAATTCCATTAGGTCGCAAGATTGACTGAAACCTTGGAGTTGGTCTAAAATTAGCTTTTCAACAGAGGAGTTTGAAAGGATTCCTGGTGTTAAGCATCATGCAAAATGACAACTCAACAACTTGATATATTGGTTTATACCTTGACTCTTTACTTGCCCAATGTCTTATGGAAAACACAAAAGTTAACAACAGAATGAGTCAATATAGTAATCTATCAAAGACCTTAAATTGAAAGGTGCAACTCCCTTATGAGTGCAAGATATGCAATGAATTTGTCTTTCTAGTTTTGGGAGTATGCTCTTAACCAAAGAGCAGAAGAGGAAAAAACCAAGTTTCTCAACACTTTAAACAACTTAGGAAAAGAAGGGGAACTATCTCACAATATGCAATCTACTTAAACCAACAATGCAAACAAATGGAAACATGTAGGATAAAATATGATAGCAGGAATAAAGGAAGGATAGTGAAATAAGTAATTCCCAGATTACAAAGTTAGTCAATGTTTTGACAATACTTAGATTGTATATTCCTCAACTACTCCCACATCAATTTCTAGCTTCCTTATGTAATGAACTAAACTAAATACACAGATTACAGTGAATAGAAGACATACTTATGTTGAAGAGAGTAAAGCATAGAATCTATTGAATAAAGGAAATAAAGCCAAGTTCATTCGTATTCATTCAACTTTCAGCATTCACACATTCATTCCATAAACTTCACTTAAACTAAATGAACAACAAAACTTAAAATGAACTCAGAGTTTCACACAATAGTCCTAGCTATAGGGGTTTTACCAACATACATTTTTGTTGATTTTATTTACATCTTAAAAGGTTACATTTGTAGGCCTATGATTTCTCAGTAGAGCAGAATAATCTAGAATAGGACAAGCTTGAATCATTTTCTATTATAGAGATTTAATAAAATGCTAAGAATGGAGACAAAGGAAGGAAGAGGAGAAGAATGAAAATTTTTTGGAGAAACATTAGAATCATCATACCTTCTTAGAAGTAACTAATTTGGACCCTTGAGTTCAATGGTATTTGTGCAACTATCGGGGCCAGAGTTGGTGTAGTGCTCATCTCCCCAAGTGGAGATGTAACTCAGCTTTCCTACAAGTTGCAATTCAAGAACACCAACAACACAATAGAATATGAATCCTTGCTATTAGGTATCACTATTGAAAAATAGAGAGGAATCAAAATTTTGAGAGCTCAAGGAGACACTGAGTTCATAGTAAAACAAGTTTGAGCTCAATACATTGTAAAGAATGCAAGGCTCAAGAACTACAAAAAAAAATTGGGACAAGATTGAGCACCTAGACACTTTTTCAATTCAAGTTATGCCAAGGGAGTTGAATGCAAGAGAAGACTTGCTAGCAGCATCTTCCTCATTGTTACTTCCTCATTCAAATTTCATAAATAATGAGTACAAGGTTGTAGTCTTGTTCAGACTGAATGTTCCTGATAATGCACAAACTTGGCAAGTATTCAATGGTGACAAGAAAATCCAATCTTTCCTGGAAGAATCTAAATCCTTCAGTGATCAGTACTTTGAAGGGAGTGAAAATACTTACAAAGACTTCTCCCCTAACACCAAGAAGGAGTTGGAGCTTGTAGTTGAACAACTCAAAGGTAACAAGATCCCTTGACACCTTATTTCCCTTGAGAAACTTTTCAATAGGCATGATGCATTTATTCAAAGGGAAAGAGGAAGGAAAGGTGGAACTTCCAATGAGTATGAAGGAATGAATATTGGCACCAAGTGTAAGTGAAAAATGGTTACTATCAGCAACATTTTCTCAAGGAAGAAAGAGCAAAGGTGAAAGGTTTGTTAACAAGGTATCAGGATGTGTTTTCCTTGGGATATTAGGACCTAAAGACATTTAGAAACGGTGAGTTCAAGCACAAAATCTCCCTAAGGCATGTCATTGCTCCTTTTAGGAAAAAATAGCATAGCTACAATTCTATGGTCTTTGATTCCTTTTTAGGGAGGTGCACAAGATGCTAGAAGCCAAGATTATCTACCCCATACATCATTTGACATGGATCGCTAACATTATCCAAGTCCAAAAAAAAGTGGGGAGATTAAGCAGGCATCTCTAAATGACAACTACACCTTGCCTAACATGGATTAGCTACTGTAAATAGTTGTTGCCTCCAAAATGATGTCCATGCTAGATGGATTCTTGGGTTTCAACCAAATTGAGGTAAACCCAGAAGATCAATACACACCACTCCTTGGGGAATGTTTGTATATAACAAAATGGTCTTTGGGCTTATTGAAGCCGGTACCACCTTTCAATGGGCTATGAATTCCTCATTTGTTGATCTAAAGGATAAGATCATTGTTATCTCCTTGGATGATCTAATAGTCTTCTCCAAGAAAAAAGAAAACCATCTAAAAGACTTGGAGAAGGTTTTTAACTGATGTAGAGAGCATGGGATTTCTCTCAAACGTAAGAAATTAGTCTTCTGTATTACCAAAGGCAAGCTACTAGGTCACATAGTTTGCTAGGAAGGCATCAGGATTGACCCAGAATGTGTTAGAGTCATCTAGCAGCTGAACTTGTCAAGGAGAAAATCTGGAGTCAAGTCATTCTTTGGATAGGTGAACTTCCTGAGATGCTTCATCCTTGATTTTTCTAAAATCACGAAGTACATTGTTGATATGATGAAAGGAAGTTAGAGTTTCAAATGGAACAATTTGAGAAGAGTGGTGTTTGGTCAAATTAAGGATGCCATAGCAAAGGCACCCATGTTGGTACATCCAAATCACACTAAAGAGTTCATACTATGTTGCTATACCTTAGCCCATACATTGTCTACAATACTCATGTAGGAGAATAAGGAAAGTATCCAAGCACTAATTGCTTTCATGAGTACCCCCCTTAAGGAGCATGAACTCAAATATTCTCAAATGGAAAAGCATACCTATGCAGTGGTAAGAGCTCTCAAAAACTTCAGATTTTATGTACTGCACTCTCATTATATTGTGTTCATACCTAATTTGATTGTCAACAGCATATTGACTCAACAAGGGATAGGTTTTGATACTAGAGGTGTGTGGATAACTAAGGTTCAAGAATATGACATTGACCTAAAGCCAAAAAATTTGGTGAGAGGGAATGGCTTGTACAAAATGATAGCAAAAAATCAGAACTTAAGATAGGAAGATGAATCTTCAAGAGCACTAATTGTCAGTCTTTAGGATTCCTTGTTCTTGAGTATTTCCTACTTCCTAACTTATGGAGATAGCCCTAATGGACTGACATATAAGTAGAAATGAGACCTCATATTCAAATTAGCTAAATATGCTATATATGATGATCAACTATATAAGAGGGCAATAGATGGGACCTTTCTAAGATGTGTGGATAAACCTCAACAAGAGAGGTTGCTTCATAACTTCCATAATAAGGCCTGCAGAAAACACTTTTCATCAATAGTCACAACATATGAGATGTTGAGGCAATGCTACTATTAGCTTGAAATGTTCAAGGATGCATATCAGTGGGTGGAAAAGTGTGACAAATGCATAATGTTCTCAAGAAAGCCTCAATTAGTTACTTTGCCTTTAAAGTTGATTGTAATTGAAGGCCCCTTTTAACAGTGGGGAATTGATTTCATCATACCAATCAATCCACCCTCATTTTTTGGTCATCTATATGTTATCATTGTTACAGACTACTTCACCAAATGGGTGGAGGCCAAGCCAACTAAGAAGACTACTTCTGAGGTAATCTGTAAATTCATTAGAGAAAATATCTGGATAAGATTTGGAGAGCCTATAGTGCCTATTCCATTTGAATTTTGTAAGTCATCATGATGGATGCAACCCTATTGATCTTTTTGTGTGAAGTGATCATGTTTGGGACCATGACTAGTCTACACCCTTGAGGTGATTAGATTTATGTTACTATATCAGTTGCTTTGATTATGCTTATGGTTGATTTACGAGATTATGATTTGGTAGATGGTTCACTGAGGTTTGTGCCAGTGGTTACCAAGATCGATGAGGTGTCATGATGTGGTTCTGTGATTACCCTAATATTGTATGTAGAAATTGCACTATTTATTATTATCCTGCTACACTAGACTAGGTTCCTATAGCAGTGGTTAGTCATGTATATGATTGTGTTCGTGTATGTGTTTTAAGTACCTTTTTAATGTTGTTTAAACAACCATTAGTAAATGCTTAGATAATTAGAAATGGATTGTCCATGTTGGATTCATTGGTTATGTGTTGTAGATATTTACCTTGTTATATTTTGATCCAAGAGATACTAGTTACTCATGTTGTGTTTTACATTTGAGACTACTTGAGGGTCAAATGTTATACTTTGATTTCAGTATCGTAGATATTAGACTACTAGTGTGTATAGTTGATCATATTTGCAAATGTTGATGTTATTTTGAGATAATAGTATGTTTTATGATGATATCTAGTTATCTGATATTTGGACATATCTCTAATTTGTTTATATGTGGATTTAATGCTATGGTGATTTACTTCATTCTTGCTTTGATATGTCTTATGCAAACGTGAGTCGTGTAAATAGATTATTTTAGTGTAATTGAAAAAATGGTTGAATTAGGTAAGTTAATGCATTTATTGCTTCGGCTATATTATTATATGCAATTGCACTTGATCATGTGTTTTAGTGTGCAAGATTTATATCCCTCGCAATGACATATGGAGTTAGTGATTCAACTATTCATATTTACCAATGTCATCCATGTATGGTTGACGTATCTTATTCAAATGTTTAAATTAAACCTTCCAATTATTTGACAAATCCAGACTCATTTGTGTTATGTGACTAGACCTATGAATGTTTCTATGCATTTAGAGGTTCGCATTGTCATGAAGGTTGTTAAGGAAATTATGATTTTTGGGTTTTAGGCTTTATTTTATTTTATTTTATTTTCTGGCAGCTTTGCCATAGATGAATTCCAATTTCTTCGAATAGCCTATTTTCATTTGGTTTGATTCGGGTTTTAACTAGTTCTCCTGGTTATTTGCCCTAATCCATTCTTCACTCAAAAAGTGAATAAGAACTTCTCACTTTTGAATTAGAAAGTTTGAGATTAAAACCCAAAATCATCTACATGAGGATTTATTGTTTTGTTAATTGTGGGATCTATGGGCATGGGATTGTCGTGAGATTGGTCTCGTTGGATCCAACTCGGGGAGACCTTTGATTGCTGCAATTTTTGGCTACTTCTAGGGGATTTTTATTTTATGGTTTAGATTCTCATTTTTCCCTTTTGGCTACAAGGTAGGGCTCTCTCATTTTATTGTTTTGGCTCTATTTCTACTTCTTTCTTTGGTAGTTGTTTGTTAGAAGGCTAAATACTAGTGCTCCCCTCCATTTCTGTATGTTATCCCTACCTAGTTGGGTGGGTATGAGCATTTCCCTATTTTTCAAGATGAGGATTTGGGGTTTTGCACCATTATACTAGTCATTTTTGCATACAGACTCCAAACCCAAATTTTATTGGATTTTTAAGTGGATTTTGTGCCCTAAGACCAAATGGGTTTTAATTTTGAAGTATTTGAGTTTTGATTTTTTTTACCTCATTTTGTGTGCCACTAAGTTTTCTCTAGTTTTCTTAGCATGATGTTGGTCAAGGACTTGGATCATCTGTAGGATGTCATTCGGACCTTTGTTGCATCTTTATGGTTATATTAGGATGCATGTCACATTTGTATTCTAGGAATTGTGTTCAGTCAAGTGATTTTATACCTAGTTTTGTTGTTCCTTTTGGACCTTCGTTATTAGTTTGTGGACACATGGATTCATGTAGAATCATATTCTTGGATTGAGGTCGGTTGAGTGAGTCCATGATGTTTGGTTTTATTATTCTTGGGATTCATGTAGGATCCATCCTCCTAATTTGTTTTTAGTTGAGTGATATTTTTCTTGTTTTCTCATCCAGTCCTTGTGTTATGATCTCTATGATGGTGGTGTGCCACACATGAGCCTGTGCACATGCATTTTTCAGGTGACTTGTGAGTCTCGATCTTCCATGGACTTGCTGGAAGTTATGATCCTTTGGGGTTGGGTGGGGAATTTGCATGCCTATGGACACTCATCATTAGATGAGCATGGGTAGGGTACAATAGCATATGGAGGGGGCTTCTATCTTTGCAGCTCAGTGACTATTTTTTGAGGGTTGGCATGCTGAAGTTTTAATGAAGTGATAACTAAATAAAATGTGTGAATGGCAATAAAACTTCAGATAATAAAAATGCTTCAATGTGAGAGCCTTCTTTTGGGAAGTTGAGTTCACACAATTCCAAGCTTGGGCTTTTTGATGCCAAGCAACTCTCCATGATGTCAACCCCTACATAGTAGCCCATTGAATGTCTGATCAGGACCTATTGTACTTGCATTATTTCATGATCTTGGTTTCAGTCATCATTACTCCCTGGCATGAGTGTTAGCCATGGACATTTATTTTATGTGTGTTTGTGGGTGGATCATTATCTCCATCAGCATGGTGTGAGTAGATCTACAGGTTTCACATGGTTGGGAGGCATAGCTACCTATACCATTGTTGGGGACTGGTGTATACAGACAGTCTATTGTCCTAGTGTGACTGTTGATGGATGTTTTCACTTGGTACTTTGGGTTTTGGAGTATTTTTTCTTGTGATTTATGATTTCATTGGAATGCTTGGATATCATTTTTAGCTAATGTTAGTTTATTTGACGCATTCCCTTATAATGATGTTTAGCATGTGTTAGATGATTAGTTGATTTATTGGAATATCTAATGCTTTACTTTTAGCATGTTAGATTTCCTTGTTCTTATGATGTAGTACATTTTAGTAGTGACATCCTCATAAGACAACTCAAATGATATGGTTGGTAATTTGGGATGTTATGTGTGGGGAATGGCTAAGATCTTAGAGGTCTCATGATGCTATTATGGTTCGAAGGAATAGTGCATGAGTTTTTTAATTCTTGTATATTGTGATGTTGCTTCTACACACTATGATGTTGCTTTCGGTACATTCTTTTACTGCTATGTTTTAGATAGTTAGATGTAGTTTCCATCTTGCAGTTATAGTGTTCGAGTGTCTATGCCTCGATTTGTGAATCTGGTACTCCCCAGTGTAGAGGAAATGTTTTTTGGCTTTATTTTTTGTATCCTCACACAAAATTGCACTTTCTTGTGTGAGAATAGAAAAGCTCACAGAGTGCATTGGGTTTCCTTACACGGCTTATAGTGCATCCTCGCATGAAACCCAACACTAGTTTGGGGTGTTTTGGCTGCCAAACCAAGTAAGTCCTCATGTGATTAGGTAGATCCTCACGTGGCTTATTGTACATCCTTGTGTGAAGGAGTACATCCTCGTGTGAAATTATGTCAATTGTGTTTCCTCACATGAAAAATAGGGGTATCTCCACTAATTTTCAAGGAAAGCAATTTGGTGTTTTAGGTACTCTTTGGGTTTGCTTAATTTTCTATGCTTTGACAGATCTGAGATTATTTGTTCTATTGTCATCTTTGGTTTCATTTCTCTATTTGTGTGTGATAGTTTGGTAGTGTCATTTGGAGATTTTTTGGTTGTCAGGATTGTTGGTGAAGTCTTCCATTGCAATTTTTGTGATCTTTGTATAATGTTGTCATGTGCATTCGTACCTGTGTGTGTGTGTGTATACTTTTATTGAATCCTTGTTTCAAGGATCTCCAAGTGAGGCATTACATTTGGTATCAGAGTCCATGTTCAAACATTGGGATCTCTATGTATATGTTACCCTTATGGTTGATGCTATGTTTGTGTGAGTGCGAGTGTCTTGGGGAGAACTCATGAGTTTTGTTGCTTTGGTATCTATGTGTGATGGACTTTCTTGTCCCATGGATACAACTACAATAGTGTGAGGAGAAGGAAGTGAGAATTCCTAGTTTTATAGGTAGAATCGATGTACCCTAGTTTGGTTGGTTGTTTGTTCAACCCATTTTGATGGAGCCATTGATTAATGTCCACATGCTGGATCAAGTGCTCTTTTCGTGTCTCCTTGTGGAGTAAGGTGCATTGGTTCCCTTTTTTCTCCTAATTGTAAGTAAATAAATGAATCTTATTTGTGACTGTGTGTTATGTCATTATACTAATGAAATGGTTCCTTTCATTGAGAAATGAGTGTTTATTGTGAATCATCGCAAAGAAGTAGGTTTTCTATTTTATCCTTTGGGTTAATGACTCAAGTCCCATCTGATTTCTTCATAGGCTTATGGAAATTGTATTAAAATTGATGGATATCTAAATGTTGCATTGCATGGAAAATAAATAAGAAAATATTGTAGTTTGCATATGCGAGAGGTTATTGATGGTTTACTACTTGATGTGTGTGAGTGTATTCTCTAACGCTGCTAGGATGATGTATTCCTTATCATTGTGTGGTGGTTTATCCCTCTTGTGTGACTATTCTCATTCATCACATGTAATGTGATTTTATTGATGCCTTGTTTTATTTGGCTGGAGGTACTTTCCTCACATTGTTGGGCTAACATTGGTTATCAATATTTTTCTTTCTTGGATTAGTCATCAAATTTTTCTATCACTCTCTTTGTATTTATTATCACACTTGACTTACTGTTGAAATGAGATCTTTTATGATTTACTATTGAATTTGACAAATTCCCCATTTGAGCCTTTTGATTATGTTTCTTGGTGACTATTCTACATGTTTTTACTATTGCCTAGTTGTGTATTGTGATTCTATCATGTTCATCTTGAACCTCTGGTAGTACATACAAGGGGTAATATCACAAAGAACATACTAGAGTGCTTGTAATAGATGCAAAGTGGTTAATGTAATTGAATGGTTTAAATGATTATTTAAATGTAATGTTGTTTTGGAAATAATTTTGAAAAGATATGTACTTGTTTTATGGTAGGTGACTCATGGACCCTTGCTTTAAAAACCTTTTAGTTTCATTGTGCATTAATGCTTGTGTTATTTTTGACTAATGAAATTATGAAAGAGAAGTAATGATGGTTTTTGTGTGTGAGTTACCTTTCATTTCATGTCTTATGTCATTCTGAGCATGTGTGGTCTTGGGTTGTTTTGGACGTTATGTTTATTGCTTGTCTTGGTAACCAAGACCATTTGAGTTGCCTATGATGTTTTATCTTGAGTGGTGATTAAACATATTTGGTCTTAGGACTCTCTAAGCTCCATCATACTTTAGGCCTTGTCAATATATTTTTGACACTTTTTGAATGGAGTCAATCAGAGTCTAGACATGAAAATTATGGTCTATGGAGTGAAGGCAATTTTTGTGCTGATTTGAAATTTTGTGTGAGAAACAAGTGGTCATGTGTTTGCTCACCTTATTTTTTTTATTATCTCACTTGGTTTGATGAGAAACCTTGTGCAAAAGTATACTAATGTAGAATTTTGTCAAGGGAACCACAGGCACTCTTTCACAGTTCAGAAGATGTAGATTGATGTCCTAAGTACTCTTTATCGAGCAGAGGACAATTCAATCATGACATATCACATTTATGGTCATTGGTGAAGTTTAATTCTTCATGTTATTCTTAAGGGAGGAGTTAACAAGCCTTCATAATCTAATAGGTACTTGTCAGGATTCATACTTGGGTTGTGTGTTTCCTATAACCTTGATCCACCTTAGTGAGAAGAAGTGTGGATTGTGAGTGTTCCTTGCTTGAAGTTGATATTTTTTTGTCATTTAAGAGTGACTTAGTCTTTTGATGAGTCTAGATACTCCTTTTGGATGTTGACTTTGGTGAATCTCTTTATCCTTTTCTCTCTTTAGAAAGTAGGCTAGTGTGGTTATGCCACTAGCTCAATTAGTGTTGGATGAGTATTTTTATGGTTGGTGGAATTGTGAGTTTCCCTAATGCATCTTGGGCTGATTTAGCGCAGAGGTTGAGTGAGATCGCCTCTCAATCCTAATACTCTATATTTTCTTTCTCCTTAAGCTTTTATCTTCAAGAGGATTGTCCCAATCAAGTTGCTTATTAACCATTCGCTTGAGGCTGGAGATTGATTTTAGTGGTAGGTTGGGTGTGATATTCCCAACATGTTGTTGGAGGGACATGGTAGTGTTGGACACATGTTACCATCTTATGATTTGGTATGAAAATATTACATGATTTGTCAACTATTGTATTCTTTGCAACCTTGTGAAAAGGTGATATCTTGTCTAGTTGGGTTATGTAACCTAAGTTCCTAGTGTTAGTTGAGCTTTTTGTATTATAGACACTAAGTGCTCCTACGCTTTGTGGTTAGTTGTGGAGAGTATCTTTTTGACGTGTGCATGTTTGTTAGTAAATCATCATCCTCTTTATTCAAAGGGTGATTTTCGTGGATTCAAGGATGCTCATGTGTGACATGATAGTATTCTTGGGAATTTTGGGATGGTTGTTCCCCATAATTCCAACTCTTTTTGGTAGTGCATAGTTTTTTGACCTTTTTTGGTGGTCATTTGACTGGTGCATGTTGTAGTTGGGCACCTATTAACAAGGTAGAGTATCTTTTTTCTTACCTTGTATTGTTGACTTTATGGCTAGATGGGTTTTTCCTAGCACATAGGAGGTTCCTTGTGTTTGTGGGACACCTATTCTGTTTTGGTTGACCTATTTGGGGGTTGATGATAAGGTTTGTGGATGTTGAAGTGATTTGGTTGAAATGGTGAAGAAGTCAGTGATTCATTCCTATTGCTCAGTTTTGTTTTTGCACTTGGTGTGTTTGGCTTCTATTCTTTGATTGTACGCTTCTAGGAGTAAGCCTAGCCTTTTGGGGGGATGATGGAGTGCCTCTTCTATTTTATTTCTATAAGTCATCCTAATGGATGCAACCCTATTGATCTTTCTATGTGAAGTGATCATTTTTGGGACCATGAGTGGTCTACACCCTTGAGATGATTGGATTTATGTTACTGTATCAATTTTTTTGGTTATGCTTATGGCTGATTTACAAGATTATAATTTTGTAGATGGTTCACTAAGGTTTGTGCCAGTGGTTACCAGGATTGATGAGGTATCATGATGTGGTTTTGTGATTACCCTGAGGTGTGTGCAGAGATTGCACTTTATATTATTATCTTGCTACACTAGACTAGGTTTCTGTAGAACTGGTTAGTCATGTATATGATTGTGTTCGTGTAAGTGTTTCAAGTACCTTTTTAATGTTGTTTAAACAACCATTATTAAATGCTTAAATAATTAGAAATGGATTGTCCATGTTGGATTCATTGGTTATGTGTTGCGAATATTTACCTTGTTATATTTGATCTGAGAGATACTGGTTACTTATATTATGTTTTACATTTGAGAAGACCTAAGGGACAGATGTTATACTTTTATTCCATTATCATAGATATTAGACTACTATGTTGTGTAGTTGATCATATTTGCATGTTTATGCCATTTTGAGATGACATTATGTTTTATGATGATATCTGGTTATCTAGTATTTGGACATATCTTTGATTTGGTTATATGTTGATTTAATGCTATGGTGATTCACTTCATTCTTGCTTTGATATGCCTTATGCAAACGTGAGTGATGTAAATAGATTGTTTTAGTATAATTGAATAAATGGTTAAATTAGGTGATTTAATGCATTTATTGCTTTGGCTATGTTATTATATGCAATTGCACTTGATCATCTGTTTTAGTGTTCAGGATCTATATCTCTGGTAGTGGCATATAGAGTTAGTGATTTAGTTTTTTATATTTACCAATTTCATCCTTATATGGTCAACGTATCTTATTCAAATGTTAAAATTAAACCTTCTAGTGATTTGATAAATCTGGACTCATTTCCATTGTGTGACTAGACCTGTGAACGTGTTTGTGCATTTACAGATTTGCATTATCACGAAGGTTGTTAAGGAAATTTTATGATTTTTGGGGTTTTTTGGCTTTATTCTATTTAATTTTAATTTCTGCTAGCTTTGCCATAGATGAATTCCAATTTCTTGGAATAGCCTATTTGCATTTGGGTTGATTCAGTATTTAACTAGTTCTCTTGGTTATTTTCCCTAATCCATTATTCACTCAAAAAGTAAATAATTATCCAAAAAGGAATTTAATTCCTCACTTCTCACTTTTAAATTAGAAAGTCTGAGAGTGAAACCCAAAATCATCTTCATGAGGATTTATTATTTTGTTCATTGTAGGAGCTATAGGCATGGGATTATCACGAGATTGGTCTCATTGGATCCAACTCGAGGAGACCTTAGATTGTCATGATTTTCAACTACTTATGTGGGATTATTATTTTATCATTCATATTCCTATTTTTCCCTTTTCGTTGTAAGGTAGGGCTCTCCCATTTTAATGTTTCAACTTTGTTTCAACTTTTTTTGGTAGTCATTTATTAGGAAGCTGAGAACTAGTGTTCCCCTCCATTTCTGTATGCTAGCTCTACCCAATTGGGCGGGTATGAGCATTTCCCTATTTTTTGGGATGAGGGTTTGGGATTTTGCACCATTATGCTGGTTGTTTTTGCATATGGACTTCAAACCCATATTTTATTAGATTTTTGTGGCTTTTGTGCCCTAAGAATAAATGGGTTTTGATTTTGAAGTTTTTCAATTTTGAGGTTTTTACCTCGTTTTGTGTGTCGCCCAATTTTCTCAGGTTTTCTTGGCATGATGGTGGTCCTGGACTTGGATCATCTGTAGGATGTCATTCAAACCTTTTTTTCATCTTTATGGTTATATTGGGATGCATTTCGCATATGTACTTCTGATGTTGTGTTCGGTTGAGTGATTTTATACCTAGTGTTGTTGTTCCTTTTGGACCCTTGTTATTAGTTTGTGGACACGTGGATTCATGTAGAATCTATACTCTTAGATTGAGACTAATTGAATGAGTCCATGATGTTTTGTTTTATTGTTCTTGGGATTTGTGTAGGATCCATCCTCGAGTTATTTTTGGTTGAGTGGCATTTTTCTCGTATTCTCATCCAATCATTGTGTTATGATCTTCGTGATGGTGGTGCACCACATACAAGCACATGCATTTGGCAGGTGACTTGCGAGGCTCAATCTTCCATGGACTTGCTGGAAGTTATGATCATTTGGGGTTGGGTTGGGAATTCGCATGCCTACAGGTACTCATCGTTGGATGAGCATGGGTAGGGTAGGGTAGCATATGGAGGGGGCTTCTATCTCCACAGCTCGATGACTATTTCCTGAGGGTTAGCATGCTAAAGTTTTAATCAAGTGATAAATAAATAAAATGTGTGAGTGATAATAAAATTTAAGATAATAAAAATGCTTTAGTGTGAGAGCCTTTCGTTGGGAAGTTCAGTCTGCACAGTTCCAAGCTTGGGCTTTTGGATGCTAAGTGACTCTCCATGATGTAAGTCTCTATCTAGTATCTCATTGAGTGTCTAACTAAGACCTATTGTACTTACATTATTGCATGATCTTGGTTTCAATCATCATTACTACTTGGCATGAGTGTTAGCCATGGACATTTTCTTTATGTGTGTTTGTGGTTGGATCATTATCTCCATTAGCATGATGGGGGTGGACCTATAGGTTTTACATGTTTGGAAGGTGTAGCTACCTATATTAGTGTTGGGGACCGGTGTACAGAGATGGTTTATTGTCCTAGTGTGACCGTTGATGGATGTTTTCACTTGGTACTTCAGGTTTTAGAGTATGCTTTCTTGTGATTTATGCTTTCATTGGAATGCTTGGATATCATTTTTAACTAATGTTAGTTTATTTGATGCATTCCCTTATGATGATGTTTAGCATATGTTAGATGATTAATTGAGTTATTAGAATATCTAATGCTTTAATTTTAGCATGTTATATTTCCTTATTCTTATGATGTAGTACATTTTAGTAGTGACATCCTCATAAGAGAACTCTGACGATATGGTTGGTAGTTTGGGATGTTACACGGGGGGGATGGCTAGGACCTTCGAGGTCTTATGATGTTACTATGGTTGGAAGGAACTGTGCATGAGTTTTTATTCTTGTATATTGTGATGTTTCTTCTATACACTATGATGTTGCTTTCAGGACATTCTTTTACTGATATATTTCAGATGGTTAGATGTAGTTTCCATCTTGCAGTCATAGTATTCGAGTGTCTATGCCTCAATTTGTGAATCTAGTAATCCTTGGTGTGGAGGAGATTCATTTTCTATATTTTTACCTTAATATTTTTTGGCTTGTTTTTAAGTATCCTCACGTGAAATTTCACTTTCTCACACAAGAATGCAAAAGCTCATGTGGTGTGTTGGGTTTCCTCACGTGGCTTATAGTGCATCCTCAAATGAAACCCAACACTAGTTTGGGGTGTTTTGGCTATTGGACCAAGTAATTCCTCACACAATTTGGTAGATCCTTGCATGGCTTGTTGTACATCCTTGCAAGCAGGAGTACATCCTCACACGAAATTCTATTAGTTGTGTTTCCTCACACAAAAAATTGGGGGTATCTCCACTAGTTTTGAGGAATGCAATTTGGTGTTTTAGGTACCCTTTGGGTTTTCTTAATTTTCCATGCTTCTATAGATCTGAGATTCTTCATTCTATTGTCATCTTTGGTTTCATTTCTCTTTTTGTGTGTGACAGTTTGGTAGTGGAATTTCGAGATTTGTTGGTTGTCAGGATTGTTGGTGAAGTCTTTTGTTGCAATCTTTGTGATCTCTGTATGATGTTGTCGTGTGTGTGTGTGTGTGTGTGTGTGTGTGTGTGTGTGTGTGTGTAGGCTTGTATTGAATCATTTTTCTGAAGATCTTTAGGTGGGGTATTACAATACCAATGAAGCTTGTCGTGAACAATGCTTCCTATTTTTCTTCTGTGGAAATCACAAAATTCTACTATGACAATAGTATTCACCTAAGTCATTCATCTGACTACTTTCCTCAAGGAAATGGTCAAGAAGAATCAAGTAATGAAAAATTGGTCAATATCATGAAGAAATTGGTCTCTAAGAACCAAAATAATTGGCACAAGAAATTATATGATGCACTCTGAGTAGATAGAGTTACACCTAAGAAGGCAATTGGGATTGCCCCATTTGAACTGGTTTATAGAGTTGAAGCTAGTCTTCCTCTCCCACTAGAGCTATCCATTTGTAAACTACAACAAGTGACCAAGGATCCACAATTCTAAGATGGATTGGAGAAAGGCATCATGTATCTAACTAAAGTGGAAGAAGAACACAACAAGATGGTTGATCATATTTCAAAACATCAAAAGCATGTGAAGTTATTCTTTGATAAGAAGGCCAGACCAAGAATATTTATACAAGGTGGACTAGTAATACTATGGGATAGAAGGAACAAGCCTAAGGGCATGCATCACAAGCTTGACTCACTCTGGAAGGGCCCTTTCAAGGTCATGCAAGCGAACCAAAATGATTCCTTCATTCTGAAGTATCCTTCTGGGGACCATTTTCATACAATGGCGAGGACCTAAAGTTATTTCAAGTTCACAACTGAAAGTAGGTAACCCCTATAGTTAGTGTTAGTCTAGATAGGTTGTTTTGCCTTTCATGCTTTGTTTCCCTACATTCCTAGTTTAGATTTCCTTCCTATTGTTTACTTAGCCTAGTTGCCCACTATATTTTTGTCATTCTGGCTATGTGAAACTAGAGATTTTGGGTTCCCACTGAGACATTTTTGCAAATTCCTAAGTCCTTAATTAGAGTCAATTGTTGCCAAGTTTTAGTCTTCCCCATTTTAAGCTTGAGGTCATTAGTTAAAGTGAGTATGAGGTGTCTAAGTCTATTTTAGGTTACTCACTTCTCATCTTTCCCAAAGCACTCTGCTATCTTTATTTTTCAAGTCTCCCTTTGCAATACATTTACCTAATCTTTATGTGTAGGTTTCCTTTTTTCTAGTGCACATAGGATTAAAGTGATTTAAGTATGGTTGGGGTGTGATATTGCGTCCTCCTAATGAGAAGTAAGTGTTCTAAATTTCATTATCTACTATCTTGCCCTAATATTTCATATCTCACAGATTCTAAGCTATCGAGTTGATTTCCCCATCAAGTGAACTACACCAACTACGAATCTAAAGGTTGGAGCCATGGAAAGTGATTAAAAGGGTTTTGAATGTGCTTTTTCCAATACCCAAGGACTTACAAAGCTATGGGTAGAGGCTAGGGTGATTCTCATTTAGATCTATGGAAATAAAATCAAATATTGCTTAGGAATACGAGTTTATGGTTTGTTGTTGCATATTCATGGAAATGCAGCTATTTTGTTTTGTTTTTGAAGCCTCGTGAACCTGAGCCAAATCTCAGTTCAAACAATCAAATAATGTGAGCATAATGATTTTTTTGTTCATAACTATTAAGGTGTGCTCAAGATCTTTCTTCAAGCCCATCAGATTGCAATTAAAAGTTGAATATTATTTTTTGTGCGTTAGTCTGATAAATGTTACTAAGAAGGGAATTTTTTGCACAAAGGTAACAAAACAAGCTACTTTTCTAGGAGCTTTAAAGATAGAAAGTTTAGTTACCCTAAAATTTTGAATATCCTTCAAAGATGCACAAAATATACTTTTGGAGAAGTGTTCAACATTTGAACCCATTATGAAGGAAAAGTAGTGTTAAATGCCTTAGGCATAAATTGAAAGAACGAATTATGCAAACTATAAAAAGTACTACTCCCTATATTATGATTCCAAATAAAAGGAAACCAACATTATGAAAAAGCTAAGTGTTTCTTTCTCTCTCACACATGATAATATTGTTAAAGGCATCTTCATTCTAGATTCTAAAGTAAAGTGAGGCACTTCCTGTAAAGCCAGGTGTTTGTGTTGTTTAATGACTTTAGTCATATCACTTTAAGTAAAGTAAGACTACTTTCAAGAACTTAATATTTAAAGTGAAAATAAATGGAAAGTTTAAATAGTTGTTACTCATAGAATTAATTGCAATTCTAACCATTATAGTCATTGGCCAAACTTAATTTCATTCCTTTGGTGCCAACATTCTAATTCCTTAAGGATACTTCATTGAATTTGCAATCAATTGGTTTCTACAATTTTATTTAATAATTATTTATCGAGCCAATAGTGGCATGTTGTGATGGTTAATTTGTTGTGTTGTTATCCTTGCCATCCAGGTTCAAATCTCATGGGGATGAGGTCCCCTATTTGTGGCCTCACTGGTTCATAGCTCCAGGTCAAAGCGTTTGTCGTACCGGTGGGCATGTCGCGCCAGCGCTACCGGTCACGTTAAAAAGTTTACCAGGCGCATTTTTTAAAAAAAATAATTATTATTATTATTATTATTTATCGAAAACTACATCTTGTGCAATCTTAACGAATGACAATTAGAGCTCCTGGTTACAAGAGAATAATTGGCTTGGAAAGTGAGTGAAAAGATTATACAAATACATCCTTCAATTTCTATGACTTTGGTGATCGACATAGGTGACTAAATTCCCAACCTATTCACCCAATCACTCTAAAACTCAAAGAGAGCGGATTGGTAGAAGTAAACTTTCCAATGTTAGTTCATGCAACTGAGTTAGTAAAGGAGTGCATAGAGAGATACAATCTAGAAATAATGTAGATTCTATTTCTAGATCAATCCATTCTCTTTGATGAGGCTAATTATTGCCTCTATTTTATGATAGTTTTAAACACTCTATTTTACTTCCACCAAGACATTTGTGAACTTATGTTTACTTGAACTGATGATTAGCCTATGGGTAGATAGTATGTTATATTTTACCAATATTATATATATAATGTAGTATTTCTTATAACCATCAGAATGTGTGTTCTAATATTTGATTTGATAATACTTATTTGCAAATATCTCTGCATAATAACTAACCTATTAGCAAAGGAAACAATGACATGACTCTCAAATTAGCAACAAACAATTTCAAGTTGGTGATTGGGCATTGCTATATGATTCTAGATTTAAAGATATGTCAGGCAAGTTGCAAACACGATGGCTAGGTCCATATGAAATTAACGATGTCTGTGCAATTGGAGTTGTCCAATTAACTACCATTGATCCAATGCCTTTTAAGTTATTATTCAATGGCCATAAACTCAAGTTATATAAATGGCCCCAAACAAAAGATGACTTCCTACAACAGTTTCAACGGCCAAATTCAAATGCACACTAGGTAACTCTTCCTATAGCAGAAGGTGCTGACCTCCTGCCTACAACTCTTCAATATTAATTTAACTATGCATGCCCATAATAAAAACTTTATGTCCACATAAAGTTCCAAATCTCTCCATTCATCTTCTAATTTCTTCTTTTCCAACTCATCTCACTTCTTTACCTACCACCCACCCACCTTCTACACCATCATTTTAAAATGCTTTCAATAAACATTGCAAGTATACTAATGTACGTTATCACTACTGATGTACTTTCTACCAATTTTTGGTACGTGCAACAAGTGACAATCAACTTATAGGTATAAACTTTTCAAATATTTATTCATTTATAGTACATCGATTTCATTGGTTATATATAATATTGCATTATTTATATTATGGTGGAGTTATGCCAGTTCCATACCCCGTACTAAGTCTGACAAGTGTGGACACTTGTCCATATTTCATAGGGGGCAGGGAAGGTTACTAAAAGCCAATGACATTCCTATTTATTCATAAAGAATTTTTTCCCAAATATTTATACTTCTTTTATTTATGAAACTCAATTGCTATAAGTACGCAAGTGTCTAGGCATTGTACCCCTTATTCTTGAATGATTCCTTACTGTTAGGTTGTGATGTGACCCATATTTAATTTTCAAGTGATCCAAATTCCATTTTCAGACGATTTTCACATATCCATGATAAACAACATTATTACTGCTCATAAAAAATTGTTATGACATTAATTAGCTAAAAATGAAATGTGAAAATGGGTCTGTAAAATAACAACAAAAGAAAGCCTAAATTTATAGAAGGGAAATAGTGCAAGCAGAGCAGAGAGTGAAATTGTTAGGAAGAATGGATGGACAATTGTAGCGACAAGAACCAGTGAAGCATATTGTTTACTCTCAGATGTAGAGGCAGTGAGGAGATTTAATGCATGTGGTTAGTTAGGGTATTTCCTAAATTGAACTATGTTTGATGAAGAAGCAGCCACAGAATTTACAAGAACATTTAATGAGGGAGAAGCTACCATATGGGGTTTAACAGTTGTTGCTATAGAAGAGCGAATAGTAGAAGTAACTAGGTTACCAGCAATAGGAGAACATTATCCTAATATGCATGATGCAAGATTAGCTAGGGCTTAGTTTGTCATACCAACTGATCCTCAGTTGGATATCACCAAGCAAGGTTGCAAAAGGACATCTCTTTTGTCACCATACAACGACCTGACTATGCACATTATTAGGTACCTCACCTATGAAGGAAGATTTTTATATTTACATGCACATAATTTTAAATTGCTTAGTTGTATAAGGCACAATTATCCAATAAATGTTCTTAATTTCTTGTATAACATGTTATGCATTAGTGCTGAAGAAACCCAAAAGGGGAAGGACAATTCTATCACCTATCGTGCCCTAATTAAATTACTCATAGAAAGATCACTTAGGGATGCCTCTCCCATGTCATGGGTAGACTTTGTCCAAGCTAAAACCCTACAACCCTAGGCTTTCCTTAATGAACAGCCTAGTGAAGAGAATGTAGTTCCCACCGATGAACCTACTAAGAAAAGCACTCAAGATGCTCAAGCTAGAAATGTGCAAGCAAATGTGTCTTTACCTATTCAAGAGACTCAAAAACCTACCTCTACCCAAGCAAAGAGAAAACATAAATTACAAGAGAAGACCTCGGCTCCGGTAGTAGAAAAGCCAAACCCTGCAGTTGCAAAGCAAAAGAAAACTAAGACGAGTCCTACAACAATTACTCCTGTGGCAAAGACATCGAAAGGAAGAAGTAGGAAGAAGGTTTTGATACTAGAGGAGACCCTTGTGAGAAGAAGTCCTAGAATGAGGAGACAAATTTGTAAAGTGACAGTAGAAGCTCAGTCTACTTCATCCAAACCATCCACTAAAGAATGCCCAGTACAGATTATTGCCAATTATTCTCCTTCTCACCCTGAAATTGAAAACTTTCCTAAAAACCATAATGAGGAATTTAGGGTTGAAGTAAATGAAAATCAAAATGATCCCCCAATAGGCCAACAAATAGTTCCCATAATGAATGAGTTAGTTTATTCAAACACTAGCCTAGTTCCCTATAAACCAACATGGCTTACAGATTTCGTAAAGCAGTTATGGAGGGAACAGAGGAAGAGGAAAAATAACTATAAAGAGGACAGTGGTTCCATTACCATGCAAAAACTTCTTTTCCAGTTGTTTGGACAACATATGCTTTTTGGAGTCCTATGGGAAGAGGAGAGGAAGAAAATGAAGAAAGTCATAGTGTCCCTAGGTGAGGAAATTATAGATTTGAAAGAGCAATTGGCAAACCAAAAACAAAGGATGAATCATGCCCTCAAATTGGCTAATCAAGCACTTGCTTGTGGACCACCACCTCAAATTTATACTGTGTTTAAAGGAACAATTCCTTTTATTCCAACTTATACTAACCCTCAAGAACATAAATGCAGAATTCAAATCAGCTCAGGAATTATATGGTTTATACTAGCAGAACTTGCTCTGTGAGTTGTATGTGCACAATTTTATCATTCCAGTAGAAACTCAATGGAATCCTTTACTCTATATAGGGGATATACATTTGAGGGCTTTGATGTCATGGATGCATAATGAAGCTAATTATGAAAAACAATTGAATAATTACAAAGATGAGGAAAAAATAGAGCCTCTATCATTAAGAGCTGAGAGCGATAAACTAGAAGAAATTTTTAGGGACTTATTTAGATTAACTTATGGGGATAAGAACAAGGGAGTAAGGGATAGAATCTTCACTGCTAGAACTAAGGTCTATGTAGAATATGAGAACCTACCTTACTTTTCCTTTTTGAGAGCCATGGTTAGTGCTTAAAGTAGGTGGGCTAGATTACTTGAGACACTTAAAAGATTAGAGCGACACAGTCCCATCAATTTAGAGGCCACCCTTCACTAAGTACCAAAGTATATAGAGTTGGGGAAACAAGCTAGGCTAGAACTATGGTGCCCACTCACTATGCAACCTCCAATGCTCATATTGACCCTAAATGATATTAATGTTGATAGACTTGAAAAGTTGTAGGAGGAAAATAGAAGGGAAGTTTGGGAGAGAACAAGAGGATTCTACTACACCTTCAAGAGTAGCAGGAAAGGAAGGATTGAAGTTGGAGAATTTAGTTCATTGACTAGAAAATACAATGCTTGAAGAAAAGCATTAGTTTACTAGGGAGCAGATGATGAGGCTAACTATTGCCTCTATTTTATGATAGTTTTAAACACTCTATTTTACTTCCACCAAGACATTTCTGAACTTATGTTTACTTGAACTGATGATTAACCTATGGGTAGATAATATGTTATATTTTTCCAATATTATATATATAATGTAGTATTTCATATAACCATCAGAATGTGCATTCTAATATTTGAATTTAATTTGATAATGCTTATTTGCAAATATCTCTGCATAGTAACTAACTTGTTAGCAAAGGAAGCTGAAGAAGGTCAGAAGTATTTAAAGGGAAAGGTTGAAGATAGCCAACAACATTCAAGGAGAAAAGATGTTAAGGTTTATTTGTGGTGGAAAGAGTCATAACAGTACCAAGGGACATAGCCACTAATATGGAGAAGCTATGAAGAATTTTTATATTTCTTTGCATTTATTATTGTCTCAAAGTGGTTGTCTACACTTTATTATTTGTTCTATGAGCTGTTATCTTTGCTTCTTTTTCTTTGGTAGATTTGAAGTTAGTTTGTTTTGCTTTTATGTTTCAGAATAAGTGTCAATCTTCTATTTATATGGATCAAACCAATAGTGTTAGAAGTTACAATAAATTTTATGACAAGAAACTATTGACTCTTGCAGTGAGTTGTTTTTACAGTTTTATGTATCGTTCTCATGTAATGAATTTCTTAAACATAATTAAATAGCTCCTGGTTTACATTTTGTGTTAGTAGATTAATAGAAGCAAACCAAGGGTCCCACTTGGTAGGTGGATTAGATTAGAGTAGTATAGATTTGTCTTCAAGCATCTTTAGTATTGCAGGTAGAAGTTATAAGTTCCTTCTTGTAGCATTATACTTTGTGAGTGTCCCTACTGCATCTGTAAGAATAGTTGTAGTAGATGAACTGAGTTGGAATATATATTAGTACTTAATTGCATTTCCAGTATTCATTTTAGTAAAGAGTTAAGTGTGTTAGTTTCTTGCAACACTAGTGTAGGTTCTTTCCTTGCATTTTACTTTTCTGCAACATAAGAATAATGACTCATTAAGAAACCTAGTGCACATATTGTGCCAACTATTTCTAGTATACCTTCTAGGATTGACAAAATTAGATGCACCTCATGGTGGGGAAAATAGTCCTTAGACTGAATACACTATTCCTAAGTATGGCCTTTGGCATGATTATTATACACCTATTGTGAGGCAGACCACTCTTGTCAATTAACAAGGTGTTGATGTAGTCAAGATTTGGCATCCCTACACAAGAGAAATATTTTTACATTGATTTTGGGTCCTTTGCTTCCATTTTTAATGAGGAAAAAACCCTCAAATGGGAGGACATGTAGAGGACTTGGTTCTAGACTGCCTGAACAAAGAAGAGCAAAATACCAAAAACTTTGTTTAGCACAAACTTAAAGTGAGAGATCATGGATATCCTCACACTTCTCCTCAAACTAAAGGGAAGAGAGAGGATTTTGGAATTCATCAAGAACTATTTCTTCCTAGTACAAGCTATCTACATTCAAGATATGAAGATCGATTGGGCGCGGATCATCTGTCATGAGCTCGCTTCCTAGTTGAATTCTTCTAGAGGATTCAAGTAGTTCTATATGTTCTCCTATTTGATTTATGCTTTAGCAGCACACCATTTGTGGCCTGGTCTTCCAAGTATCCCAAACTATGATGAGTGCACCAAGGTCTATAAGTTCTATCTACATCTACTATTGCAAAGGAGCTATGAGGAGTATGTTGTTGTCAATAATCCCTTTACGATGAGATTGTGTGAGGAATTGCAAGGTTTCCCTGAAAGGAGATTCTTCCTAGAGGAAATTTTGGCCATAGCCTAGTTTGGTTGCTCATTAATTCAGTTCTTGAGCTTATCCTATTTGCGAATAGGAGCCTATGATGGACTTCCCAAGAGATTGCCCAGATATCTAGAGGACAAGGTAGTTCTAGTTAAGCTATGACGACAAATTCTGGAGGTGAACACATTTTATTTAAATATTAAGAAGATTTTTGGGATCCCATTCCCTATTGTGGTAGGCTCGTATGCATGTGCCTTCAGATCAAATGCTAGGAACCTAGTGAAGAGTTTTGAAAGAAAGATCAAGTTGATAGACTTTGAGGTGCTTAGGCCTTAATATGATCCAATAAATTTTTTAAGGGATCATCTAAAGTTGGGATATGCCTATAGGCATATCCTAGATTATTAAGATTTATGGTCTGGGTGTCTAAATGAGTACTAAATTTGAGAGAGATTTTGGTCAAAGCTAAATATTGATGAAATGAAATTGTATAACAATTTTATTGATGTCTTTGATCTTGTAGATGATGGAGCCTATATGCACCCTACATCTTATGAGATGATCAAGAACACACTAATTTTGTCTACTCCACCTACTGAGCCAATCATTGATACAATGGAGGTTCTTATGTAAGGAATAATTAAAAGAATAGACAAATGGGTAGAGTGGACTTAGGCGAGGAAGAAAAGGACTAGAATTTCCAATTTAATATATGGAGTATCGACTGGAGCTACCTATTCAACTATAACTATGACCACAACGACCACTAGAACAACATCTGTTTGGCCATCACAGTCCATTGGCTAAGGAGGAGACCAACCTCTAGAAAAGAATGTGCCACTTACTCCCACCTATAGAGTTAGCCCTCTTTTGAACATTGGGAAGATAGGAGAGAAGAAAGATGATAAGGATAAGGGGAAGGAACAAGAGAAATTAGTGGTTAATCCATCCTCCCCTATTCAAGTCATCATTTGGATGCCAATATGAAGCCCATGGATGGATAGGAATAAGAAACATCTCAACAATGGGATACATTAGCCCTTTCAATAACCAAGGTAGTTGCCTTCCCTATAGCTTCCCAGAGTAAGCCAACTCTATTTATTCTGAGGAAGTTGTTCGATCCATCTGCACTACAATCTACTATCAATGTGCTCTCTACAGAATCTTGGCTCAAAGAGACCATTGATAGGAAGAAGAGGAGATACAAGGATGTTGCCCCATAAAACGACTTGATCACACAAGTCACCTCTTCCTAGCCATCAAAGAAGACTACGAAGCAAAAGATAATCGTTGCATTGTCTACAAATTTGACAACTAGCCATATGTTAGTTGAGATTGCAGAGCATCAGAAAGAGGGAAGATTTCATGATCTCTCTAAAGATGACTTCCAAATCAAAACATTGGATCATGGAATTCTAGCTCACGACTCCATGGTGAATATGTGGAAGTCAACTAATGAAAAGATTAAGGAAAAATTGGAAGAACTAAGATGAGAGAAGGAGATATTGAAGGCCTCTAATAGAGATTTGGTAGAATACATAAAATATGCACTTGGTAGCACTTCTTCCAGTCAATTCGACCCAAATGTAGAAGAAAACAAGAACTTACTACTCAAGTTCCACCAAGAGAGACAATTTGGGCAAGTAGACTGAGCATGGGTAGATCAGATAAAGGCCCAGGGTCCCCCACTAGTTGAGAATCTGGGGAGCTTGGTACTAGATGCTCACAAGCTAAGAGAGGTTGCCTCAGATCATTAAACAACCATACAAAAGGCAATAGATGAGATGACAGAGCAATTGGTCCTTCTATAGGAAGTGATAGATTGTTGATCTCTATTTTCTTTTGACAAGTGATTGTCAATACACTTAAGCTATTTACTTAGTTCATGCCAAAATAGTAATACATGCTAAGCACAACATGGAAATATTAGACCATACCGGGTTGCAATGAGTATCGAGTCACTCATGTGCCAAGTAGATAGACCATGTTGAGTGATTTAGGAGCCGAGTAAATAGTAGATGCCAAGTAATGCACGTGCCTAGTCACAGTATACAGAACAGTGCATGCCGAGCATCAAAGACTTCATATGTCGAGTAACATAGTTTTGACATATTTGTTTGTAATGACACAAAAAACTATGTAAACCATTTTGAGACAACTTAAGATTATATTTCAATATTATGGAGATAAGGACGAACCTATATTTGGATTCCCTATGCAATTACATGCAACCAATCAGAAAAAGGGAAGGTTTAAGTGGCAAAATGGATGAATCTCAGCCATAGATTCATACCTAACCCTAAGCCACCTAAGTCTTCTTAAGGAGGATGAAGCCCTAACTCTTTATGATAGAGTAGCATCAATGTGGAAGGAATTGAAGGAGCGAACAAGATAGTTTGCAGAGCATTCAAGGTGACTTAGAAATGAGAGTGAATTGCATAATCAATTAGAGAAGAATAGAGGAGTGAGTAAAGGATATAACATTGGTGCATCTAATTAGTAAGGATCAAGAAGAAATTGTGTAGAGGTGATATGTTATCAGGCAAGCAAGTGCCAATCGCAAGATCTGTGTTGAGACATTTTAACAGGTGATTTCAGTTAAATCTCTTAATAGAGTAGTCCTAACAGGTTGTATGAAATCCTTTAACAAGGTGTTTACTTAATTTTAAGTTGAATTCCTCTAACTAGGTACACTTCTAATAGGGTGTTGAGATTCTCTAACAAGGTAAGAACTAAAAATATTTGTAAGCCTTTAACAAGGTAGACCTTTCATAGGGTAGATCATGTTTCCTGGTCAAATCATTGTAACCTTAATTGGATACACTTCATTACCACAATAGTGAAGATTTATGGGTGTCATCCCCACCCCAATTTTACCTTCTCACTTGGATGGTTTCTGGGTAATCATGTCTAGTGTTATGTGTGTGAATGCTTACATGGTTATATGTTTTAGATGCATATGTTTTACATGTTATTTCAGCTTACTTATGCATGTAATGAATGAATGGTGAAAGTTTTATGGGTCCAAATTTAAACTATTGATTGAACCCCCACCCCCCACAGAAGTTTACCTTTTCCCTTTGTAATTCCAACAATTGACATCAGAGCCTTGTTCTCTAAAAGAGAAGCTTTGCAGCTTTGAGGAAAGATCTATGGAAGTCTACAAGTTGGAAAAGACTATTGAAAACTCAGAGATTGAAATACATCTCATTCTACATCAACTGAATGAAGCAAGAGAGGAACCAAAGAAATCCTTGAAGAGAAGGAAAGATATTACTATTGTGGAGAATGACACACTATATAAAGAGATAGACACTACCAAGCTATTTGTAGATGTCAACTCCAATGAATTCGATACAATAGTTGTAGATATAATGGAAAAGAATAGAATCCAAGTTGAAGAAATCATAAATCTCAAGCTAGAGCAAGAATCACAAGCTATACTACTATGTGAGGTGACTGAAGAAAAGAAGAAGGCTATGGAAGACAAAGCCATGATTGAAGAAGACAAAAGAATTCTAGCCAATAGATCAGAAGAGAAGTCAATAGAGTTAACCAAGATTTCCAACATGCAATTGGATACTCTAAGTCAAATTATGAATGCCAACTATGAATTGAATGTGAAGGACATTGAGATAACTACATTGAAGTTGCAGAATGAACAACTGTAGAATGACCTAAAGAGAGAAGGAATTTGCTAAAAGTTTCAACAAGCCAAATGAAGCCATCAAATCCTTTCAGCAATTGTTGAGATCCCCTACATCCAACAATGATACATTAGGATTGGGCTACACAAACACTAAAGAAGGAGAATCATCCAAAGTTGTAGAAGAAATGAACTAAAAAGGTAAGAACTCCAAACGTACTTGTCATAATTGTGGTAAGAAAGGACATACTGCTAATGTGTGCAGGAGAAAAACTACAAATTTAAATGTCAAACCTAAGAACATGACTCATTGTCATAAAAGCAATAAGTAAGGTCATCAAGCACATGAATATAGAACTAGAACCATGTATACACAAAGATTTGAAGGATATTGCTACAACTATCAGAAGTAACGACATAGAGCTTTTGAATGCACTGCCAAATCCATGTGGTCATCAAACTAGCCAACAAAGATAAGAAACAATGGGAACTCCTACAATTAGGATTATAATACAAGATATAGTTGTCATTATTGTCAAGAATATGGACACATCCCTAAGAATTTTATTAGGACACACTTCAGTGGAAATTACAAAAGATGGTTGAGTCAAACTACATGTTTTAGCTACTTGAAGACTAGCCACATCAATAAATATTTTCTAACTAGGTAAAAGGAACCAAGTTGTGAATTTGATAAAGGTAAAGGCAAGGCATATGTTGAACACAAGAGAGATTAGATGAACAAAACATGGAAAAAGAAAGATGTTTGTAGCACTTCAAATGGAGAAGGGATCAATTCATCCAATGGGTCAGGTGATCACACCTCATCAAACTAGGTAAACAAGAGGTATGTGGGACTGATATTTAAAGGTTATATCATACATCAATTCTAAAAAAGGATATAGTATTGAAAAGACTAAATTAGCATGAATGAAGATGCAAGATGTTAAAAATTTAAGACAAATCTTTAAATTTTTCATGTTGTTGCCAAGTATGACAAGTTTCCTATATGTGTTAGGTGGAATGTTAGGTGATGTCGAGTTGTCAAACTGGATAGTTGATGTTGAGCTCATAGTAGCTACCAAGTAATGGAAACATCAATGGATGCCTAGTGAACCTAAAATTGGTTATTGTCAAGCTTACAGTTGTGTAAGCACTTAGCATTAAATGCAAGGTTTTTGAAGGGTATATGATTGATTTGAGCTCATTTCTTCATCATTTTGAAATTGAAAAAGAGTGAGAAGAGCCAGTAGTGTCCTCAAATCTATTAGAAGTTATTACAAAAGATTTGTGCAAAGATTCATCACCATCTCGTCAAATTTTCAAAGGTATTTATCGAGAGCTGAGCTATGTAGTTTGAATTTTCATAAACTCTAGGTTATCATGATGGCATCAAGTTCAAAAAATGTTGAAGGGAAAGAAGTTTTAAATGTTTAGCTAGTTAGTAATGAAGTTAAGTAGCCTGTATTTAAGGCCATTCCTGACATCGCCTATAATCAAGACCCTTTTGGTGCATTGTCAATGATCCCACCAAATGTGATAATGATGCAAGATATGAGGAGATGTTATAACTAAAAAATTGGTAGCATTGGAGACATGGAAATAAGGGATGCATACAACAGATTGTGTGAAAATGGTGTTCAGAAGGAAAAATACAAAATCATAGAGAAAATGGGTTTAACAAGAGCCCTAGATTTTCCTAATGTATTAAAAAAAAAATGGATTCGAATTGTGCTAAGTAAAATTCATGATGGTTCTTTATGGCTAGAGGGAGGACCTATCAAAATATACAAAAGAATAATCCATAGTGTTACTGGCTACCCAACACTAGATTGGTCAAAGACACTCATGAGTGATTCCAAGGAAGTCATTGAAAATAACATTGAAGAAAAATTGAATAAGAGAGGCATGGCAATAGATACCATCACTGATCCATTGTTAAACTTTTATGTAAGGCTAATTTCACACAAATTCTATCAATCTAGTAGATTGAATAGTGTACCCTACATAGTTGTGGATGTTGGTTACAAGTTTGTAAAGAAAGAGCATACATATGATCTAGCAAAACTTCAGCTACAACAACTTATGGAGAACCTTGGAGCTATAAGGAAAACCAAGAGTGCATAGTGCAAGTTTGGTTCTATGCTAGTTTGTATATTCTTTTATGTATAAAATACATTTCCCTCATTTGGTACTATAGGATGGAAGACAAATAGGATCAATTGCAGTGCAGATTAATGAGTACATTGAATAGCTAGGAGAAAACTTTGAAACTATAATGACTAGTTACTTTGAAGATTTCAAGAAGGCAATGAAATAGAGAATCAAGATTCTAGTTTCCTTAGTGGAGAAACATTATAATGATGTATGTTTTCTTGTTGATGTTGACTACACATTTGTGCAAGATGCCACACCAAGGGTAAGATGGTTGAGACCCTTAGGTTATGAGGTAAATGTAGATGAAGCCTCAGCAGCCATAATAGTCCTACTTGTAGAGGAAGTAGATAAGACTGCAAAAGTCTTTGGAAACTATGAGATGGTCAAATCAAAGATTTCCATGGAATTGAAGACTGCCTCCACACTCAAGAAGAAGGATAACCTGGCTAAGAAGCCAAAAGAAAATTTTGGAGAAGGTACAAAAGAGGAAGAGGAAAAAGAAGAAGATGAAGAGGAAGAACAAACACAAGCACAAGCACTTCTAGCTCTTACTCAAGGCATGGGAGAAGTTAACAAAGAAGAGGAGACAGCAAGTGCCAAAGGAGAAGAAGTTGAGGACGTGCCTAATACTGTCGAGTCAAAGAAAAGGAAGGCAAAGGCACAACCTATGATAAAGGTAAAAAATATTGTCAAACCTAACCAAGCCAAGTCCACTGCACCTACCACCAGAGCCAACAAATGTGCAAATACTCAAAAGGCAAAGGAAAAGTCAAAACAAATAGAGCAAGGTCGATAGCAGTAGAAAAGACAGAGAAGGAAATATGTGTCACAACCAAATTTTGATGAAGAGAAGATAGAATAAGATGATAATAGTCAATTCAAGGTGATAAGTCACAATCCTCTCTCTAATCTTGAGAACTTATGTGAAAATGTCAAGAGTAATGTTGATTTATCTAGTTTTAAACATATTGATTTTGATAAATTGGGAAAAGAAGAGAAAAACAAAGTGGAAGAAGCATTATATGCCACGATGTCAAAGTTTGAGAACACTCCACTAGAATTTTCAAACTCAATACCAAAAGGCTTATATGATGTTGTTGAGCAAAAATGGCATCATTGTCTAAATGTGGAAAGACAAATTAGGGAAACAACATTAGCCCAAGTGATGCTAGACTTGACAAAGGGAAAAATTGCTAAGGTAATTGAGAAATATGCAGTTAGGTTTACACCTAAGTATAGAGACTTCAACATTCTTCAAAATAACATTGAAGATGTGGTCAAGAAATCAACTCAAATATGGAAACTTATCTATAGGTTGACCACTATGAAGTAAGGAGAAGTTGACCCTTCAAAGGGTAAACATGATGATAAGGATGATGATAATGATGATGACAAGGAAGGTGATGATCTGAAAGATAATGATAAAGATAATACAGTTAGGGAAGAGACAAATAACCAAAAGGATGATAAGGCAATACCTAAGAAGCATCAAGATGGACAGAGTGTGCAAGACACACAAGTGTCGAGTGTCAGTCCTCCCCATGACACAACGAAGACCACTAATTTTTAAGGATGTTTCTAATGCATCAGCTAAGAACATCAATTCACTTACTATAGAAGATCTAAAGAAGATATAGGATCAGTCTATACTTCAAGCCAAACTTTGTGAAAATCCAGTTTTGGTTAGTGTAGAAGAATTGCAGAAGGCAGTGACTGAAGTCACAAGGGAGAAGGTGAATCCACAAGAATAACCTTCAATCATCCCTTCAGCTACCAATGTACAACATTTAATTCAAACAATGGTAGACACATCCACCAAGGTTGATACAAATGTCAAAATTGATACAATTGAGAAGAAGTTAGAAGAGGAAGACACTACTATAGGTCAAAAGCAGGAAACATGATAGATAGATTCATCTGTACCTACAACATAGGAACAAGGTGCTAGCCAATCATAGTGATAGACCAGGGAAAGCCTAAAGAGAGTGAGAAAATACCAAAGGTGAATGAACAAGTGGCCATCCAAGCACTAGTAGCCTTACCAACATCTGCCACTCCTTCTACTCAAACTCTTCAAAGGTTGAGCACAGAAGTCATTCTATTGCAAATCTCAGTGCCAAGCCCCAACTCATCAAAGGTAGAAAAGTTAATTCATTATGGAGACATAATCCTTGATGAATAAATTTTTATTACAAAGTATGACTATGATATTATGACATTGGAGCAAATAAGAATTTTGCAACAAGCCTTAGAAAGGAAAAAGCATTAGGAAATGCTTAGGTGAGAACATAGGAAGAAGCAAGCACTTCAAGATATAGAAGACATCTTTTTAGATGCATTTAGCCTACTAACTCCTAATGAGATCAAGCTGCTCATAGAGAAATTGATAGATATAGTGGAAAAGATCAGTAATGAAGACCTTGATACAAATGCAAAACTTTTAGAATCGTCTGAAAAGAAGTTTCAAGGCAAGGTAAATGAGAAAATATCCAGAGAGATAGCACTACAACAAGTTGCATTGGAAACAAAGGTTGAGGATGTAAAGAAGGTACTTGAAAATATATTCTCATTGTACACAAAACTATGTAATCCTACACTCTTCCCCCAAGAGACCAAAAGTCACATTCTGAGTCTGGAGAGAAAAATATCTGCATCAGGTGCAAGCCTACCATCAAATCTAGCTTAGAGTGAGAAGCATTCCAGAACATTGCTTCAGACACAAAGTCAGTTAGCTATCTTAATAGCAGATGAGGCTAATATTAGAGCCAAACTGACAAGTATTCAGGCTACCCTCACCTCACATATGGAGATAATGCACAAGGAGCTAGGCTATGCTCAAACCCTATTGAAGAAAGACCCCAATCTTTCTACTTTAGATGGTCTAGTACACCTTGCTGCCAATCTTGTAATACAAATTAAATCATTGGATGTTGCATGTGATAACTAGGATGCAACTCTAAGGATAATAATGGATTTCTACAAATTAGTTTTGGACAAACACACCATAAGTGTATAACCCATTTGACATAAGTGTAAAAAAGGAGGAGATATAATACAGGGGGAGATATAATAAAGGGGGAGATAAAGATATAAGATAAAGAAAAGAGGTGATAAACAAAAGGGGGAGCATAGTAGCAAAGTAATATCATTGAGGTGATATACATTTTTGAGAGAAACCAAGCAAACAGGGATAGATATCAACTAAGAAAGTGCATATCAGATGAAAGAGTATCAATTGCAGTGCATTGAAGTCAAAGGGAGTACAAATTTTGGATACAAATTAGACACATTAACTCAAGGGGAGTTATACAATTTTGAGGTATACAAGTTAATGGAAATTTTTGAAATTTTGTATATATGTCAAGTCATGGATATGTTATGCTCAAGGGATTAAGGTTGATCATAAATATTCAAGTATTATTGACACTCATGTCAAAGTGGGAGATTGTTGATCTCAGATTGGTTTTGACAAGTGAGTGTCAACATACTTATGCCATTTACTTAGTTCATGTCAAACTAGTAATACATGTCAAGCACAACATGTTAAATATTAGACTATGCCGAGTTGTAATAAGTGTCGAGTCACTCATGTGTCAAGTCACTTAGGTGCTAAGTAGATAGACCATGCTAAGTGATTTAGGAGCCAAGTAAATATTGGATGCTGAGTAATGCAGGTGCTGAGTCATAATATATAGAACAGTGCATGTCGAGCATCAAAGACTTCATATGTCGAGTAATACAATTTTGACATATTTGTTTCTAATGGCACAAACAACTATGTAAACCATTTTTGAGCTGACTTAAGATTATATTTTGATATTATGGAGATAAGGACGAATCTATATTTGGATTTCCTATGCAATTACATGCAACCAATCAGAAAAAGGGAAGGTTTAAGCAATAAAATGGATGAATCTCAGTCGTAGATTCATACCTTACCCAAAGCCACCTAATTCTTCTTAAGGAGGAAAAAGCCCTAAACTATTTATGATAGAGGAGACTAAATGTGGAAGGAATTGAAGGAGTGAACAAGATAGTTTGCAGAGCATTCAAGATGACCTAGAAGTGAGAGTGAATTGTAGAATCAGTTAGAGAAGAATAGGGGAGTGAGTAAAGGATGCAACATTGGTACATCTGATCAGTAAGGATCAAGAAGACATTTTATAGAGGTGATCTATTATCAGGCAAGCAAGTGCCAATCACAGGATCTATGCTAAGACATTTTAATAGGTGATTTCAATTAAATCTCTTAATAGAGTAGTCCTAACATGTTGTATGAAATCCTTTAATAGGGTGCCTACCAAATTATAAGTTGAAGTCCTCTACCTAGGCACACTTCTAATAGGGTGTTGAAATCCTCTAACAAGGTGAGACCTAATAGTCTTTGTAAGCCTTTAATAGGGAAGACCTTTTACAGGGCAGATCATGTTTCATGGTCAAATCATTGTAACTTTAATTGGGTACACTTTAGTACTACAATAGTGAAGATTTGTGGGTGAAATCCCACCCCAATTTTACCTTCTCACTTGGAGGATTTCTGGGTAATCATATCTAGTGTTATGTGTGTGAATGCTTACATGGTTATATGTTTTAGATGCATATGCTTTACATGTTATTTTAGCTTACTTATGTATGTGATGAATGAATGGTGAAAGTTCTATGGGTCCAAGTTTAAACTATTGATTCACCACCCCCCCCACCCCCCCCCCCCCCCCCCCCCCCACCACCTCTCATAAATTTACTTTTTCTATAATTCCAACATAGATATGAAGACCAATTTGGCCATTTCTCATGGGATTCTAATGACTAGCCAAGAGTCATTGTTCCATTGGAAGTAGTCCTTGGATTTTGTCATAGAAAACTTTGTGAGATCTACAAGTGAGCTCAAGGATGTGCATGACCTAGTGTAAAATATCATTGACAAGTTGTTTCAATACTTAAATATCTTTCACATAAAGTCCTTTGTTTCTACTAATGACAACCTAGTGGACATTGAAAGAATGAAGTCCAAGTTCTTAGAATTTGTTGACAAAGTCATTGACCTGCTTAACTTCCAAGTGGCCAAGATCTAGGAACTGTTAGTTGTAGATGTGGTCATTAGAAGAGAAATGGAGAAGTTCTAATCAAGGGTAGCCAAAATAGATAAAATTACAAAAATGAATGAGTATTGGATGATCAGAGCTGACAATATCCTCATTCTAGGTGTCAAAGAGTTGGATAAAGTAACCAAAGCTATGAAAGCATATAGGGCCAAATCAGTTACTTCTAATAAGGCATGATGATTATGATGTTTTTCCAGACATCTATCATTCTTCCCCTCTTTCTTCCTTTGTTTCCATTTTTGGCATTTTGCTAAATCTTTGTAACAGACAATGATTCGAGCTTGTCCTATTTTTAGATTATTCTATTTAGAGATGCTCTACTGAAAAATCATCCAATGTAACTAGCCATTTTGAGAAGGCCTATAAATATAACCTTTTAGATGTGAATAAGATGGACAAAATTTTACTTTGGGTAAACCCTTATAGCTAGGACTACTATGTGAGACTCTGAGTTCATTTTAAGTTTTGTTGTTCATTTAGTTTAAGTGAAGTTTATGGAATGAATGTGAATGAACTTGCCTTTATTTGCTTCATTTAATAGATTGTATGCTTTACTCTCTTTAGCATGAGCATGTCTTTTGTTTTTCATAGTCTATGTGTTTAGTTTAGTTCGTTGCATAAGGAAGCTAGAAATTGGTGTGGGAGCAGCCAATGAATGAACAATCTAGGTATTTTCAAAACATTGGCTAACTCTATAATCTAGCAATTGCTTATTTCACTATCCTTCCTTTCTTCTTGTTGTCGTAGTTTATCCTACATGTTCCCATTTGTCTACATTTATAGTTTGAGTAGATTGCATATTGTGAGATAGTTCCCCTTCTTTGCTGAAGTTGTTTAAAGTGTTGAGCAACTTGATTTTTGCTTCTTCTGCTCTCAGGTTAAGAGCATACCCCCAAAACTCAAAAGACAAATTCATTGCATATCTTTCACTCATAAGGGAGTTTTACCTTTCAATTCAGGGGTCTTTGATAGATTACTACACTAACCCATTATGTTGTTAACTTTTGTATTTTCCATAAGACTTTGGGTAAGTAAAGAGTCAAGGTATAAACCAATATATCAAGGAAGACAAATTATTAACCAAAAAAGATCAAGGATTCAAGCATCAAGTTGAGGCAGTTTATCTAGAAAGATCTTCTTTAAGGTCCTTTGTTTCATCTGCTACATCCATTCATCTTCATCTTCTTGATCTAAACCAATTGGTGAAGTAAGAACTCTACATGGGATTCAAGAGATCCTACTATTGTAAGGTGAATTCATACATTTACTTTACAAATTTGTAGTTCATTTATTTCAATTCAAGGTTCCTAAACTTGGGTTTGGTTGAGGCAAACCCCCCATCAACAAGAAAAACTTTTTATTATTATTATAGGTTGTTGATCTTGGATCGATGAATGGATAGCAGATTCAGATACCTTTTTTGTCATTCTTCATAATTGCAAAATCAAAATCATGGTCGAATACAGTTGGTCATGGATGCACTATGTCCCTATTTTAGGATTAAGTTACTACTATTTCCTAAGGTCAACCTTTTTAGATTGCCAAATGATTTTTTGGTTTTTTTTCTCTCACAATTTTCAAGCCAAACTATGGGAATCAACCCTTTTGGAGGTCATTTAACAGCCCATATTTTGGTTTGTATTTTAGAAGGTAAATTTCCTTTCCCTCTCTATTTCAATGTACATTTCCATTTCCTTGCACTTAAGTCTTACATTGCACATCTACTTAATTTCTCTTCATAGCTCTTCCTACATTGGGGTTTTAAAGACTTTTGCATCATTTTCCCTATTTTATCCCACCAGATATAACTTGCATTGGTTCTCCTTTCTCTCTTGGCTTGCACTAATCTTTCTAGATCTTGTCCTTTACAATTGGGATTGAAAGGATCAATGTCCTTGATTCCCTCTTTGAGTTTTGTAAGTGTGGTTATGTGATGAACTTGGGACTTTATATCCTTGATTCACATTTCCCCCTTATCATCTTTGGTGAACCTCATATACGACATTTCCACTTTTGATTTTGATGATTAGATTAACTCCTCTATTTTATTTAAAAGTTAGATTTCTTGGTGTATCTAGATCTACTCTTGTTTTCAATAGTAGTATTTAGATCTTAGTTAACACTCTAGGATTTTTCTACATTGGGTATGTACCTTTCATGCTTTATTATTTAGTTTGGATCTTGTACAAATTTCAATGGCATAATGATTACTTGGATCTATCATATATGTGTTTTTATTTCCTTTATATTGTAAAACTTGATTGATGCATTCTCCAAACACCTAAAACACCATCCTCTTACTACCTTAACCTTATCTTATGATCTTAGTGATGATATGTGGTACAATATTATTTTCCCTTCTCTTCATTTAGGTCTTGACTATGGCAATGCATTAGTTAAGGGTGGTCCTATATCTTCTTTAAAACCCTCCTATTTTAGGGACCTTCCTTCCACTCATGATTCTTCTTCTTCTATGGTGTGCTTTATTGATAGAGATGGTCCCCTTATTGATAATGTCAATATGTGGATGAGCCTCTAGATGATATTGTTGACTATTCTTTTCCTCATGAGAAAGATAATATAATTGATGTCTTTTCTTTTCACCATGACAACACACTTGATATTTCTTCTTCTCCTAACACATGTCCTAATGATATTTTAGAGAAAAAATAATATATTATAGATACTTTTATCCATGTGACCTTGTCTTCACTTGATGTTCCTTGTAGCTAGGAACCATTAATGGAAATCCCTATCTATTCTATGGATTCCTTGGAATAAGAGGATAATGGTCATCTCCTTAATGTTCTCCCTTCTAGTGAAGAGTTTATGGAGAAGAAAGATCTTCATCAAGTTATCATTTCTCAACCTCTCCTCATTATTAAATGTCACCCTCTTCTTAGTGTAAAAGGTTTTCCTCAACTAACTATTAAGGTAAAATCTAGCGATCCTTTAAATTATAATGCAGTGTCTCACACCTATTCTATAAGAAATAATCCTCAACCTACTACTTATCTTCCACCTTTTCAACTTACAATCTTCTCTTAGGATGACCTTGGTTTTATTCTATGCTTGTTGTTCATTCTACTCTTCATCATAAGCTTAGGTTTGTTTATAGCAATCTTATGTATACCTTGCATGTGGATGATGCACCTAATCCTTGTTTAAGTGTGGAATATGGTTGGATTTCTCCTCCTACATAAAAGTGAAAAGACCTAAGACAAAAGAAGACTCTTCTTCTTCCACTTTATCCAAAGATAATTGGGGTGTATTAGATTTTAATCCTACTTTTATCAGGTAATATAGAGTTAAGGACCTTCCATTCATTAGAAATTAAGTCACTCCTCTCTTTACTAACTTTGTCTCTACTTCCGGTCATAATAAATCTATCAATGCTAATGATGAAAATTGTATACCATTAGGCTATGGGGGAAAAGCCTTATTTAAACACCATTTTTTATCATACATTAGGATGCTTGCAAGAAAATGACTCTTTATCCACATCCTCTCCTTTATCATGTTTTGCTAATCAAGAAAGTGGTTGCGTGTGCTTCTTTATGCTAAGGTGATTACTAGACCTAAATGTAGAAAGAAACATTGTCAAAAACTTATGAATCTTTCATTTTGCATATATCATTGTTATCATGATCACTCTACTAATGATTATCAAGCTATGCATTTTAAGATTCAATAACTCATTACTAATAAGGTTATTCATGTATCTTCTTGTGATGAGTTTTATTTCAATATGAATGTATTTATATAACACTTATGGCCCTATTATGTTGCTCCATGCCATGTAACATTGTTAGAATCTCTCTTGGTGCCTCATTGTATTGCATGGTTCACTTTGTGAGTAGCATAATAGGTAATCTTTTCTCTATATTCCTATGCTTGGGGGGCAACGGAACTATATCCATCTTTCTCATTTTCTCAAGGATCCACTATTTCCTTTGAGTGTATGTTATTTTTTTATCATGTCACCTCCAATGTTATATTATTAATGTTAGGATTAACCATGGACAGAAACAATAGTTACATCCAAATATAACCAATATCATTATTTTAAAAAAAATTGCATAGAAGATAACACAAGACATGAAGATTTAACTTGGTTCACCCAATCCTTGGGCTACATCCACCAACAAAAAGTCCAATATTATTATTATCTAGTGATTATAATCTACAAACCCTTATAGCTCAATATCATCATAAGAAGATACAATATCATCATATATTGTGAAATTCCTAATCCTAAGCTATTTTATAAAAGCTTTTTGCCACTTACAAAATTAGGGCTAGAATAAGTCATCCAATAGAAAAACAATAGTTGACACCTTTTACAATAGTAAATTTATTTTTTGCTTCAGGTTCGTTGCCCCCAACACCACGTAGTAATAATTTGGAAGTGGGGGCATACTAAACTTTGAGTCTGGTAAAGCTCCACATCACAAAAATCTCCCATTGGAGACTAATCAAACTCTACAAAAATAACCTCCCACTTGGAGACTGATCATAACACTTCTAAACTTGTTGCTCCGATTGGAATATCAAAACACCCTAGACTCTGACATTCTTTTACTCTGTTCAGTCTAGAAGACCAACCTAAAGATGAAGAGGAGTTCAATTTCTCCCTTTCTACTACCTTAGTAAACATATCTATTGGATTATCATTTGTATGTGTCTTCTCCAACTTTAATTGTCCATAATCCAAAATTGATGGAATTAAATGATGTTACAATTGTATGTGTTTTGTCATTGAGTATAGAGCAGAATTCTTTGTAAGATGAATGGTACTTTGGCTATTTGTAAACAAATAATTATCCCTCTATGGGTGTTCCAATTCTTTCATGACAAAATGAAGCCATATCATCTCCTTGGATGCCTCTATAGTAGCAACATACCCTACCTATGTAGAGGATAAAGCATCAACCTTTTGTAATCAAGAAATCCAACTCACTACTGTCCTACCAACAATAAATACATAATCTATAGTGCTCCACCTGGTATCAATATTCTTGACCAAATCTAAGTCAACATGGCCCAATAAATCAGTAATAGAGCCCCAAAAATGTAAACACTTACTAGATGTTCCTCTCAAATATCTAAGAGTCCATTTGACTACATTCCAGTGCTTAGTTTCAGGATGAGTCGTATGTTGGAAATATAAGAGGAGTAAGTTTGAGGAGAGAAGTGAATCAATTACCACTAAAATAATTCCAGATCCCTTAGATGTCAATACAAACTTCCCTTTTAACTCACAACTTAGTTAGAACAAGATATTCACTATAACTTAGTTAACAAAGAAATCTGATATATTAATGTGTATTAACCATTAGTAGCTTAGTTGCAGAAAGATAAAGTGGTAAGAAAATAACATGAACACATGAGAAACCAAGATTTAATATGGAAACCCAATTTGGGAAAACCACCAATGCAACTAATTACAACTTTTCACTCTTTTGAAGTGAGCCCTATTATGAGTCAACCCTGTTAAAGGTTAAAAAACACACTATTACATGTGACCCTGTTTAAGGATTTAAATCACCCTTTTAGGAGTGGCCTTGTTGGAGGTCTTCAAAACACTTCAATCTAGAAATTCTACCTTGTTAGAGGATTTACAAAATGACTATTAAGTCAACTCTATCATGAGATTTCTCTAGTGCTACAATTGTTAGAGAGTAACAATGATTGACCTGATTAATGAAGCAACTAGATTTCAAATTTAGATAATTATTCTAGCTTATTCTCTAGATCCTCCTTGATCATAATATTCTTTACATCTCCTTGGATACTCCTCTCTAAATCAGATATCCTTCGCTATTCACATCTTATCTTCAATTTCACTTTCTCATTACTTATTTTCAATCCATAACTTGACCTTTCATATATATGAAACCCAATGTCAAGTTATATTGAATACTCTTTTAAATAAACAAATAACATCCATTAAGTTAGCTTGCATAAACCAACTAACAAATAAAAATAATCTTTTGAAGGTTGGCTTAAACTAGGTCACTTAGTTACCACTAATTTCACTTTCTCATTACTTATTTTCAATCCACAACTTGACCTTTCATATATATGAAACCAAATGTCAAGTCAGCCTGGATACTCTTTTAAATAAACAAATAACATCCACTGAGTCAGCTTGCATAAACTAACTAATAAATAAAATTAATATGTTGGAGGTTGGCTTAAACTGGGTCACTCAGTTACCACTGAGTTCCTTGATAATCGACCTAACTTGGTTTACACTGGACTCCTAAACTTCTCTTCTTTTGAACTCTTTCTCAGTGTATACTAAAATCTTCTGAACTTAGTTCCAACTTGTAGTGCTCAATTAGAGTCTAACATTTGTGTAACATCAATGAAAATATTCAATTGAATAATTGTTATCAACAATCTCCCTCTTTGGCATCGATAGTAACACAATATGCCATTAAGAAAAGAAAACTTAGAGAACTGAAATGATTTATAAGATTTTATAATATCCTTATTTTCATTTTGATTATCTATCCATCCAAGAGAACTCCCTCTGAGATTCTCCCTCTACCATCTTATCTTTAGACTCTATCAGATCAAGTTCTCCCTCTCATAGATTACTGCCTCTGGTTACATCAAATTTTCCCTCAAATAATATATCACATGATTCTCTTCCTAAATATATGACATGATTATCTCCCTATTTAACATCAAATGCCAAAGACTTCATACAATGAGTTTTTAATGTACCTAAAATATTAATTCATATGCAATGAGCTCTAACTTCTTTGCATTAACTTGATAGATCTTCAATGTAGTTAGGTTGATGCATCACTAATATGTACTTTAGTGAGAATCACATAGGGGAGTGACTCCTAGCCTTCCTCTAAGATACAAGAATGAATCCTTAGATAATGGTTTGGTAAATATTTTGGCAACCTGCTCCTTTGCGTTAACATATTCCAATCTAACCTCTTTTTCTTGAACTAATTCTCTTAAATATTGATACTTGAGTACAATGTGTTTTGTCTTGGTGTACATCACTAGATTTTTAGCTATATTGATTGCACTTGTTTTATCATAGTAGATAACCACTAGATCCTTGATTTCTTCCTTCATTCTTGATAATAGTTGCTTGATCCACATAATGTTGAAACAATTAACTGTTACACCAACATATTCTACCTTTGTTGTAGATTGAGAGATTCAATTCTTCTTTTTACTTGTCCAAAATACTAACCTCTTTCCAAGAAAGAATCCTCCTCCACTAGTTCTCTTCCTGTGATGACTGCTTCTAGCCCAATCAACATTAGTAAAGGATTTCAGCTCAAAGTTCCCTCTTTTCTTGTACCATAGACCATAGTCTTGAGTACCTTTTAGATATCTCATAATTCTTTTGATTTCCATCATATGATTTTCTCTAAGATTTTTAGAGAATCTTGCAACTATACCAACTAATAATGCAATATCAAGTATTTTATGAACAACATAGTGAAGTTTCCTAATCATAGATCTATAGGTAGTCTGATTTACCACTTTTGAATCATCATCCTTGGATAACTTATGTCCAGTAGACATAGGTGTTCCAACTAGTTTGGATTCTTCCATTCCAAATGTCTTCAATATTAAAAAAGAATTTTATTTCTCCAAACATTGACATTTCAAACACTTTCCTCATTTCTTCAGAGTATGATTTGCATTAGTTATCATGACTTGTAAATAATATATCATCCACAAATATTTTTGCTAAAAATATCTTATCTTGAGGTCCTTCTTTGATATATAGACTATTGTTATCATTGGATCTTTTAAAACCAATCTTTACTAGATATCCATGAAGTCTCTTATACCATGCTCTAGGGGCTTGTTTCAAACCATATAAAGCTTTGTGTAGCTTACATACCATGTCTCTTTTGTTTGGATCAATGAAACCTCTAGGTTAATCAATGTAAACTTTGTCTTCTAGAATTCCAGTCAAGAAAATTGATTTCACATCCATTTGATACACTTTGAATCCTATAAATGTAGCATAAGCAAGTAGTGTTCTGACTCCTTCAAGTCTAGCAACAAAAGAAAATGTTTCTCCATAGTCTATGCCTTCCTCTTGAGCATATCCTTTGCACACTAGCCTTGCCTTATTTCTTGATACTTTTCCATTTTCATTCAATTTATTTTTTAATACCCACTTTGTACCAATTACATTTTTATCCTTGGGTCTAGGAACAAGAGTCCAAGTATTGTTTCTTTCAATTTGCTCAATCTCTTCATTCATTGCTTCTATCCAACTTTCATTTCTCAATGCATCATTAATAGTACTAGGTTAAAATTTAGTAAGCAAACATGTACCTTTTAGTTTTTTCCTTGTCATTGTGCCTTTTGTCTGATCTCCAATTATTTTCTCAAGTGCATGATGCCTTCTGACATATCTAGCAAGTATACGTATCTTACTTCTAGATTCTGGACTAGATTCACTTGGTTCACCATGCTCAAAAGTTCTATGAATTTCCAAATTCTTCTATATTTTTGTTGTCTAAGATTTAATTCCCATAGTCTGTTACCTAGGTTCCCTTATCTAGGACTCAGTTTAAACTATCTCCATCTTGGGTTGTACAGGTTGGACCTTGCTTTCCATTGGATGTAACTTAGGTTGCACTGGCTATGACTCAGCTGACACTCTAGACTTGGGTCACTCAGGTGGAGAAATTTTTTGAGTGTTCGAAAAAGTATCAGGCTCGAAATAGATAAAGTTTCTATAATCCTCAGGTTCTTTATTGTTGTGTTCTTCATTCTTTTCTACAAACTCATCATTTTAACATATGCACTTTCTATACTTGTGAGTAACGAGATTCAAACATTTATATGATTTTCTCTTGTTGAAATATCCAAGAAAAATACCTTCATCACTTTTCACATCAAACTTTCTTTTCCTTGTCTCTTTCAAGATATAACATTTGCTTCTAAATACTTTGAAGTAATAGAAATAGGTTTATAGCCATACCATAATTTATAAGGTGTTTGATATGTACCTTTCTTCAGTTGAACTCAATTCAAGGTATGAACTGCTATTATGATTGCTTCCTTCCAGTATTTGGTTGCAACAATTTTCTCTATCATCAGTGTTCTTGCATAATCCATGATAGATCTATTTATTATTTTTGTTATGTCATTTTGTTGAGGTGTGCCAAGTATAGATACCTTTCTTTTGATTCCTCCTTCATTTTAGAATTCATTGAATTCATTAGAGATGAACTCTCCTCCTCTATATGATCTTAGGCATTTTAACTTTCTACATGTTTCTTTCTCAACTCTATCCAGATACCATTTGAATTTTTGAAAAGCCTTTGCTTTATTCTTCAAGTACGTTATTTTCATCATTCTAGAATAATCATCAACAAAAAAAATGAAATATGTGTCTCCATTATAGCTTTCAATACCAATTATTCCACATAGATATGTATGAACTAATTCCAAGACTTCTTCAATATTGAAATTATTACTTTTGATCTTTCCAATTTGACATTGTTTGCATATGGTTATTTCAAATTTCTTCAAATTTGAAATACCTCTTACTCTTATATTATTGCTTATAATAACTAGATTATCAAATTTTACATGACACATCCTTTTATTTCATAACCAACTTTCCTCTACATGTGCCAAAAAATGTGAACTATTACTAAGATCAAGATAGAATAGATTACCTTTAGTTTGATTGTTAGTTCCAACTAGGTTTCCTTTACCATCCAAAAGCTTGGTCTTCCCATTCATGAATTCTACCTTGAATCCAATGTTGTTCAGATGTGCCACACTTAGAAGATTGTATCTCAATCCTTAAACCTAGTAGGAATTATCACATCTTATTTCATTACTCAATGCAATGTAGACTTTTCCCTTTACATAACATAGTTCATTGTTTCCAAATTTAACACTTCCACCATCATAGTGATCCAAGTGTTCAAACTTCAATTTATCATCAGTCATGTGATGGTTCAACCACTATCTATTATCAATGTGTCATCCTTCTTACATGAGAAATAAGTGTCATATTTTCATTCTCCTCATCATTTGACTCATCTTTGATAGCAATATACATCATTTCATCTTCATTATCACTGTCAGAATCTTTAGCAATATAACAAGATTTTTTACCTTTATCTTTGTAGTCTTTGTAGCTCTTGAACTCTTTGTTTCCTTTGAACTCGTTGGATTTTATGTCATCTTTACTTTCCTTGTTTGGATACCTTGCAGTAATGTAACCAACTTCTTCACAAGAAAAATAAATCAATGGAATTTTTCCTTTATATTTACCTTTGCCTTTTGGTAACCTCTTTGCAAGTAGGGCTTCAATGGCTTCAAGATTAGCATCAGATTCTTCTTCTTCTTCACTGTTAGACTATTTTCCTTTTGAGTTTCCTCCCTTTCTATCAAGTTTTAGTTTGATTTTGAATGTTAATTCTATGTTGCAAGATCTAGGAACATGGTTATCAAAGTTATCCAACTCAAAATATGTTAATCTTCCCACTATTACATCCAAAGTTATATAATTTTTGGGATCACATCTCATCTCTTGAATTGTTGAAACTCTAATTGAATAAATAGGAAGAAGATTTGTTAATACCTTGTTGACCATAGTGGCATCTTCTATTTTTTCACCTAAAGCTTTGATTGCACTTACACTTGCTTTGATTATTTCACTGTATTTTACAATATTTTCATCTTCTCTCATCTTTATCTGATCAAATTGATCTCTTAAACTTTCTTCTTTAGCTCTCCTCACATTGGCATATCCTCCATAGATCTATTTCAATTTATTCCACATTTCATGAATAGTAGGACAATCTTGATTGTTGTCTAGGAATTTCAGGCATGTATCGCCAATAATTGCCAAATGCAGCTTCATGAGTTCCTGCCATGCTTTTAAGTCATTATTTTTTCAAGATAGGAATCCTCTTTTGTAACACATCTTGATCTTTATCTTAGATCCTTAAACCCTTATCTACAAGCACCAACAACTCTAATACCAATGTTGTAAATATAAGAGGAGTAACTGAGAGAGGAGGGTGAATTAATTACCATTAAAACAATTCCATATCACTTAGATGTCAATAAAAAATTTCCCTTTTAACTCATAGCTTGGTTAGAACAAGATATTCACTATACCTCGGTTAACAAAGTAATCTAATATATTAATGTATATTAACCTTTAGTAACTTAGTTGCAGAAAGATAAAGCAGTAAGCAAAGAACATGAACTCATGAGATACCAAGATTTAACATGGAAACCCAATTTGGGAAAACCACCAATGCAACTAGTTAGAACTTTTCACTATTCTGAAGTGAACCCTGTTAGGAGTCAACCCTGTTAAAGGTTACAAAACACACTGTTAGGTGTGACCCTATTAAAGGATTTAAATCACCCTGTTAGGAGTGGTCTTGTTAGAGGTCTTTAGACACTTCAATCTAGAAATGCCACCTTGTTAGAGGATTTGGAAAATAAATGTTAAGCCAACTCGGTTAAGAGATTTGATACATTGCTACAATGGTTAGAGAGTAACAATGATATGACCTGATTGTTGATGCAACTGTATTTCTAATTTTAGATCTCAATTTTGGCTCAAATATTTGGTCCTTTCTAATTAGATTAGTCTTTTCTACCCAACAAGGATATTTGTCTTATCCTTCTAATTTGCTTCCTCTGAGCATCTTCTTCTCTTCCGCACTTGAATAATTAATATTCATCTCCTTAGTTAGCTAGAACCAAAAAACAAACCCATTAAACTCAATATGCCAAAACAAGAAAATCCTTTGCTAGTTGACCCTACTTGGTAGATACTAACACTAAAATAATTTTCCTATGTTAACCAAGTGAACTTGGTTAACACTGCATCTTCATAAACTTCCTTTGGTAACCAAGTGATCTTGGTTAACACTAGTTCCATTCAACTTTCCTTTGTTACTCAAGTGAGCTCGGTTAACACTCAACTTTCGTGAACTTCTCTTTGATGCCCAAGTGAACTTGGTAGACATTGTCTTCTAAACTTAACAAATACTTGAATTCTTGACAGACATAGGAAACTATCTTCATAGGTCGAGTGAGCTTAGAATACACTAACTGGTAAAGATATGACATTATATGTAACAACAAAGACAATATACAATTGTTCAATTATTTTCAACAATCTCCCTATTTGGCACTGATGGCAACATAACATTTTATAATACAATGAAATTGTAGAGAAAAATAAAGTAAGGAAAATATCCTTATTTTCATTTTGATTCTCATCCATGAGAACTCCCTCTATTAGTGTGAACTCCCTTTGACTTCAGTTTCTCCCTCTATCAACAAACTATGTCTTCAACATCTTCTTTTGATAGAAAACTCTCCCTCTTTGATATCAGACCAAGTTCTTCCTCTTTAACATCTTCAAACAATTTTTTTGTGATATGACTATGATAGTAAAATATCCCTCTTTGATATCTTATGCCAAAGACAATATTCAATGAATATCCATGTACCTAATGTACAGATTCATATGCAATCTACCCTTTCATCACTAAATCAACTTAAATGATATTCAATATGCTCTAGTTGATACATCACTAAACTTCATTTAGTGAGCTTTAGATAGGTGAATAACCCCTAACTTACCTCTTAGATACAAGAATGCATTATTAGGTAATGGCTTGGTGAATATGTCTACAATTTGTTCTTTAGTATTCACATATTCCAATCTCACCTCCTTGTCTTGCACTAATTCTCTCAGAAAATGATATTTAATTGCAATGTGCTTGGTTTTGGTATGCATCATAGGATTCTTTGACATATTAATTGCACTTGTGTTATCACAAAAGACAAACATTGGATCCTTGATTTCTACCTTCATCCCTGCCAATAGTTTCTTGAATCAAACAATATTGGAACAATTAACTGCTACTTAACATACCCTCCCTCTATTGTAGACTAAGAAATGCAATTTTATTTCTTACTTGTCCAAGACACTAGTCTCTTACCAAGAAATAACGCTCCACCATGGGTGCTCTTCCTATAATCCACATTTCCTACCCAATCTGCATTAATGAAGGCTTTTAAATCCAAATTGCCTCATTTCTTGTACCATAATCCATAGTCTTCAATACCCTCTAGATACTTCATGATTCTCTTTATTGCCATCATATGATTTTCTTTAGGATTACCTAAAAATATTGCCACTATACCAACTACAAGAGCAATATCAGGCCTAGTATGTACAACATACTAAAGTTTTCGAATCATTTATATGAATGTGGTTTGATCTACTTCTTTAGAATCATCATTTTTGGAAAGCTTATGTCTAGTAGACATAGATGTTTCAATTGATCTTGAATCCTCCATTCCAAACTTCTTCAGTATCTCTTTGATATATTTAGATTGAGTAATGTAGATACCATCTTTCTTCTATTGAATATGCAAGCCAACAAAGAATTTGATTTCTCCAAACATTGACATCTCAAATTCCTTACTTATTTCCTCTGAAAAGGCTTTGCATAAATCATCATTTCCAGCAAACAATGTGTAATCCACAAAGATTTATGCTAACACAATCTTCTTGTCTAGTCCTTCCTTAATGTAAAGGTTGTTATCATTTGTCCTTTGAAAACTAATCTTCATCAAGTAATTATGAATTCTTTCATACCAAGCTTTTGTTGGAAATCTGATTGAAAAGGTTTACTATCAAAGAGGGAGATTATTGATAAATAATGTTTCCAATCATTGTTTGTCATTGATGTCAAACTTGCTATTTGTAGGAATGACAATTTCTTATAAGATCCAAGTACTATCACTTAGTTGATTGGTGAAGAGGATTTGATCAACAAGATGTAAGAAAAGCACCTAAGGGAAAGGTTGAGTTATGATTTTGTAATGAAGTGCAAGGATCAGTTAAGACAATGGTTAAATGATGTATTGGTAACATACTTGAAGACATAGAGGTTGGTCACACTTACAAACATTAAAATGATAAGTTAGAACAAGGTTGACTGCAAAGCTTAAACTAAGTTCATCAGTGGGTGTCAAGCAAGCTAGTTTAAGCCAAGAAAATTCTCAGTTGGAGTCGAGCAGATAGAAAATCTAGTGTGTGCCGAGTGATCTTCAGGTGCCGAGTGAAGTTCAAGTGCCAAGCAAAGTATCAAGTGTCGAGCATCAGAAAATCTTAGTAGATGGTGAATGAATTTCAGGTGTCAAGCATCAGTAAAAATGTAGTCGGTGCTGAGTAACACAGTATGTGCTGACCACCAAAATTTCAATAGTGTCAAGCTGCTATATTATTAGAAATGACAAAGATTCATTGAATTTGAGCCGACAAAGTTACTAACTTGAATTTTGTGAACCAGTTGGAGGATAAGGATAATGAGCTGGTGGCACAAAATTCTATGTAAATCATTTTTGAGTGAATTCAAGAGGATTCTTCATGATGTTTCTAAAAGAAACATAATGTGGGTTAGATTCAACGAACCCTACCTAATCCAAATGAATTGAAATTAAAAAAGGGAAGAATCAAGTAGGAAAAGAGACTCCAAGACTTCTATTTAAGGAGTCACAAGCAAATGAAGAAGAGTTGTTAGTGTGCCAAATTGTGAAGTGGTTAGAAAGGTGTTAAGGAGAAAGAAGAACAAAGTATAGAGACTCTGCTTCGACAAGTGGTTAGATAATTGCACTAGTGCATTGAGCATGGAGACTCAAGGAGACAAAGCTTGAAAGGAGGGCAAGCTATCAAGAGTTGTAGAGATTGAAAGCCAGGCAATGTCATGAGCTAAGAAGTGATCTGAGATCTACAAGTTGTGTTGTATTCTATGATCAGGTCAAAACCCCTTATTATTACTCTCTAGCAATTGTATCAGTTAGGGTAGAAGAAAATCCTATGGACTTAGGTTTGTTTAATAGCTATTTGTAAATCCTTTAACAAGGTGGCATTCCAAGTGAATGTTCTAAAGTGCTCTAACCAAGCCCACTTCAAACAAGGTGGTTAAATACATTAACTAGGTCACATTTAACAATGTGTTATAGCCTTTAACAAGGCAAGCCTTTCACAAGACATCACTTCAGAAGAGTGAGAATGGAGTAGCATGTTACTGGTGGTTTTTCCCAAATTGGGTTTCCATGTAAATCATTTTGTTATGTGTTGAATCTTTTCATGTGTTATGCTTGCATGTTGATTTATAGTAACTTGTTGAATAGGAAAGCTTAAGCTTGGATGAATGAATAGTTATATGGGAAAAATTTTGAAATTGGACATATGGACCCTAAATAACTAATTCACCACCCCCCCCCCCCCCCCCAGTTATTCTAAAGCATTTCTAACAATTGGTATCAAAGCCATCTGCTGATTTAGTTTCAAGGTACTAGAAGTAGGAAGATCAAGATGTCTAGGAGAGAAGTTCCCAAGCTCAACAAAGACAACTTTGTTTTATGGCAAAGTTTGATGAAATTGCACCTTGGATCAATAGGTGATTATGCACAAACTTCAATTGGAACAGAACATGTAGACCCAGCTAGACCTCTTACTGCAGATGATTTGAGCAAAAGGAAGGAGCATAATCAAGCAATTTTGGAGATTACCTCTACACTCAGTTATGCTGAATTTGATGACATCAAGGGATGTGACACTGCATTCAAGATGTGGAAAGCCCTATTAGATATCTATGGAGGAGATCAGAATGTTTAGAGAGCAAAGAGAGAAAGCCTTAGAGGAAAGTTTGATGACATGAAAATGGAGGAAGGTGAAAATGCTGCTCAATATGCTGCTAGAATGAAAGAACTGGTAAGTGCAATAAGAAGTTTGGGTGGTCAATTGGAAGAAGAGACTGTTAATAGAAAATACTTAAGGACCCTACTCCCCATCTATGCTATTAGAGTTTCAGCCATCCAAGAGCTGAGGTGTTTACAAGGAAACACACTAATCTTTGAAGGAATTGTGGGAAGACTTACTGCATTTGAACTATCTAATTTTGACAACTAGAGACCTGAGAACCTTGAATCCACTTTCAAGGCCAAGATGACATTGAAAGACACTAAGGAGGTGACATCAAAGAAGAAGAGTAGAAAAGGAAAACATGCATCCAGTGATAGTAGCACAGATGAGGAAGATGTGGAACAGTTAGAAGCACTACTGGCTAGAAAATTCCATAGAGGCAAAGGTAAATTCAAAGGTAAGTTGCCTATTTGTTTTAATTGTAATGAGGTAGGACATATTGCTACAAGGTGTACACAGAAGAAGAACTACAAAGAATGAAATTGGTACAAGAAAAAGAGAGAAGATGATGGCAGAGATTACAAGGACAAAGGCAAAAGATGCTACATTGTTGAAGAAGACTTTGACGAGAATGATGATGAAGTAGTCTATGTAGCCATGAAGGATGAATCAGATGAAGATGAGGCAACAACACTGGTAACCTATGTGAACAAGAATGACAAGTGGATCATAGACAGTGGGTGCTCACATCACATGACAAGAGATAAAAGTAAGTTTATTACCTTTAATCAATATGATGGAAATAGTATTAGATTTGGTAATGATGCTCCATGTCAAATCAAAGGTAAAGGCTCAATTAAACTCACTGAGAAAATTTCATGTGATAATGCATACTATGTTGAAGGACTGACTATAATTTGTTGAGTGTATCACAGTTAGGCAATGTAGGTTGCAAAGTAGAATTTGAAAATGAATCTGCCAAGATCTATGACACTAATGGAAATTTGATAGGGAAAAGTGAACAAACTAGGAGTAACTTGTTCTCTCTAGATATGGAAGATGCAACTTGTCTTGTAGTTAGACTTGATGATGTGTGGTTGTAGCATAAAAGATTGTGTCATGTTAACTTTGACAATCTAATTAGCATCAACAATAAGAAGAAAGTCAGAGGGTTGCCTAAACTGAAGAAACCTAAAAACACAATGTGAAAAACAATGTCAACTAGGGAAGATGACTAAGTCTAGTTTCAAAAGCAAAACATACACTTCCAAAGAAGTATTAGAGTTAGTCCATATAGACTTATGTGGTCCAATAGAAGTGCAAAGCTACCTAGGAGACAAATACATAATGCTATTTGTAGATGACTATTCAAGGATGATGACTGTTATGTTTTTGAAGAAAAAATCTAATGCATTTCAAATGCTTAAGTGGTATTTGGCCAAGGTTGAGAAGGAAATAGGAAAGAGTCTGAAATGCCTAAGATTGGATAGAGGAGGAGAGTTTACATCAAAAGAATTTGAGATATTATGTAATGACAAAGGTATCAAAAGGAAAACATCAGCACCAAGATCTCCACCATAGAATGGCATTGCTGAAAGAAGAAATAGATCAATAATAGATTGTGCAAGGACCTTGATGATGGAGAAAAATGTTGCTCTAAAGTACTAGAGAGAAGCTATAAGTACTACTGTTTACACCCTGAATAGAGTCCAAGTCAAGAAAGGTACAAATGCAACACCTTTTGAATTGTGGTATGGTTACTCACCTAATGTAAAATATTTCAAAGTATTTGGATGTAAATACTATATTCTTAAAGATACTAGAAATGGAAAGTTTGATGCAAAGAGTGATGAAGGCATATTTCTTGGATACTCTACTAGAAGAAAATCATATAAGTGTTTGAACACTAACACTAACAAAATTGTGAAAAGTGCAAATGTAAATTTTGACGAGCATGCAGAAGTTTAGGTTGATGGAACTAAACAATTAGAAGATTATAAATCTTTTGTATAATTCTACGAAGGACTGACTGTCGAAGACGGTGCTGCCAATCAAGTTGGAAATTAGCAAAAAATCTCAGTATTAGTTGAGTCACAGCTAGTGAATGTCGAGCTACATTCAGAAGCCAAGTTGTTGAATGAAGAAAATGCACATTTTGATTCTGAAAATAGTATACATGAAAGAAATGATAAAGTACACAATGGAGAAGAACAAAATGACTCTAAAGCTGAAGGATCAAACATGAAAAGTAGGACAAAACTAAGGTTAGCCAAGTCTATAAGAAGACATCACCCTACAGATTAAATCATTGGTGATAAAGATGCCAAACCAATGACAAGGAATAGACTAAGAAATGAATCATGTTTGCTAAGAAAGGTTGAGCCTAAAATAGTGAAAGATGTTCTACAAGATGATGACTGGTATAAAGCTATGGAAGAGGAGATAGACTAAATTACAAAAAACAAAACCTAGACCCTAGTTCCTAAACCAGCTGACAAGAATGTAATTGGTACCAAATGGGTGTTTAGGAACAAACTTGATGAGAATGGTGAGATAACAAGAAACAAAGCCAGACTAGTTTGCAAAGGCTATGCACAATAAGAAGGATTGGATTATGGGGAAACATGTACCCTTGTTGCAAGAATGGAAGGAGTAAGAACACTACTTGCATGTGTTGCATACAAAGGTTTCAAAGTGTACCAAATGGATGTGAAGTCTACTTTTCTTAATGGTATACTGAAAGAGGAAGTCTACATAGAAAAACTAGAGGGATTTTTTGATGACAACAGTAAGGATATGGTTTGAAAATTGCATAAGGCACTTTATGGTTTGAAGCAAGCACCTAGAGAATGGTATGAGAGACTACACAAATATCTTGTGAAGATAGGATTTGAGAGAACATATGACAATAGCAACTTGTACATCAAGGTAGAAAAAGGTGAAGACATTTTGATATATGAAATCTTTGTTGATGATATAATATTTGGAGGAAAAGATGTTCTACGCAAAGATTTTGCTGATCAAATGAAACATGAGTTTGAAATGTCAATGTTTGGAGAAATCAAATTCTTTGTTGGATTACAAGTACATCAATTGAAGCATGACATATTTGTGACCCAATCAAAATATATCAAGGAAATACTCAAGAGATTGGATTAGAAGATTCAAAACCAGTTAGCACACCAATGGTGATAGGACATAAGTTATCCAAGAATGATGAGTTAGCTAAAGTGAACCAGACAATGTATAGATCAATGATTGGAAAGTTGTAGTATGTAGACTAGACATTGCATTAGCTATTGAAATAGTGGCAAGATTTTCTACAAATCCAAGAGAAAATCATCTTATGGTAGTAAAGAGAATACTGAGACACCTAAAAGGAACTGATGACTTTGGTTTGTACTACAAGAGAAGTGAAAAGTTTGAACTAAGAGCCTACATTGATGCAGATTGGGGAGATAATATTAATGACAGAAAAAGCACCAATGGAGGAGCACTTTTCTTGAAAAAAAGATTAATTACATGGACCAGCAAAAAGCAAAGTTGTACCTCACAGACAATAGCAAAAGTTGAATATGTTGCAACTACTATCAATTGCACCAATATTGTATGGATCAAACATTTGTTGCAAGGTATGAAGGAAGAGGTAAATGAGCCTATGATACTCTATTGTGATAATACAAGTGCTATCAACATATCAAAGAACCCTATAATTAAAGATGGAATATGTTAGCTCAAAGGAACAGATTGCTAACATTTTTACAAAAGCACTACCCAAAGATGCTTTTGAGTATCTTGGAGGTAAGTTAGGGTTGATACCCCTAACCAAGGCTACTTAAGAAAAAGCAAGACTGCCCTGCATCAAATGAGCTGATTGTTGAGATATTACACATTGATGCAAAGGACATTTACTTTAGGATTCATGCCTAAAGTAATTGAAGTGATGAAATTCCAAATTAGTTGCAATCAAGGTGACAAAGGGAGAAATTGAAAGAACCTACAAATACTTGCATGTTAAGATGCTGAAACAGTATGTCTTTGGCATTGTTGTTAAAGAGGGAGAAATGTCAAGAAATTGATCAATAACATTTGATCAATAGTATGAGGGAGAAAGTGTAGAAACTGATTAAATCCAGAGAAAGAGGGAGATTGTCAAATCCAAAGGAAGAAAAAGAGAAGATGAAGGAGTTGATCGGGATAGAAAATATCAAAAGATGAGCAATGCATACAGATGGAGAAAATGTAGGAAGGAAGAAAGGAAAGAAAATGAATACAAAAGCTAACAGGGAGAAGTAAGCATAAAGCAATCAGGATAATAGATCAAAAGAGGGAGATGTGTAAAACTGATGGTAACATAATTACTTTTTGGTATTTGATTTACTATTATAACCTAGTTAGCACTTTGATAGCATGGTTAAATAGTTTAGTTTCATGGTTGATCAGTTTGGTTTGCCATCAATGCCAAAGAGGGAGATTGTTGGAAATCTGATTGAAAAGGTTTACTATCAAAGAGGGAGATTATTGATAAAGAATTTTTTCAATAATTATTTTTTCATTGATGTCAAACCTGCTATTTGTAGGAATGACAATTGCTTATAATATCCAAGTACTATCACTTAGTTGATTGATGAAGAGGATTTGATCAAAAAGATGTAACAAAAGCACCTAAGGGAAAGGTTGAGTTATGATTTTGTAATGAAGTGCAAGGATTAGTTAAGACAATGGTTAAATGATGTATTGGTAACATACTTGAAGACATAGAGGTTGGTCACACTTAGAAATGTTAGAAGTATAAGTTAGAACAAGGTTGACTACAAAGCTTAAACTAAGTTCATCAGTGGGTGTGGAGCAAGCTAGTTGAAGCCAAGAAAATTCTCAGTTGGAGCTGAGTAGATAGAAAATCTAATTTGTGTCGAGTGATCTTTAGGTGCCGAGTGAAGTTCAAGTGCCGAGCAAAGTATCAAGTGTCAAGCATCAAAAAAAATTAGTAGATGTTGAGTGAACTTCAGGTGCTGAGCATCAATAAAAATATAGTTGGTGCTGAGTAACATAGTATGTGCTGAGCACCAGCATTTCAATAGTGTCAAGCTACTGCATTATTGGAAATGACAAAGATTCACAGAATCTAAGCTGACAAAGTTGCTACCTTGAATTTTGTGAACTAGTTGAAGGATAAGGATGATGAGCTGGTGGCACAGAATTCCATGTAAACCATTTTTTAGAGAATTCAAGAGGATTCTTCATGATGTTTCTAAAATAAACATAATGTAGGTTAGATTCAATGAACCCTACCTAATCCATATGAATTGAAATTAAAAGAGGGAAGAATCGAGTGGGAAAAGAGACTCCAAGACTTCCATTTAAGGAGTCACAGGCAAATGAAGAAGAGCTGTTGGTGTGCCAAATTGCGATGTGGTTAGAAGGGTGTCAAGGAGAAGAGATCTAGGAGAAGGAAGAAAAAACTACAGAGACTCTACTTCAACAATGGTCAGAGAGAGATGATTGCACTAGTACATTGAGCATGGAGACTCAAGGAGCCAAAGCTTAAAAGGATGGCAAGCTGTCAAGAGTTGCAAAGACTCAATGCTAGGCAATGTCATGAGCTGAGAAGTGATCTGAGATCTGCAAGTTGTGTTGTATTATGTAATTAGGTCAAAACCCCTTATTTTTACTCTCTAGCAATTGTATCAGTTAGGGTAGAAGAAAATCCTATGGACTTAGGTTGGTTTAATAGCCATTTGTAAATTCTTTAATAGGGTGGCATTCCAAGTGAATGTTCTAAAATCCTCTAACCAGACCCACTTCTAATAGGGTGGTTAAATCCTTTAACCAAGTCACATTTAACAGTGTGTTGTAGCCTTTAATAGGGTAGGCCTTTCACATGGCATCACTTTAGAAGAGTGAGAATGGAGTAGCATGTTACTAAAGGTTTTTCCCAAATTGAGTTTCCACGTAAATCACTATGTTATGTGTTGAATCTTTTCATGTGTTATGCTTGCATGTTGATTTACAATAACTCGTTGAATAGGAAAGCTTAAGCTTGGATGAGTGAATAGTTATATGGGCACACTTCACTTAGTGAAAAGTTTGAAATTGGACATATGGACCTTGAATAACTGATTCACCACCTCCCCCCCCCCCCCCTCTCAGTTATTCTAAAGAATTTCTAACAGCTTTGGGAGCTTTTTGGAGACCATACAATGATTTGTGTAGTTTATAAACCATATCCCTTTTTCTAGGATCTACAAAACCTTCAGGTTGTTCTATGTAAACTTCTTCTTCTAGAATTCCATTCAAGAATGCAAATTTCACATCTATTTAATACACTTTAAATCATTTATGTATAAAATAATAAAATAAGGTCCTAACACCTTCTAATCTTGCAACTGGAGCAAAAGTTTCACCATAGTCAATACCTTATTCTTGAGAATAACCTTTTCATACTAACCTTGCTTTGTTTCTTGAAACTTCTCCATCTTCATTCGGCCTATTTCTAAAAATCCACTTTGTGCCAATTACATTCTTATCGTTGGGTCTAGGAACAAGAGTCTAGGTCTTATTCCTTTCTATCTATTCTATCTCTTCATTCATTGCTTCAATCTAACTTTCATTATCCAAAGCATCTTTAACTATTCTAGGTTCAAATTTAGTAACCAAACATGTACCTTTCAATTTGTTCCTTGTCATTGTACCATCTAACTTGTCTCCAATGATTTTCTTAGGTGCATGGTGCCTTCTGACATATCTTGCTAATACGTGTACTTTGGATTTAGAACTTGTTCCACTTGCCTCACCGTGATCTTCTACATCATGCTTGGGTCCCACTGTCTGTGATTCAAGTCCTTCATATTCAGACTTGGGTTGCACTAGCTACAACTCAGTAGCCTCTGATTATGCCTTGGGTCCTTCAGACTATGACTCGAGTTGTATTGGCTAAAACTCGAGTGCTTTTGGATATTTTGGGGACTCGAGAAGTGAAGTTTGTTGACTTCCAATTGGATTAGGCAATGTATTAGGTTCTTTAGAGCTCTCTGCTTCACTCTTTTCTACAAATTGATAAACCTTCACATGTGCACTTTCTATGATCTTATGAGTAGTTAGATTTAAACATGTGTATGCTTTACTTCTAATGGAGTATCCTAGGAATATACCTTCATCACTTTTGACATCAATTTTACCTTTCCTAGTCTCCTTCAAAATATAACATTTGCTACCAAATACAAGTAACTTACAATAGGTTTGTAGCCATACCATAGTTCATAAGGAGTTTGATTTGAGTCTTTTTTCAATTGTACTCTATTCAAGGTATGAACTATTGTACTACTTTCTTCCTTCCAATATTTGATTGCAACATTATTTTCTATCATCAAGGTTCTTGCACAGTCCATGATTAATATGTTCCTTCTTTCTACTATACCATTCTACTAAGGTGTACCAAGGGTTGATACTTGTCTTTTGATTCCTCTTTTAGAGAAAAATTCATTGAATTCATTAGAAATGAATTCACCTCGTCTATCTAATGTCAAACATTTCAACTTCTTTCCTGTTTCCTTCTCAACTCTAGCCAAATACCACAAAAACTTTTGAAAAGCTTCAAACTTATCTTTCAAATACATTATTGTCATCATTCTAGAGTAATCATCAACAAATAAAATAAAGTACTTATCTCCATTGTAGCTCTCAATGCCAATAGGTCCACAAAGGTATGTATGAACCAACTCCAAGGCTTCTTCAAAATGACAGTTCTTTCTCTTGAAACTTGTCTTGCCCATCTTACCAATTTGAAAATTCTTGTAGAGGCCCATATCAGGTTTCCTCAAACTAAGAATACCTCTTACTCTTTTGTTTTTTCTTATCTTGATCAAGTTATCAAAGTTCACATGACATAACCTTTTATACCATAACCAACTTTCTTCTACTTGAGCAATGAAACATGAACTTTCACTAAGATCTAGGTAGAATAAGTTACCTTTTGTTTGGTTACTAGACCCAACTAGATTTCCTTTTCCATCTAGCAGCTTGGCCTTCCCATTCATGAATTTTACCTTGAATCTAATGTTATTCAATTGTGCCACACTCAATAGATTATGTTTCAATCCTTCAACCCAATAAGCATTATCACATCTGAGTTCATTGGTTAGAGAAATACAACCTTTTCCTTTTATGCAACATGGTTCATTGTTTCCAAATCTTACACTTCCATGATCATAGTATTCCATAAGTTCAAACTTTGTCTTATCACCAATCATATGATGAGAACAACTAATATCAATAATCTATGTATCATTTTTGCTAACATGAGAGATAAGTGTCATTTTATCTTCTTCATTATCATATTCATCTTTTACAACAATATAGACCATTTCATCATCATCACTAGTATCTAAATCTTTAGCCATGAAACAAGACTTCTCATATTTATCCTTGTAGTCCTTGTAGTTTTTGAAATCCTTCTTTCCTTTATACTTGTTGTTCTTCTTTTCATATTTGTCTTCTTTGTTTGGACACCTTGCAACAATATGACCAACTTCTTCACAAGAAAAATAGATCAGAGGAATTTTACCTTTGTATTTTCCTTTGCCTTTGGGATATCTCCTTGCAAGTAGTGCTTTAATGGCTTCAAGATCACTGTCAAAATTGTCTTCCTCTTCACTTTCAGATTGTTTTCTTTTAGACTTGGCTTCAAATGTAAACTCAAGATTGCTAGAACTAGGAACATTATAATCATAGTTATTTAGCTCAAATGTTGTCAATCTTCCCACTAGAGCATCCAAGTTTATCTTATCATTTAGATCACATCTCATCTCTTGAATAGCTAACACTTTGATTGCATAGATAGGGAGAAGGGTTTTGGGTACCTTGCTTAACACTGTCACATCATCAATTTTCCTTCTAAAGGCTTTGATTTCACTGACACTAGCTTTGATTCTCTCAACATATTTTTTTCATCATCTTTCATCTTCATCTGATCAAACTGACCTCTCAAGCTTTCTGCCTTGGCTCTTCTCACATTATCATCACCTCCATAGATATCCTTTAGCTTTTTCCACATCTCATGAGTAGTAGTAGCACACTTTGACCTCATCAAATTTAGCATAGTTAAGAGTTGATGCAATGTCAATCATCACGATGTTATGATGTTTCTTTTCAAAAATCTCCTCCATAGTCATTGTTCCAGTAGGAGCCTTATACTAAGCATTCAAATATTTTAGACTTGAATCATTGATGGTTGCTAGATGTAGCTTCATAAGTTATGGTCATGCCTTGAAGTTGTCTTTGTTCAACTTGGGAATCTCTCTCCTGCAAGACATCCTAATCTTTAGCTTATGTCCTTGAAACCTTCTTTGCAAGCACCAAAAGCTCTCATATCAATTGTTGGAAATATAAGAGGAGTAACTAAGAGGGAGGGTTGAATCAGTTACCACTAAAATAAATCCCATATGCCTTAGATGTCAATAAAAAACATAGTTGAAACTGTCGTTACTTAGTTAACACACATGCACTCAGTTAACACTAAAAATATGTTGTAAGTCATCAAGCAATATAATATCTATTGTTACTCAGCAAATTGTGAACATGCAGATCTTAAGATATCAAATATGATTAACCTTAATTAACTTAGTTACATACACATAAAATAAATAACATGAACACAAGTGACACCAAGATTTTAACATGGAAACCCAATTTGGGAAAAACCACCAATTGCATCTAGTTAGTATTTTTCACTCTTCTAAAGTGAGCCCTATTAGGAGCCAACCCTAATAAAGGTTAAAAAATATAGGTGTGACCTTTTTAGAGTATTTAATCACCCTGTTAGGAGTGGCCTTGTTAGAAGTCTTTAGACACTTCAATCTAGAAATGCCACCTTATTAGAGGATTTGGCAAATAATTGTTAAGCCAACTTAGTTAAGAGATTTAATACACTACTACAATGATTAGAGAGTAACAATGATATGACTTGATTGCTGATGCAACTATATTCTTGATTTAAAATCTCAATTTTGGCTTGAATAGTTGATCCTTTTTTATCAGATTAACCTTTGTTGCCCAACAAAGATATTTTGCTTATCCTTCCAATTCACTTCCTCTAAGCATCTTCTTCTCTTCCATACTTTCTCACACATTCAATCCTCAACTTGACCTTATATTTATATCATATACATTGTCAAGTTGTCTTGAATACAACTTAGAATAATTAACATTCATCTCCTCAATTGGCTAGAACCAACAAACAAATTCATTAAACTTGATATGCCAAAACAAGAAAATCCTTTGTTAGCTGATCTTGCTCGGTAGATATTAACACTAAAATGATTTTCTCGTGTTACCCAAGTAAGCTCGATTAACACTACATCTTCATAAACTTCCTTTGGTAACCAAGTGATCTCAGTTAACACTAGTTCCATCAAACTTTCCTTTGTTACCTCAGTGAGCTCGATTAACACTCAACTTCCACTAACTTCTCTTCAATGATCAAGTGAACTTGGTTGACACTATATTATGAGCTTAGAAAACACTAGAATTCTCAACAAACATAGGAAACTATCTTCAATACCCGAGTGAGCTTAGCATACAATGACTGGTAAAGATATGACATTTTCTGTAACATCAAAGACAATATACAATTGATCAATTGTTTCAACATCTATATCTCTATTTCATTTCAGATTGAAAATACTTCATCATATTATAAGTGGCTTCTATGACTCTGTCTATGGGTTGCTTCCTATTGTAATGAGTAATTAACTCCATTATGCTCTTGTTTGATTCCCATTCATAATTAGGCATTCCAGAGAATTTATTTATTACTTGAAAGAATAAATGTGTTAACAATGTTTCAAATCTAAAAGTTTCATCCTTATTCTTCTTGATTTTGTCTAAGAATTTCGCACATGTTAACCTTTTCATTTCCTACACTTGCGATATAAGATGCATGGATAAATCCAAAAGGTATAGAGTTTACTCTAGAGTTATAGTTCATCTTGTATCTAATTACCTTATTGAGCAGTCTTACACTATTTTTCTTTATCTTGTCTAATTTCATGTTTCTTCCATCTAATACAGATTTAATGTTGGTTTCAACCAAATTCTTAAGATTATTCTCATTGGCATGATTACTGCCTTTATTACTTAAACCACTAAGTTTATGAATAATGTCATTTTCAATCATCATAAGGATATCACCTACCCAGAACATATCCTTGTGAATTCAACTAAGTATGATTCTAGTCCACTCATGTTGATCAAACTTTTTCAAATAACATATGTTTGGTGATGTTTAGGTTTTCCAAGTTCTTAAACCATTGTTTGAAGGTTAAATCATTATTGCAAACTAGGTTCATGTCCCTCTGAATATCATTATCCCCAGTTGACTCAAATTTACAATGGATGTGCACTCAGATGTCCTCTACATGTAAAGCCCTAGTAGGAACTTGTGAAAACATTCTAGACAGATCATCCTCAAGTGAAATATAAGGGTGTTTCTTAAATTTGTACCTAGGCCTCTTCTAAGTAACTATGCTCCAATACCAATAGTTATAAATAGGAAATACTGCGACTGAGGAGGGGTCAAATTAGTATTCAACAATTTTTTTCCCAACTATGGATATCTTTTATAACCTTAAAGCATGCAAATGTTATTAAATTGAAAAGTAAACATAGCAATAACACAATGCAACTCATAACACCATTATTTGTTAACTATGGAAACCTTGTCCAAGGAAAAACCCAAGTGGGGATGGTACCCACAAAATGAGGTACTATTCCTTATGAAAGGGTGGACCCTATTAGGAGTCAATGAAATACATTTAGTATATATGAGTCCATGTCAGGAGACTTTGAATCCCTGCTAGGAGATTCCAACCCTATTAAGAGTTATGTCAACCATGTTAGGAGTTGATATTACAATTCAAAGAACATACAGGATGAGCCCACTTCCAAACATGTAGTTACAATGATGTATTTTTTACACAAAAGGCGTAGATACAAAAACCTTTTGACCATGTTGATATCTGCAATATTTGATTTGTCCTTTGTGGCTCACTATACACAAATTCACATATATAGTACTTTGTGGCTCACTATACACAACTTCAAATATATTGTCCTTTATCTCCTCTAACATAAATTCTTCATCACAAAACAAGTACATATCAATGTCAAAAGATATCACACAACATTGCATATACAAATCTTTCCTTTATACCAAGTTATTAGGTCCTATTGGCCTTCATATTTTCACACATCCCAAAATGAAAAAATGACTTTTCTATGTTAGGTTAACATCTAGAATGTCATCCCTAATATGTTAAGTAATTATTTTGGTAAAAGTAACCATTCATTAACACAGTTGATAATTTCCTTGCCTCTACTTTATTCTTCATATAAATGATGGCAACTAATAAAACATTAATAACTTCATTCGTACAACTCATAATGGCATGTGCTCTAACATATACAATCACCGTACCCTTTCCTAGATTCCCTTAAGTGTACATGTTCCAATTCATCGTCTATCAACTTTTCAAAAAAAAAAAGTATTTTTGTGGATAGCTATCCTTTACAACACTTAGACAGGTTTCTAAGTCTTCAAGCCAAAATTATGTCTCCACTACTTGGTGACTTAATGTGAATGATATGTTACCATAAATGAAAACCTCAATACATTTCCATTCTCAACTCTTAACCAAATTGCCAACAACTTATGCATTTTGGTGAGATGGATCATTTACCATAAAGACATTTTTCTTATCATTCCTACTTTGGTTGATTCCTTCCATATTCAATTGATCATCTCTTTAGGCATTAATAATTCATGCCATGTGTATCTTCGAGTTTATTTTTTTTCCTTTGTGTGCCTTCTAATTCAAGTAGTATTTTCTACAAGAATTCATGCAGATTATAGTCTTCTCTACCTATTTAGGTTCTATTTAGTGGAGGTTCTTTAGATCACTAGTTTCTTTTTGGTAGAGCTTTGCAATGTCTTCATGCTTTAGTGGTGTTCTTCATGATCATATTTTTTTCCTATCTTCTAGGTCAATCTCTAGTTTGGAGCCTTCTTTAGTCCTTCACTAGTTCTTTTAGTATTCTTTCCATCTCTTCTTAGAGTAGGGTTCTTCCTATTTCTCATATTTACAAAGATTTGGCTGTTCTTGGGTACCTTATCAGGCCTTATTGTGTCAAGACCCAAATTTACTTATAGTAGTATTTTCTAAGTTTTTAACTACTCCCTAAGTTTATCTTAAGGGGTGGGTGTTAGAGTAATAAGGTATTGTCTTATTATCTCTAGTTTTCTTATGATGAACTTTATGCATATAATAATTAATTATTTTATTAATTATTATAAGAACTAATTATTATCATGTGCACTAGGTTAGTTTTCATTTAGAATTTTGATCTCCTTTATAAGGATGGATCTCTCTTTGTAATTATTACTTTTTGATTAAATAGAAATTTATCTTTTACACATCAAGAACATGTCCTCTCTTATGGAGATATGGATTCCATCCTCCATAGCTTTCTTCCTCTCTTTCTATGATAGGTTGTTTCATGCATTGATTGGTGGGAGGTGTGGATTGAGCTTTTCTCAAATTTAACAGATTTTGCTCTGGAACTACTTAGAACTTAAAGAGGTAATGATTATATCTTTATAGTGGTTGACATGTTTTCTAAAATGACGCATTTCATACCTTCTAATAAGATAATAGATGCACTACACATAGAAGACTTACTTTTTAGAGAGATTATGAGATTTCACAGATAGCCTAAGACAATTGTTTCAAATAGATATACTAAGTTTACTAGTTACTTTTGGAGGACACTTTAGAAGAAGTTGAATACTAATCTTAATTCTAGTTCTACATTTTATCCACAAACTTATGGATGAACTAGAGTTGTGAATAGAAGTTTGGATAACCTTTTGAGATGTTTGATTAGAGATAAGCCTTCTAGTTAGGATTTGATTTTGGCACAAGTGGAGTTTGCATATAACAATTTAGTGAATATAAGTACCAAGAAAACTCCTTTTGAGATTGTAAATGGCACGAATCTTAGAGGAACTATTTTATTAAGAAAGTTGGATATTGAAGTTAATAATAGTGCTAAAGCTAAAGAATTTGTTGAATTTATGAAGAATTTACATGAAAGGGTGAAGAACAATCTATATCACAGTAATCAAGGATATAAGGACAAAGCAGATAAGAAGAGGAGATAGGAAACTTTTGAGGTTGGAGATGAGGTAATGGTACATTTAAAAAAGAGTAGATTTCCATCATTTCCACTTGGCACATGCATTAAGTTGAAGATGAAGAAGCTTGGACCTTGTAGACTCTTCAAGAAACATGATAGTGACAATTCTTTTGAAGTGGAATTTCCCAAGGAAATGGATATTTCACCTATGATCAATATTTCAGACATCTTTGAGTATCATGATTTTGATGAAGAGACAGTTGATAAACCTAATTATTCTAAGAATAATAGAAGGAATTGATAAGATTTTGGATACCAAAATAATCAAAAGCACAAAGAAAAGTATTACAAAGAGTACTTAGTTCAATGGTAGAGTAGACCTTTTGAATAAAGTTCTTGAATACTAGAACTTGAGTTGGATATTTATTATACTTCTCAAAGCATCAAAGCTTCCTAATGTCCACATCTATTATCTATTTACCTAAGGTTTTTGATGAGGGAGCATCATCTTGGGTACTTTAAAAATCTTGCATCATTAAAAAAGACTCCCTTTTATTGTTCATGTATGTTGTTTGATAATGGTTCTTTTTGTTTGTATTTTCTCTTTTTGAGAAATTAGCTCCTTAACATGAACTTATTATAGATCCTAGATCCCAGACCTAAGCTTGAAATATATAATTCCATAATTTGGAGGAGTTATCCTTCTCTTTTATTGAGGCATTTTTATTTCCTAATAGCTTGAGTAACATATACGTTTAGCTTTGACAAAGTTTTGTTTGATGTCTTGGCATTCTGTGCACTTGAGAACCTCTTCTTGGATCATGAGTGGAAGTTTATTTACTTGTTTGTAAGGTCTTCAAATTCTCCTTTGAGGTAGAACCTATAATTTATAATAATATTCTTGAAAGGGTGGCTTGTGGCATTTCTAGCTATATAATTAGAGATATAGTATTGGAAAAAGTACAATAAAGTTAGATAGAAGGAAAATATGGAGTTTTAGCTCTATAAGCACAAGATTCTAAGACTGTTGGTTGTAATTTGAATGTATAGGCTGCAACCATGTAGGCCTTATGCTTAGCATGTTTAATGAATATTTTCTCATCATTTTTGATTTAATATATTTATAATTTCTTGTGGTTTCTCCAATTGGTTGGCTTCCATGTGTAACTCTTAGTGAGAGTAGATAGGAGGTGGATTGTATCCCCTCTTTCCTTGCATCATGTATTAATTTTTAGGGTTTTGATCTCCTTCATAAGGATTGATCTCTCTTTGTAAAATTTTATTCACTTTTTGATTGAATAGAAGTTTCTCTTTTGCAGATCAAGAGTGTCTCCTCTTTCATGGATCTATGAATCCAAGCCTCCATAGCTTTACTTATCTCTTTTTGTGACAGGTGTTCGCATGTGAGTGATTCTTGGGAGCTATAGGTTGAGCTTTCATCATCTTCGACATGGTATCAAAACTCAAGAATTATATGCCCCTGTTCTCTTCATGAGAGTTTTTGGATTGGTTTTCAGATTTTTTATTTTGCAAAGATTTTTTATTGGATCTATGGTACCTTCATTTCAAGTCACTTTGAGCCCAAACAAACATCACCATTGAGCTCAAAACATCCAAAAATTTCCAATTCATATAAAATTTGTCCATTTTGGACAAAGTTGTTTCTATGGAAAAAATAAATTTTGCTTCTTGAGATGATGGCCATTTTTTGAAATTTACTTTATCAAAATAAATCCTTTTCCAAAAAGCCCATGGAAATGATTTCATTATTTTTGTTTGGAGGGAGGCATTGATTTTATTTATGTAAAAGTTTGGAGCTCCTTTATTAAAGGGGTATGGGCCCTATTTTCCTTGCCTACACATGCTAGCACATGCCCTTGGGTGTTCCATAGGATTTGACTAGAGTTATTGGCTCATCCTCTACATAGATTCTTAAAGAGCTCACTTAACCCAATTCCTTGCATTGGGAGGCTCTCTAGTCAACACCAATTTTTTGGGAATCAAATGGCATGTACACATAGCCAAGGGGCATGTAAATGTAGGTCTCTACCCTTTTTTTTAAATCCCACCTACCCCATGTGATGTCTAAACATACCTTAGCTATTATGCTAATCATTGTTACTGCTTTCCCATGCATCCCTCCTTTCCTTGGCTAACACAGGCAGGCTGGTGTTTTTGGGAATCACTAGCCATGGCTTTGAGGGACCTGAAGGAGCCACATGGCCTACGATCCTTAACAAGAACCAACATTTATGGGCATTTTTTTTTTTGGCATTGAGTTCAGTTTTTTTGAACGATGATCTCTAGGGCTCCTTTGCAAGTTATACTCATTGACCCACATGTGGAAGTCAATGCAAGGTACAATTTAGAGGTATTTTTTGGGCCCTATCCAAATATTTTTTGGGTGCCTTTTGTGGAGCACTTGTTCAGCTCACCCACAGCTTACTCAACCCTTGTAGGACCATGTGGTGGACTTTTTTGACCTCTATGTGGGTCATTTGATGTGCATGATGCATTTTTTCAAGCCTTAGGCCCATGCACCATATCACCGTCTCCAGTACTAGTTTTATTTTTTTGAAACAATTTTTTCGGAGCTTGTATTCCATTAGCTCCACTAGTGCCTTGACTTTTGGACCCTCCTTTCATGCAATGATTGTGTAAATTCATCAACAGGTCCCACATCTTTTCTTACACATGGAGACATTTCAGCACATTTCATTTATGATTGCCAAATTTTCCATCTCTAGCTTTTTTTTTCTAGTGAATTAGGCACTTTCGTGGAGTATTTTTTTGCAATTTGTATTTTTTTTCCTTGATGACCATTTGACCTTCAAAGCTGGGCTCATTACTTTCTAATGTTAGTTACTACATTAGCATGCCTGTTAGCCCTTCTAACTTTGTTTGGACATACCTACAATTTTTTTCTCATATTTCGGGCATGTAGACTCCATTTTATATAAACAAGATACCACTGGAACAATAGTTTTGATCTTGTCATGATGAAACATGTATGTTTCAATTTGGATGCTTTGTTAATAGGTTTTTTTAGTCAAAATTTAGGAGTTGTATTTTGCACTTCAAGAGACATATCTTGAGGATCTAATCTTTGTTTTGGGAATTCTTTATATTATTGGAATGATCTTTTTTGTGCTCTTTCCATTGATGATGGTTGTTTTTCCAAATTCTTCTCTAGGCATGTCCTATTCTATTATTTATATTTTTTATTCTACTAAATAACTTGGTTGTTTCAAGTTTGGGGATCATTGTCGTTGCTCCAAATGACTCTTCATGGGTTGTAATATTTGTTTTATTTTGCAAATGCACTAAGATAAAGTGCTATATTTATTTTGTCTTTTTGTTTGAGTTATTTTGCTTAGTTTTTCCTTATGATTTGAGTAATGTCATCTAAGGACAGTCATATAGATTATTGTATTCTTGGGATCTACTATGTCTTGTTCATTATTTTATATAAACTACTATGATTAAGTTCCATAGGGGTTTGATATTTTTCCTTTGTTTTCCATCTACTTTTGTCTAGTGAATGTCCCTTATCTAACATTAGCCTCATGATGTGTCAAATATTGATCACCTTAGTACATACATATGTATTCTTTTGTGCATCTTGATCATGGTTCCTTGACATGTAGTTCTTTTGGTCCACTTTTTCAATTTCTTGTCACATCACTCATATCTGCATTAGGAGGGGTGTTTATGTTGGTTCTTATGATTCCCTGGTTTGATAGAGTGAGCTATATAATGAGTATTTATTCCTATGTACTTGGCAGATGTCGTGGGTGGGTACCTATACATTTTGATGAGATGAATCATTTACCATATGGAAACTTTTATTTTTGTTCCTACTTTGGTTACAATCTTCCATGTTTGATTGATCATCTCTTCAAACTTTGGTGTTTTAAGCCATTTGTATTTTCAAGTTCATTTGTTTATCTCCTTATTCTAGTAGTGTCATCTAATTGTACTCATACAAATTATAGTCTTCTCTACTTGGTCTAGGTCCATTTGAATGAAGGTTCTTTAGATAAATAATTAATTTAAGTTTCAGGATTTGCACCCAGTACTAAACTGAAAGAATTCAATAATTCTTACTTAACATGGGAATCACTTCACTTTGTGGGACATGCAAATGAAATGATTCCTCCAGATTCTAGGCCAGCTCCTATTGGATAGTCAGTGATATTTCCAAGATCCTAACTTAAACTTCAGGGAAAAGGGAAGAAATTGCTTAAAACAAACCTAAACCTACAGCCTAAACTAGGAGATGGTGATACACCAAAATGATATGGAAAATTCAAACACACTTAACAAAGAAGGAGTATACAACTACTTGACGTACAACAAAACACATCTTTCTATAAAGATCTGCATAAGTGATTTGTAATAAGGTTTGAAGGATAAATTAACAAAAGGAGGAAAATAGGTGCCTCTCATTTACTAATTTTTCCTTTAAAACACATATTACAACCTGCAAATAAACTTACTTTCCTATAACCAGATGCTGAAATGAGACAAACGAACCAGGAACAATAATAGCTCACAAATTACTTCATCAAATCATTTTGGTACACAAAAAGAACTGCAGGAAGAAAGAAGGCTTAAATTTGACACCAAATAGCATAATCACAATTTTGTCACTTGTATTGAATTTCCCAAGATGAATTACAAATTCTGCAAAAAAGAACAAGGACTCAAAATAGAAGTCACATCCACTTCTCTGCATAATCAGAACCCCCTAAAATGAGTTCAAAACGCTTCCTAAATACAATTCCAACACTTGGGTCGAATTTAGGAAATAAGGCTACAAAAGAGGAGTCAAATCTTATAAAAAAGATGACTCATTCCCTAAAAACTGTACTAAGTCATAAGGAATCCCATGAATCATATCAAAATCCCCCAAAAATACTCTAATTGGCCATAAAGACCTCCAAAATACTTGGTCAAAGTCTAAAGTTGACTCAAATTGAAATCCCTATAATCCCTCCTCATAATTCAAAAGATTTGAAACACCAAGTCTTCAGCTGGTATTTCTCCTCTTTCTCCTCCTTTAAACACATGTCAAGTGTTAGACATAGTAAAACATTGAATAGTTAAGGAACACATGTTTAAAGGTTTGCAAATTTTAATAAAAATATAAAATAGTTTATAATGTCACTATTATATATCTTTATTTTACATATGCTTTGAAAAAGAAGAAATAAGTGTTTAAAAACACTTATAACTCATGGCATATACAAATATTGAAATGAAAATGGGAAATAAAAACCCACTTAAGTCCCCTACGGATTTCAGATTTCATGCAATGGAGAAAAGAAAATGTATTAGTTTGAAATATCCTAAAAATGATTTCATTTGCATTATTGCATTGCATGGAGAGAGGAGGATCAGCTAGGGTTTGTGAGCTTGCTTGAAGTCTACATTTTTCTCTTGCTAGGCACGTTTTTGCTATATGAAGCCACCATGGAAGTTGAAGGTCATATTTCTGCATTTTCTTTGTTCTTCCATGACTTGTAGACACATTTTTGCTGTACAAAACCACCATGGAAGTTATTTCTTGATGTTGTTCAGTCATTTGGAGCCACCATTATCTTCAATGTTTTGCTTGTTGGAGGTAATGTTTTGCTCTGATTTGAACAAGCATGTTTCTAGTTTAAAAAAATGCCATGCTTAAAAACATTTTTTGTTTCTCCCATCTCTCATACATGGTGTGCATGATTTTTTGGGCATATTTCATGTTAATGCCACCATATTTGACCATATATTTGCAGGTATCTTTTTGGTAGTCGCCATTTTTTATCATATATATGGAATTGTCTTCATGACTGGAGATAGTCAACAAATATATTCTTCTTCATGCCTTTTAATTGCAGCAAACCCCAACACAAATGGTGAGAAATCAAGCTTCCAGATTAAAGCTAAAAGCATAAAGCCCAATACAATACGTATTGTGATTGACATGGCATATATGGTATACTTTTTAATATTCTCTGAAAGGTTGCATGACTAAGACCTGGCTCTGTGAGAACTATGTCGGAAGCACTTCTTGCTATTGCAACACTTCTATATCTACGTTTTTCAACGCTGGTGCATCATGAACATCATCACTGGTCATTCTACATATATGCTTTCTTTAGTTACTATTGTATCTTTTCATGATATTTGAATTAGCATATCATGAGGTTTGAGCCATAAGTTTGAATGCATTGTAAAATACAACCATGTCTCTTTTGAATGTACATTCGGCTTTTCTGTTTCGTGTATGGACTTTGCTGAAATAATAGATTCATTTACAAAATTGATTGCCGACTCTGCTGGATGAATGCAAGTTGCCCCTTTTCTTCTTTAAAACCCACACAAAATTTATAACTTGTTGCCATGGCTTCTTGCTACATTGAATAAGTGAGCATAACTTCACTATGATTACTCACCATAGGACAAGTGGAATGATTTTTAATCTTCTTTCTATTGTTTAAGTTTCCTCATTGAAAAGTGAATTGGATGAGCTCACTAAAATTCCCGTGCAGACATTTACTTCATTTCAACATTGAAATGTATTTCATTGAATATGTATTATTGGTTGACTTGCCACCGGATACTTTTCCTTTTATAATTTTATGCACCCTCCATGAATGGAAGCAATATAGATGTCAATATGCTCTCACCATTGGATGAACTAACTGATTCATTGACATTCTTTTGTTTTTCTATTCATCCTACATCTACATTTTTTCTGTACTAGCATATTTTGTCAATATATTTGTAATGAAATTCTCAGTGTAGCTTGAAGTATAGCTTGAAGTATTTTTTCTTGATTATTTCTCATGCTTTCTTGCAGTAGTATACATGTTTGCAATCTGTGACAGTAATCATTATTTATTCGCTATAATCTTGTAGCATCTTATTTTATGAGGTTCGAGCACAGGCTCATGACACTCACAATAACTTTTATTTCTTTCTTTGAAAGGCTTACTGCAAAATATCTTTCAACATTTCATTAAATATGGCTTACCTTCTTCTATAATGAAATACATTAATAGATAGAGTATGTGTAGTAGTAGAGACATCTATTCATTGCTTAGATTCTTCAAGATCTAATACCATTTCTTTCATATTTTTTGCAACTATTGGAGATCGTGGAGCTCAAAGCTAGACGAGTGCACCTGGAAAAGAGTTCATAACTAGTCAAAGCAACAGGCAATGACTAGTTATCTCTACTCTTATTTTCTTTCATTCATATGTATTTGTTTGTGTATTTCCTTATGAAAGAAACTTAGTAGCTATACTCATGGCTTGTGTGAGATCTTTTCTATTCAGCATATCATTTCATTTCATTGTTTGAAAACATCAATGTATATTTGAAAGTAAATAAATACAAGGACATTTCTATTGTTTGAATGAAATGAATAGCATTTATTGTATTTTCCCTATATGAATAATTAAATTTTACACATGTGCAAAATTTGAGTAACACCTATATAGTGGGACATTCTCAAGTTTGGAGGCTTTTGTAGTGCTTCACTAGTTCTTTCAACATTCTTTCCATGTCTTCTTCAAGTAGGGTTTTTCCAATGTAATTTTCTCTATTTGTCCTCTTTACAAAGATTTGGTTGTGATTGGGTACCTTGTCAAGCCTTGTTGTTGGGACCCAAATTTACTTTCAGTAGCATTTTTTTAGGTTTTTAGCTACTCCCTAAGTTTATCTTAAGGGGGGATGTTAGAGTAATAAGATACTTTCTTATTATCTCTAGTTTTCTTAAGCTAAACTTTAGGCATATAATAATTAATTCATTTATTAATCATTATCATGCAACCTAGGTTAGTTACCTTTTATGGTTTGATCTCCTTCATAAGGATTCATCTCTCTTTGTAACATTTAATTCACTTTTTTACTGAATTGTTATTTCTCTTGTACACATCAAGAATGTATCCTCTTTCAAGGATATACGAATTCAAGCCTACATAGCTTTTCTTTTCTCTTATTGTGATAGGTGTTTGCATGTAAGTGCTTCTTGGGATTTTTGGGTTGATCTTTCATTGTTAAAGTTGAGAAAGATCAACTCCATAGCTCCCAAGAATCTCTTGCATGCAAACAGCTGTCATAGAGAAAGAAAAAAGCAAAATGCTATGGAGGCTAGAATTTCTAGATCCATAGATGAGACATTCTTGAAGGGAAAAAAGAGAAATGACTATTATCAAAAGTGAATGAATAAAATTTCAAAGAGATCAATCCTTATAAAAGGAGATCAAAAACCCTAACAAGGTAAAACCTAGGTTGCGTGATAATAATTAATAAAAGAATTAATCATTATATGCCTAAAGTTTAGCTTAAGTAAACTAGAGATAATAAGTGACTTAATAATTAAATCAAAATGATTAAATTAATAAGATAATATCTTATTACTCTAACACCCCCCCCCTTAAGATAAACTTAGGGAGTCGCTAAAAACCAAGAAACTACTGCTAAAAGCAAATTGGGTCCTGGCAACAAGGCCTGATGAGGTACCCAAGCACAAACAAATCTATGTAAAGAAGAGAAATAGAGAAAACCACATGGGAAAAACCCTACTCCAAAAAGAGATGGAAAGAATGTTATAGAAGATACAAACAAAAGATGATCATAAAGAACAACACTAAAGCATGAAGCTACAAATGCTGCCAAATTATTGATTTGAAGAACCTCAACTATATAGAACATGACCACATAGAGAAAAATAAGTCTGAAGATCTAATCAATCAAAGATAGAAGGTATCTTCATGTCCTCCAAAAATAGAAATGAAAGAATGTCTATATGGTAAATGATCCATCTCACCGAAATGCATAGTTATCCAGCCACTACAATCACCTAGTACATAGGATCAATCTGAATACATAGCTCACTCCATCAAACCAGGAAAGCAATAGAACCAATATAAGCCCCTATAATGTTGAGAGGTAAGACATGAACACTAAAATTGAATGCAATATCTCTTGTAGAAAGAAGAACCAGAAACATCAAGAGTGTAAAAGAAGTGCAAACACCTATAATGGCATGTGTCATCGACACATCATGAGGCTAATATCGTCGAAGGAAAATGTACTTGACAAAGGAAGATGGTGAATATGGCCAACATGAAACCCCTCAAGGTAATTTATAATGTAGTGTGAGTACAACAAAACACAAAGATGTACAAGATCTCATAATGCAATAGAGTAGCACTTTATCTCAGTGCGTTTGCAAAAATACTACAAAAGGATATCAACAAAGATCAAAAGAGACATAAGGTTGATACAGTAGATAGTATAACCTATGAAAAATCATCAAAACCAACAAAATTGATCCCCAAAACCTAAAACAACCAAGATATCCATTAGAATGCAAAAAACTGAATGGGATGTGCCTAGAGCAAAATCTGGAAAATAGAATGTCACAAAATTTGTCTCTTAAAGTGCAAAAGAGAACTTCTAAATTTGATAGCCAAAATAGGCCACAAAAAAAACATAAAAAATCAAAATAAACTATGCCATCATGAAAAGCTTAGGATCAGCTTTCCGACGCTTCTTTTGGATCGAAAAATGAAGTTTGGATAAGCAAGTTATGGCAAAAAAACCACATATAGGTGAAAAAAGTGCCGAAAGAGTAAAAAAAAATTACCACCTCTAGATTTGTGCCAAAACACCTCAAAAAGTTTCCCACCAATACCATAAATTGCATTGGGAAGTGTGTTATTTTTGAACAAAATTGTCTCAATTTGCATACCAAAAAAATCATCACCTCAAGAAATCTGCCCAATCTAGGAGCAATATTTTAAGCCTCAAATTCCAACTGTCTCCAAGTTGGACAAATTTAATATGAAAATAGGGGTTTTTGGGTGCTTTGAGCTCAACGGTGATGTTCATTTGGGCTCAAACTGCATTGAAAATGGTGACCCCCTAGATTCAATACAAAAAAACTCAAAAATGAAACCATCTAAAAGAAAAAACACAGATCTAAAAACTGATGCCAAATCTCTCAAGAATATAATAGGTACATGAAGATATGGAGCTTTGATACCATGTTAAAGTTGATGAAAGATCAACCCCACAGCTCCCAAGAATCACCTACATGCAAACACCTGTCACAGAGAAAGAGAGAAGCAAAAAGCTATGGAGGTTGGAATTGCTAGATCCATAGATGAGACATTCTTGAATAGCAAAAAGAGGAATTGCTATTATCAAAAGTGAATGAATAAAATTTCAAAGAGATCAATTCTTATAAAAGGAGGTCAAAAACCCTAACAAGGTAAAACCTAGGTTGCATGATAATAATTAATAAAAGAATTAATTATTATATGTCTAAAGTTTAGCTTAAGTAAACTAGAGATAATAAGTGACTTAATAATTAAATCAAAATGATTTAATTAATAAGGCAATATCTTATTACTCTAACATTCATCAACTTCAACACAGGGTCTATCTCTAATCAAACATCTAAAGAGGTTACCCAAACTTTTTTTCATAACTTCAATTTGTCCATCAGTCTATGGATGAAATGCAGAACTAAAATTAAAATCAGTAATCATCTTGTTCAAAAGTGTCCCCCAAAAATAACTAGTAAACTTAGTATCTCTATCTAAAACAATATTCTTAGGCAATCCATGAAGTCTTATAATCTCTCTAAAAATAAGCGCTCTATGTGTATTGCATATGATGTCATTTTACAAGGTATGAAATGTACCATCTTAGAAAAACTATCATCCACTACAAAGATAGAATCAATACCTCTCTAAGTCAGGTATTCCCAAAACAAAATCCATACTGATATCGAACTCCAAGGTCTTCAATGAATAGGCAAAGGTGTGTAAAATCCAACATTCTAAATACTTCCTTTAGCAACTTGACATGTTTTACAACTCTTTAGCATCTTCTAAACATCTTTATATATCTATGACTAGTATTATTGTTCTAAAATCATCTTAACTATATTACCAATCCCAAAAAGTCCTGTAAGTCCACCACTATATTTCTCTTTAATGATATTATCTCTTATAGTTCCTCTAGGTATACACAATTGAATTCCCTTAAACAACATATCTTCCTGAAATAAATAATTAACCCCCTTATCTTTTTCATATGTACAAGGTTCTTACAAGCATTCCAAGGTTTTGCAAAATAAGGTTCACTTTCATACAAGTTCTTCAAATCCCAAAAATCAAGCACTTCATTTACCATCATTGTCAACAAACTAACAAACTTCTTCTTTTACTTAATGTATATACCACCTTATTTAGATTGTCCACTCTTATATTTCAAGACAAAGGAGAAGTTATGCATATACTTAACATACCAAGTGGAGTGACACGTGAACATACCAACTAGACATGTACATTCACACTTAATTACATTATTTACAAAAAATACATTTACAAAACAAATAATAAGAATACAAATTATCCAAGGTTAAGACATCTTATCCCTAACATTCTCCCACTTGTCGAACACCTTGTAAGAGCAACAGGAACATAACAAGAACTAACTGCTATAGGCCGAAAGGCCCATAGACTCCAAACACCATCTAAACTTCTCTATGCCCACTGGTTTTGTCAATGCATCTACAACATGCTTTATAGTATCTACCTTCTCCAAATTTACCTTTCCATCTTCCACCATATCTCTCACAAAGTGAAACTGCACATCAATGTGCTTCATTTTGGTATGAAAATTTGGATTCTTTGCAAGGCAAATAGCACTCTGATTGTTGCAAAAAATAGTAATTTGTCCTACATCAACACCAATAGCATAACACAATCTCCTAAACCAAATGGCTTGCTTACAAGCATGAGTAGTAGCCATGTACTCAGCTTCTATAGGGGACAAAATAACCACAGGTTGTTGCTTACTCATCCAACTGATGGCACCACCAAATATAGTGAACACATAAGCACTTGTAGATCTCTTGCTGTCAATATCACGTGCCCAATTTTGAATCCACAAACCCATGAATACAAACTAAATGCGGAGCTCTGGAAAAGTTACCATGATAACAAATGGAGTAATCTGATGTACCCCTCAAATATCTGAATACTCGCTTAACTGCATCCCTATGTACCCCTCTAGGATTAGCCATAAACCAGCTTAGAACTCCCACGTCTTGGGCAATGTCTGGTCTAGTACAGACCATAGCATACATAAGATTGCCAACTACACTAGCATAAGGTACTCTACTCATGTCCTCCACCTTACTAGGAGATTTTGGACAATCATCTATAGATAACTTTGTTCCCATAGAAACAAGAACACACAATGGTCTACAATCTATCATGCTAAACCTTTCCAACACAGACTTCACATACTTACTCTGACTCAAACAAAGTTTATGTTAGATCTATCTCTAGTGATTTCCATACCCAAGATGTACCTTGCTACCCCAAGATCTTTCGTCTCAAACTATACTAACAACTAAGATTTAAAATTAGAAATCATACCCTTACCATTCCCAAATAGCAGCATATCATCAACATATAATGCAACAATAAGAAGGTGATCATTTTCAAATCTGAAATATATACAATGATCTAATTTTGATTTTACAAATCCAACTGACAATACAAAGGTATCAAACTTAAGGTACCACATCCTAGGAGATTGTTTCAAACCATATAGAGACTTCTTTAATCTGTAAACCAAAGATTCTTTACCTTTAACAATGTAGTGCCCAGGCTGTGACATATAAATCTCTTCCTCCAAATCACCATGAAGGAAAGTTGTCTTCACATCCATCTGTTCTATCTCTAAATCATATGATGCAGCAAGAGATAACAAAAATCTAATGGATGTCAACTTTGCAACAAGAGATAATATTTCACCATAATCTATTCCCTCTACCTGTGAATACCCCTTCGCAACCAATCTAGCTTTGTACCTTTCAACACTACCATCTGCACAAAATTTCTTCTTTAGGAAAAGGTACAAGGTCCCAAGTTTTGTTTTTATCCAATGAAGCCATCTCATCATATGTGGACTCAATCTAGGAACCTGCATCTTCCATATCCAAAGCCTCTTTCATAAATCTAGGCTCATTAGTGTTAGTAATCAAATCAAAGGCACAACTAGAATCTAACGTAGAATAACCAAACCTTTTTGGCTACTTCCTTACTCTTGTGGATATCCTCAAGAGCTGAGGTTGAGGTTGTTCTTCCTCTTCTTCTGAATTGTTAGAGCTACTAGAGCTCTCCTCATCACTAAACACAACATGGTCTTTCTATTCAGTCTTCTCAGGGGTAGGAGGCAATTGAACAATATCTTCCTCCTTTTATTTTTCATCTAGTTGTAGCACAATAGGAGATGTTAGCTCTCTAAAAATAACATTTATGTTATACAACACCTTACTAGTCATAGGGTCCCAAAGGTTGTATCCTTTTAGACCAACACTATATCCAATGAAAATACATTTGATAGCTTTGTTTTCCAACTTCGATCTTTTCTCCTTTGGAACATGTGCATAAGCTTCACAACCAAAAATACGAAGATGTTTAATTGAAGGCTTCTTACTAGGCCACATCTCCATGGGTGTCTTACCAACAAGAGCTGATGTAGGAGATCTATTAACCAAATAGCAAATAGTGGCCACAACTTCAGGCTAAAACTTTTGTTCAAGACCAGCTCCACTAAGCATACTCCTAGCCTTCTCCATTAGTGTCTTGTTCATTCTTTCTAAAACTACATTTTGTTGTGGGGTACAAGGAGTTATCTTATGCCTCTCGGTACCTCATTTTTTATAGAACTGTTCAAACTCTGCTAAGCAAAACTCAGCACCATTTATCAGTTCTCACACACTTAATCTTCTTAGTAGTTTGATTCTCTACAAGGACTTTAAATTCCTTGAACCAACTAAAGACTTGTGTCGTACTTTTTAGGAAATAAATTTGTCCTTCTATTATAATCATCTATGAAAGATACAAAAAATATAGACTTGAAGATTGAAGGAAATTTTACAAGACCAAATACATTAGAATAAATAAGATCCAAAACATCAGAAGATTTGTGAGAGAGTAAAATTGAAAATGATTTTGTTTACTGTAGACACAATGTTTGCAGAAATCAAACTTGAGATTACAATCATTTAACCCCTTAATGAGGTTCTTGTTCCTCAAGGTTTTGAGAACCTTCTTGCTAATGTGGCCAAATCTCATATGCCACAACATTGTCTTTTCTGCAAGAAGCTTTCCTTCCAATGTGTTTGCACCCTTAGATACACATGTTGCACTACCATCAGAACCAATAACCATAGTCTTCTTTATTGCTTGTTTAGATGGTGAAGATGAAGTGATAGTTGCTCACTTCTTTGAAATAGAAGAACTATTGCATTGAAAAATGCATGCATCAAGTTAAAATAGAGTACCTCTCCTAGTACCCTTAGCAAGTACCATAGTTCTTCTCATCATCTAACATCCATATTTAGAAAAAATAACTTGCACACATACATCATTCAACATACTTATAGATAATAGGTTTCATGCCAAACTAGGGATGTGCATTACCTCATTGATCCCCTTTACTCATCCATCAGGGAATCTGATAGTGACCCATCCTCATCAAACTATCTTTAAGTGAGAATCATCACCCAAGTACACCTTTCCACCATCAAAAACTTCATACTTTGAGAACCAAATTTGATGAGAGGTCATGTGGAAAGATGCACCCAAGTCTATCAACCACACATCATCAGTTGTATGCGCTGCCAAGGTTGTAATGAAAGCATCACCATCTTCTTGAGATTTTTTGAACCTGAATCTGAGGCCTTCTTCTTCTTCTTCTTTGGCTCTTTATAGTCTTTATGGAAGTGCCTAACCTCATCATAGTTCCAACATTTTTCCTTGGACTTTCCAAGAGTCTTTGATTTTCCATGGGATATAGATCTACCCTTTTCAAACGACTTGTCATTTTGCTTGCCTCTATCATTGGATCTACCACGAACAGCAAGAGCTTCCTTAGCTGAATTTGATAACCTTCTCCTCATCTCCTCAAATAGTAGTGAAGACACCACATCATCCATTCTGAAAGTGATAGAAGTACTTCCAAGAACCATCACAAGATGGTCCCATGAATCTAGCAAAGAACATAACAAGGTCATATATCGATCCTCCTCCTCTATCTTGACACCAAATGATGTCAACTATGCAATAAATAAATTAAAAGCATTTAGATGATCTATAATAGATCCTACTTCCTCCATTCTTAGAGAATACAACTTCTTTCATAGGAACAACTTGTTCACCAAAGATTTGGCCCGATACAAGACCCAAGCCGTGTCTACAAACTATTTGCGATCTTCTCATCAAGAACATTCAGGAGAACTAAATCAACTAGACAGAGTATAATGAGACCCTTAGCTTTTGGATCCTTGAGATCCCAATCTTCTTGAGAAATTTTTGTGAGTCTCACAACAAGTGAAGTCACCTCCCATAGATCACAATCTTCAAGCAAGTCTTCCATCTTGACTTTCCACAACTCAAAATTTCTACCATTAAATTTCTCCACCTCCATTTTTCTGTATGATGAACTAGTCATCTCAATCTACAAATAAGATTCAAAATGCTATGCACAAAACTCCCACTCAAACTTGAGATTAGCTCAAAAAACCCTACCCAACAACTCAGATCAAAAGTTGATCAAGCTCTGATACCACTTGTAAGGAAACTCAAGTGCGAAAACAACTTCCTACACTAATCCCTTAAGGAAAGTATTGTGCAAATTCTTTTAAAATCCTTACAATTGCATATTGAATATTATGTAAACAACAATATTGTAGCCAACCATGAAAACATAAAATAGATAGAGAAATAATAACACATAAACACAAAGATATGCCAGTGGGGAAAAACCTTTTGGTAAAACAACCCCACACCTCCAAAACTTGCACAATGTATTATCTTCAACACAGAGATTACAACACACTTGTAATGCAAGCTCTTTCATGACATGGAAGACTTATCCAGTAGCAACCAATAATTTGCTACTCTCACACACTCACCTCAACTATCTACAGCCCTCAAAGTGCTTATATAATACACTTTCCATTTTTTTGGGCATCTTCCAAAGATAGTTCTTACGCGTCATAGGAATTTGTCATAACCATTCTGATTATGATTTCCTTACACACAATTAAATCTTCCAAAGATGGCTCTTATGTGTTATAGGAATCTATCATAACCATTTTTAGTCATGATCTCCTTACACACAATTAAATATTCCAAAGATAGCTCTTATGCATCATAGGAATCTATCATAACTCAAGATGCTGACACATGCAAGTGGAGTGACACATCAGCATGCCAACTAGACATGTACACTCACACTTAATTACATTATTTGAAAAAAAATACATTTACAAAACAAATAATAAGAATAGGAATTATCCAAGGTTGAGACACCTTATTCCTAACAATACTTTTCTCTACTCAATCTATCCATTATGTCATCTATCCTAGGAAAAGGAAACCTATACTTCACTATTTTTTTTATAGCTCTAGAATCGGTGCACATTCTCCATTCTCCCTTCTTCTCAAGTGATAATACAATAGGTATTGCACAAGGACTTGAACTTTCTCCAAACAAACCTTTCTCAAGAAACTATTGCACTTATTTATTTAATTATTCATTCTTTGCAAGTGTTAGTCTATGTAATGTTTTATTAGGAAAACTAGCTCTAGATATCCAATCCATACAATGACTTATATGTCTCATAGGAGGTAATCAATTAGGAGAGATGGCATAAAAAATATCTTGAAATTTAGCCAAAAAAGATCTAACCTCAAGTGCATGTTAAAGTTCATCTTGTTTTTAGTCTTTCTAGGAATCAAGGCAAAGTAAACATTATGTTTCTTCATATCTTTCAAAAATTGATTTCCTTCAACCCAAAAAACTCTTACAGAAGTACACCAACTTTTCTCAAACTTCTTAACCAGAGGCAATAATACTTGTTTCTTTCCATTATCCAAAATAGTATATTGATTCAATCTACCATCATGCAAATATATCTTATCATACTACCAAGGTCTTCCCAAAAGTATATAATAACAAACCATAGGCATAATATCACACAAAAACTTCATTAAAGTAATCCCCAATCTTAGCAATAATTTATGTTCATCATCGATACAAGCAATGTAATAAGGGTTAGGGTGTTCCAATCTCTACAATTTCAACTTAGTTACCAATTCTTCAAATGTCAAATTTTTAGAATTTTGACTGTCAATGATCACTTTGCAACATTTGTCTTTAATCTTACATCTAGTCTTAACTAAACTTTTCCTCAAAATAGGCTCATTATGCAATGGCTCATTCTAAAAAGTTCTTCTCATCACTAGGTTCTCTCATTTCTTAAGTTTCTTAAGTGCACCAATAGCTTCTTCTTAAATCAAAGCATTTCTATCACTACTTCCCACTTTATTTCTAGAAAAGTTACATTCAAAAGCTCGATGTCCTTCTTTACCACACTTAAAATAAGTACCTTTAAAACAAGATCTATATTCTCTTTTTCCATTACTCCCATCCCTAGAGTGACTAGTATAATTATCCCTAGTCCAGTTACCTCTCCCTCTACCACTATTGTCTTCTTTCCATTCATATTATCCTTTGTCATTAGGTATGCTATCAGATTTGCTACTTTCTCCATAAGATCTTCCTCTACTTCACTGAAATCTTCCATCTCTTTCTCTCTATCTTCACTCTTGTTTCTTTGCCAACTTTTCTTCAGCCTTCAAGGCATACAAATAAGATTCTTCTACACTTTCCATCTTTATAAAATGGATTTCATCTTGTATAGAAGTCTTGAAACCATTCAAGTGTGTAGCAACCTAATCATCAACATGTCCATAGCTAATGTCCAACTTATGGAATTTTCCAATATAATCTTTGATAGTAATGTATTTTAGTCTCAAATTTTCCATTATTATCAATAAATTAACTTGATAATCATAAGGAAGGAATTTATTTTTCAACTTACCAACCATCTTTACCCAAGTCTTGACCTTTTCTTTTTCTCTTCTATGTCTATCGATTTTCAAGTGATCCCACTAAAGAGATGAATGCCTTTTACATTTTGTAGCCACTACCCTCACTTTCTTATCCTTGGGAATTATTTCATGATCAAAATATTTCTAAATCTTAGAGGTCCAATATAGCAAAGCATTAGTATCAAGTCTTCCATAATAATTAGAAAGTTCAAAAATAGGTCAGGAGTTTGCTCTATTCAAATCTCTCAAAAGTCTTTCTTCATTTGGTTCTACTTTAGGTTCAAGAAGGTGTTGTTTCTTCTTATTCATCACTAACATCTTCAATATGTACTCCTCTTCTTTGGGCTATTTACACAACTTCAATTTTAGTTGTAATCTATCTCAACATATCCATAATAATATGGTCTGCATTTCCTCCACCTTGAACCATTTTGATAATAATTCATGTAATAATCATAACCTTTTGCAAGTTATAGGTTAAAAACCAAGTTTTTCCACCCCACAACCAATCTCCAACAAGATTCTACATGATCCCAACTTTGCAAGAAAGAACCCTTCACTTTGCTACCATTGAACACAAGGTAGGAGGAGATAAATCTGATCTCCTAGTTACCCTTGCTAAGAGTTACACATGAAAGACACTAAATAAGACAAACCAAAAGAAAGTATAGAGGAATCAATGCAATAATTATGAGACAATATTCATTCAACATGCCACATGTGTAAGGACCCTAGTTAGTTGCAGCCATATACATTCAAATTAAAATCAATAAGGTTAAGGGCTGGGGCTTATAGGGTCAAATCTTTGTATTTTCCTTTTATCTTACTTCTTTGTATTTTCCTAATCAAAGATCTCTGCTTTTGTAACTTGCAAGATTACAAATCAAATTGTTAAGAAAATTATTACAAATTATAGGTCTTGCCCCAAAGGAGAATTCAACCACCTTACAAAGAAGCAAATAAAATCCACAAGGCCAAGAATAGGTGATGCAGGAGCATCCGGGTGTAAGAGCAATCTTGCATCAACTCAAAATATTTCATTTCAGTTGGTTGGATAAGGGTTGTTTTAATGTAGAGTTGTTGCTTATAGAGGCTTGCTACTTAGTAAGTCATACAAGCTCTAAAGGTCCTAATTTCATAGGTGGATGTTCATCTTGGATGTATCAACCTACCATTTGAGGCTCAGTGTCATATCATGAATATGCATGGATTTATTATGGATTTTTGGTGTGCAATTTTGGTATTAAAACTTTAGGCTCATTGTTGAAGGCCTAAAGGTTATTGGATGAAGCCTGAAAACTCGATGGATGGACACTTGTGCAGATTTGACCCTCTAGATCAAAAGCTGGGGATTCTGAAAAGTAGCTATAATAGCCAATTGGAGCAACTATTCAAGAGTTATAGCCTCTGAAGTTGGGCCAACTAAAACTTCCAAATTAAATGTCAAAATTTTATTTCGCTGACTGTATATGTATTGTTAGGGTCTGTCAGCCCTAGGTATTAAATTTGAGTGTCTATAACCTTCTCGAGTGGCATAAAATTGCCTATTTAAGAAATGCTTATGCATTATCTAGGATAGCTTTGGATGATAGTTCATAGCTTTTTCTTGTAGATTACTGTAATGAAGGGACCCGTGTGGGTTAGCATAATGTAATTTTGAATTCTAAAATTCCACATTTGTGGCAATAATAAGAAGCCCATATTTTGTTCTCACAAGTTGTTGTTATTTCTTTGTTTATGTTATGTGTTTATCGTATTAAGAGGAGTACCCTTCGTCAATAGGTCTACACACAATCCAAGAAGGGGTTCCCAAGTGAATAGAATTCTATGATGTCAAACAAAACCTTGCCAAAGCCAAACCTGCACATTACTCAAGCTTCTAGGAAATCAATATACCTCAAATAAAGAGAAGGATAATTTCCACAAATAATGGAGTTAGATTTTGCAAGCTTAGAAAAAGGATCTATGATACGTACACATTAAGGATCTAACTGTGTGAAAAGAGAAAACATGAATAATAATGACCATTCTCCAAAATGAAATAGGAGCAATGAAATGAAATCCTTTTGGTTAATGCAAGACTATGAAAGCACCCAAGATGCTCCTGCATCAGTAGTAAATGAGTTGTCCAATTAGTAGAACAAAAATACACTTTATGAGGGTTCACCATGTTATGAGTGATTTATACCTTGTTAGAAGTACAATAGATGTATTAGGATCTACCTTATCAAAAGATTTATGTTTCTCTTTTAAGAGCTTACTATGTTAGGGGATTTACAATTAGAACATGTTAGGGTTTACCCTTGATTCAAAGATTTAACTTTTGTAACTAGTAGTTAACAACCAAATTATTGATTTGGTATTGACACTCCAATTAGTTCTCTGCTTTCCTTTAACTATTCGCTTCTTAATGTCTTCATCACAATGTTCAATCTCTTCTTAATGTCTCCTACTTATCAACTCCCTCTCTTGCATTAGAAAACCTTTCTATTAGGCTCAATTTTTTCCTCTAAATCCTGACTATTCATTCAAACCTTGAGTTTACCACTCATTCACCTTAAGCTTCTCACATATCTCAATGTCTCAATATAACTTTCTCCTAATCACATTGACCTTCAACTGGATTTCCATGTCTACTACTTGGAATAGTTCAAACATATTACCTTACCTTATGCACCGCTTTACTATAGCCTTATATTGATCAAAGGATCCAACTAATACTGAATTAATATCCCTTGACCTTTACTCTTTAGTGTCACATTTTCCTACATGATAATCTCAACTAGATCTTCTGATAATCTTGAAACTTTCAACTATCCTTTGAGTATTTTTCCTTTATTTATCACTTGGAGTAATCAAAATCTTCTTACCTCTCAACCAATTAGGTTATGATCATGATTACATACAATAGAATAATCATGTAGATAATACATATGTGATTGTGTCACTTGATTTGACTTCTACCTTAACTGATGTGGATGTTTTGTATGTGAACAAATATTCTTCAATATTCACTGATTGTCATATCCATGTATTCATTGATCATCTATAGGTTTGCTAATTGTAATATATTTACTTAGTTAACACCTATAGGTTTTCTTTTTGTTGTTATGTCGAGCCTAATGAGGCTTAGAGGTTAATTTTACCACTTAATTCAATGCAATCTTTCCCCAGATTATTCCACAAGGGTTTGGAGGAAGCACCCCTAAGATGGGATTAGGGGGAAATGCCCCTTGCATGATCTTGGGGAAGAGCCCTAGTTGAGCTCCTTATTGCAATACAAGATAGGGTCAAGGGGCAGTGCCTCTACATGGATTTTTCGAGGTCAGTGCCACTAAATGCTCAAATGAATTTATTATTGTAAAAGGTATTGAGAGCTATTTTCTATTGGTAAAAATAGTATAGCCCTAAAGTAACAAAAAGCTAGCATAAAATGGCTTAGGGTTAGGGATTTCATTATGTATAATGAGATTGCAGCTTCTTATGATGGTATTGAGTTGTAAGGGATTATAGAATGTAATCAAGTTTTTTATTAAGGAAAATAGGATTTAATAGGGCCCTAAAATCCAAACAATAAAAGTAACAGTCATAAAAGATCGCTTAAAGTAGCAACAATAACTAAAAGCATACCAAAGAAACATCTCCCTACAAAAAGATAGGAGCCAGTGAAAAGCCAGGCCACCCAAAAAAGCCAGGGTGCTTAGGAAATCTGCCTTAATATTTTAGCTGCATTAATTTTGAGTGAGCTCTGAAAGTCTATCTATTGCCTCCTTCATTTCTAAATGCTCTTTATCAAGATCTGGAGTATCCTTCTTCATCATGTTGGATCTTGTGTGCTTCCTAGAGCAATCCTCTAGGGTCTTTTCCTTGGTGCTATGGGAAGTTGGATCCTCATCCTTATTGGTTCTATGGTCCTCCATATTGCTATTAAGGATCTTAAGGTTTTCATTTTCTTCCTTAAGGATATTTTTGGTTTGTTCCACAATGATCCTCATGGAGCTTTCCATAATTTCAACCCTTTCTATGACTTCCTGCACCTTGTCATCCTTGTTCTTTTCTTCTTCAGTGATTCTATTCTTCAAGTTGTAGTTTTCTCTTTCAAGGTTGCACACCTTGTGCTTTAGGTCTTGGATTTCATTGAATATCCATTTAGTAATATGGAAACTATCGACTGCACTATTCTTGGCCTTTTTTATGACATCCATATCTGAGTGCTCCTTAGCAGTGTCACTGAAAATAATCAGGGTTGGATCAATTAATTGCTCCATTAGAATTTTGCCTTCATCATCCTCTTTTACTTGAGTTCTAATTAGTTCTCTATTTAACCCTATCTTGGCCGAGGTGGTTTCAAAATTTCTCCATACCACCTTTCCATCTCTACTAGTAATCAAGCACTTGTATCGGCTGGTGCCAAAATTCTCAAAGCCTTGGTTTTGATCATCCCTCTCGCTACCTTCTCACGCATCCCCCTCGACCCCTTTTTTCTCCTTCTTGGCTTTAGGATGTTTTCTTTCTTGACCCTTGATAGTATTCTCAGAATCCTCTCTATTTTTTGACATTTTTATAGTGATGGTTTTCTTTCCATTTTTTCTCTCTAAACCCTCCTCTTCTCTATTCTCCTTTGCACCTTCATTACTCTCTTCCCACATGTCCATTCCTTTGGCCCTCTCATTATACTCTCTATCAAAGCAGGAATCAAGGTCATGCTTGGGTTGAGGAGTGGTATCTCTTTCATTTTCCTATCTGGTGTTATGTTTCCTAGAGCCTCTCTATGGAATATCATCCTTATCCTATTCAGTGTGCATGTCTTGGCTATCTTTAGTGTCCGATGGTAGATAGTTATCTTTTGACTCTTCTGAGTCCTCTCTATCCTTCTTCCCATCCATTTTAGGTTTAATTTGTTTTCCAATTGTCCTAGCTTTGAAGAATTCATAAATTAAAAGTAAAAGCCCCTCATGGAGCACAGGATTCCTAGTGTGCTTCTCCTGATATTCATTTATATTCTCATTCATTGAAGAGTAAAGATAAAAGGGGATAGAAATTTTGGCCCCATACTTAAGGTGATTTAAAATCATGAAGTGGTAAGTGCATAACTGATCAAATCTAGTATCAAGGGTGATATGCTTGAGAATAGCCCTTAAAACAAACCTCCATAGCTGCTTTATGGAACTTGGGAGATAATGGTTACCTCTCTTCGCAAGAGCTTTCTTCTCCTCTTGATCCTTAGTAAATTCCACCACCGCTTGGCTCAAGATTTTTTGGTCTCAGTAAAATTTCTTCCCCATGATGGGAATACCAGTAACTGTAGAAATAACATCCTCGATCATAGTAAAGTTAACTCCATCAATTTTCACGATGCCCTCATTCTAGCTTTTCACCATGGCCTTAGTGACTGAGGGCTTCCAACCATGTAGCCTTTCTATAAAAGTCATGAGATCCCCTTTTTTCAAAATTTCCTAGAACTTCGACCTCTTGTGCCATTTTTGGGCTTCATCCTCTAGTTCTCTCCTGTGCCTTTCCCCAACCATCTTACCCTTGATGCTAACTTGAAACCAAGTATCAAAACCCCTCAGAGTAAAAGAGTTTCTTCTCATTTTCTTAAGTTGTTATCAGTTTTATTGTCTAGTGATCTGAAGTCTATCATTGAATTAAGCGAATAGAGATGATTGATGTGAGAAGTACGAGTGATATCATACTTCCACATCTCATTTCTGCACATTCTTCATAAAGAACTAACTATCCTAATAAATTTATACATCAATTTCTAACCCTCCTCCAAGTTGTATTATCTATCATAATGATTTTCAATTATGCCCAATCTTCTCAGGATCCCTTCCTGTTCAATCATATCTTTAATTTTTGATGGGAGATTATTGCCTTCTGTCCACTTGGCCATCCCATTGTACTTGATGGCCCAATTAGCCAAGCTGTCAGCCACTTGGTTGGCCTCACGGTACTCATGTGCCACATAAATTTCTTCAAAAGATTTGAGAAGAAGAATGCATTCTTCTATAAGGTTCTTTGTTGTCCAAGTAGGTTTATTCTTCTCCTCAAGGCGATCTATAATGTTTTTCAAATCACCTTCCAACCAATGTTTTTTCATACCCATATCTTTAGCCAGTTTAATGATATAATTAGCCACTATAGCCTCTGCATAATGGTTGGTTTGAGTTCCAAGTGGATCAGCCACTACAACAATACCTTTATTGAAATTGTTTCCAATAACACCTCCTACTCCAACCTTTGGGTTGCCTTTGGCCACCCAATCAAAGTTAGCTTTACACCATCCCTCAAGTGGCATCAACCATATACACCCTTCCCTCTTGCTTTTATTATTTTCATTGGTGTCAATAGAGGGGATGGGACCTTTGATAGTAGAATAATTCTCCATCAGAGAATTAAAGCATTTGTGGAAAACAACCTTAGCCTGGGTTTCCTTGTCCTTGAAAATTCTATTATTACGCTCTTTACAGACCCCCTAGCAAACATGGGGTAAGGTCCAATTCCAAAAAACCCTATCATCACTCCCAAAGCTAGCATGGATCTACTACTCCAACACATCAAGGATGTTGGAAGGAAAACACCAAGATATGTCAAAAAAAGACAAGAAAAGAGACCATATAATTTTAATGAAAGGACAGTGGATGAAAAGATGATCAACACTCTCATAATGATTTTTACAAAGAATGCATCTCTTAGGCATCATATTTCCTCTCTTTGTGAGGTTATCCACTATCAATATGTGATTTTGAAGCATAATCGAGAAGAAGATGTTGATTTTTGGAGTGAGCCCCGAGAACCATGCTTTGGCCCACACAGGGGAAGGACAAAAATTTTGAAGATTCTCATAGCCAGAGGCCGTTGTGTAAATGCCATTAACAATCTCTCCCCAGATAATGTTGTCTTTCTTGTGAGATAAGGGAATATGTCTAATCAGGTCCATGAGTTCCTTAAGGTCCAAGGATATCTCAGCCAAGCCAATCATTAATTCCAATTCCTATAGTCTCTTACCTTGCTCCCAAACCTATTAATGCAAACATTAGCCCATCTGCTAAAAGGTTCAATTTCCCAGATAGGGCCAACACTGAGCCAGTTATCATGACAAAATTTGATATCCTCTCCATTGCCAAGTTTCCATTTAGCTTTCTCAATGGCAAAACTCTTGTTCCTTAGTATGCCATTCTAAATAATAGAACCCCTAGGATCAGCTACTATGTTAATGAATTGTTTAAGACTAAGGTTTGCCATATACTTGAGCTCCATAATATCTCTCCATTCCCCTTTAGAATTGAAAATTCTCCAGATTTGTTTTGCTTGGAGAGCACTGTTAACCTATTTTAGCTTTTTAATCCCCAAGCCCCCTTTATTCTTGGGTCTACATATATTCTCCTAAGCCATCAGAGGGTTTTTTTTTGTTCTCATTGGTTTCAGACCACATGAATTGCCTTTGAATGGCCTCCAAATGCTCAGCAACCTTGGGAGGGATAGTAAAGAGACTAAGAGCATAAGTAGGAAGGTTTTGGAGGGTAGACTTAATCAATAATACTTTACCAACCTGGCTAAGAGTAACACCTTTTGAACCTGCCAGTTTTCTATTAAACCTCTCAATGAGATTGTCCCAAAACCAGTCAGGCAATTTGGTACCCAAAGGAAGGCCTAAATAAATGGAGGGAAGTGTCTGAATATTACATCCTAGGATGCTAGCAATTTTCCTCTATCCATCAAGGGGAGTATTGAAGAAAAAAATTGAACTCTTATCCTACTTAATGAGCTAACCAAAGGCCTTGGAATAGGTATTGAGTATCCCTTTGACACTTTGAGCTTCTCTAACCAAGGCCTCACCTCCCAAAATCATATCATCCATAAATTGCTGATGAGTAAAGACCAGAGGACCTGAAGAAGGTTTTAGTCCCACCAAATCCCCCCTACTTCTTTTGAAATTAATAAGTCTACCCAGACCTTCAAGAAGGATGATGAAAAGAGTAGGAGACAAGGGATCCCCCTGACAGAGACCTCTAGAAGATTTGAAAAAATTCGAAGGGGTTCCATTAACAATAATCGCAAAGGTAGGGGAGGAGATCAATTGAGAAATTAACTTTCTCACTCTGGAATTGAAACCAAAAGCTTCAATCACCCTATCCAAAAACCCCCAATCCATCCTAGCATAAGCTTTAGAAAGATCAAGTTTAAGCAGGAAGCCCTCCTATTTACCAGCTTCTAGAGAATGAATAACTTCATGGACCTCCATGATGGAGTCAAGAATTTATCTACCAGGCACAAACCCAAAGTGTTGCGGAGCAACAATCCCAAGAAGTAATTTGATAACTTTGTTGGTTAAGACTTTAGCAAAAATCTTGTAGAGGGAATTACAAAGGCTAATAGGCCTAAAAGATCCAAAAGAATCAGCCCTTGTAACTTTCAGAAAAGTAGCATTTATTTCTTTAAGCAGATTCCTAGCACCAAAGAATTCCTAAACAACTTTGACCATGTCATAATGGATAATATCCCAGTACATCTGGAAGAAAAGGTGGGAAATCCATTAGGACCAAGGCTCTTTTTAGCAAGCAAAGAAAAAACTGCCTCTTTAATTTCCTCCATTTTGGGAATGGCCAGTAAGGCCCTATTCTGAGCCTTATTTATAACCAAAGGGATAGTATCAATAATAACATTTTGATCCTCGTCATCCAAATTGAGATCTTTAGTAAGAATAGAGGAAAAATGCCTAATGGCCTCCTCATCTATCTCATTATCTTCTCTTATCAAATCGCATCCCTTTTCAATCTGACCGATTCTGTTGGCTGCCCTATGTTTCATAGTGGAAAGGTGAAAGAATCTCGAGTTTTTATCCCCTTCTTTGAGCCAGATCGACTGTGACCTCTGTCTCCAAAACATTTCCTCCTTTCCAAAAATATTGTGAAGATCAACAAGGACATCCTTCTTTGTATTCATCTTAATTTCATCATACCCCCATGTCTATATCTCTTCCTATACCTCTGCAAGTTCCTTTATGACCCTTTCTTTGGTTTCGAAATGTAATGTCCCCATTTTAGCAGTTGACCAAGTGTGTGTGCATTAGCCTTGTTCTACATGGTCCCGAGGGCTAACGAAGGGTTTAATGGGATCCTGGAGTGTTTTGGCCTAGTCATTTCCAGTTTGGGCCAAAATGAAGTTGATTTACTAGTTTCAAGCATACTTACTATTTTTAGTAAGTCAGCAGGACACAGTGCAGGTCAATTTTGGTGATTGGATTTGATACTCCTCAGTGAGAGCTTTTCGATGAGCTATCACTTGCATTATTCGGAGTCCGATTGCTAATACATTTTAATGCCTGAAGTTTTATTAAAGTAACATCTAATTTAATTGTAAAATATTAAAGTGTTACTTTAATATTTATTTTATGGGGATGTGTACCCAAGGGAGACATAAGGGGTATTTTAATATATGTTTTATATACTACACATCTTTTATCCCACATTCCCCATATGAGTTGAGCGGACCCTTGGAAATAGAATAAAAGGAAGCATTTGTGGCTTCATTAGCCAGGGTTGAATATGAGAAGAAATTGGTGTGTGAGTTGCAGCTCCGTTCTTGGCATTTGAGGACGTCTATCCTCTCTTGTAACATTCTAGATGTCATTCCCTTGGGGTTTGGCCTTTGGAATTCTTTGTTATTGGCTTCATTATCAGGCAATTTAGTTGCATTTCCAGCTATGGGCAGATTTGGTATTTTGCTCATATCTTCTTCACTACTTTTTTGACACTTATGCCGCTTTGAGGGAATGATATTACGAAGGTAGTGGGCTGATTGAAGGACAAAGCACTGTAGCAGCAAGTTCAAAAGCATGGGCTGGAGTATTATGTAAATACTGCTGAAGTAATTAGTGAGTTGATAAATCTGCAATGTATTTGGTTTTATGAATTCTAAAAATAACATTTTATTAGCAGCAGTTCATTTCCACTTTGCATATTATTGTAGTTTCTTTCTTGTTTATGTTGTATGATACCAATTCCATGCACAAAACACAACAAACAAATAAACATTTGATTTTTAGAGTTATAAGGGGTTTAAAACATTAAACGGAGAAATAAGAGGTTGAATGCAAACTATTTGACATAATTCCTTTCAGCAATTTTGTTTAGTTTTTTGGGACATCGAGGGGTGCCCATTACAGGAAAATATTTCCAAAGTCACTTTTTTTCCATATTCTGATTTCAAATTTAATGAATCTTAGTTTTTTGGCCAACTTGTACATAAATTTTCCATCAACCTCAATCCCCTACCACCCCTTTATTTTATCATATAGGCCAGGGTGCGCCAACCACATCTTCTCAAATCTGAAAGGGAAAGCTTTCTTTCTATTAATTCTATTAAGAGAGAGAGAGAGAGATTTGAGAGTGATTTGAGCAAAGCCGAACCAGCGAAGAAAGCTTGCAATGAAACTAACACATCCAATTCAAAGCTAAGAGAGCTCTGTGCAGTCTCACCTAAACACAATCTGAGCCTATTCTCCTGTTGGACCATGTGAACTTGCATCCACCAAGATCCACATCCACAAGAGCTAAGTCCCTTATTAGGTCAGCTAAATGTTGCCTACTATCCACATCAGACGAAAGACCTCCTAGCTTCTCAGTAGCCAAAAGAGGGGTGTTAAAATCTCCCATAATAATACCTATAGACCCTCCAAACTAAGAAACTAAGTTCAAAATTTTATGCCAAAAGTTTCTTCTACCATTCTTAGTATTAGGGGCATATAGATTAAGAAGAAACCATCTCTCTGAAGTATTTGGATAAAAAAAAATCATGAGTAACATATTATCTTCATCAAAAATGATATTAGCATCCAAGGAATCCTTCCATATAGTCAGAAGACCACCAGACACCCCATCCGAGTTAGTGGCCAAGTTTCTCCAACCTTTACAAAAGGAGATCTTATCAAATTTTTCCTTCTTCATTTTAGTTTCTTGAATTAAAAAAAGATCCGGTCTAGGATCCCTAATCATATTCCTAAGAATTTCTTGTTTGTGGATTCCATTGAGTCCACAAATGTTCCAAGATATAATCTTCATATTTTGAAAATTTGGCAAGCTTCCTAGATGGTCTTTTGAGATCCATCCAAAATTTTCCTCCTTGCTTCTTCCTTTCTAATTTGTTTCAAGCTCTTCCTACCTGGGTTACTTGAAGATCCTCCAATATCTGCTTTAACCCTGCTCCTTGTTGTTGCTGGTGAGGTCGGTGATGGTTCTCTATTGTTTTTCTTTTTCTTATTGGTGACTTGAGTCCAAGGGTTCTCCATGGTGTCCATGCAACTATCAAAGAGTGATTCCAAACAAGGTAAGTGCTCAGGTGAGGCAACAGAGACCATGTCTAGGAATCTACTTACCATCGACGGAAGAGAACCCATTACCTTGAGATTATTTATTTACCCCTTCCACAAGAGTCCCATCCAGAGAGTCTATGGCTTCCACAAAAATCTAATTCTCAGTGATACTGGCTACCTCCATTCCTCCTTTGTCCTCCTTAAGAGATATATTTCCAAGAAGAACCTTTCCTACATTTTCTTCCCCATTGTTGTGCTGCTTTGGCTCAAAGTCTTTCAAGATCTAATTATTATCCCCCAAAGGGACAATAAGTTGTGATTCCTTCATAGATGCAATATCCCCAATTTTTACATATACATCTAATGTGTTGGGTTCCTTAGGTGGTTTCCTAGAGTCCTTTCTCTGTTGGTCCTTTTCATGTTAGGTCTTTTCCTTCCATACCTTTATTGGTGCCTCGATTGAAACCATTTGGTTGTGTTTTCCCTTTTTGAGATTTTGTTTTTGGTCCTTTTCCTTGTCTTTGAAAACTAGGCAAGCCTTAGCTTTGTGTCCAGCCTTTTTCCAGTGGAAACAAGCAAAAGGAACAGACTCATAGTCGATATGCTACATTCTTTTACCTAAACGAGACTACAACTCAATCACCTAAGGCATATCCTAGCATACGTTAGTCTCTTCTTGGTTGTTGTGACCGAATCTATGGACAAACATTCCCCAAAAGAGTTGGCAATGCCAACCAAAACATCTTCATGCCAATATTCTAGGGGAAGCTCTAGAAGCCTTATCCAAACCGGGGCTTGAGTAAGAAAATCATTGTTTAAATCCAGACTGGAAGTCCATTTTTGAAGGATAAGAGTAGATTTACCCATTGTCTAATTCCTCACAAGGAGAACCCTTGAGTAATCCTCTCGATAAGATAACTCAAAGTTGTAATCAAGTTATAATCACTAGATAATAAGAATATTGGACTTGTTGTTTGGTGGATGTAGCCCAGGGATTGGGTGAACCATGTTAAATCTTTGTGTCTTGTGTTCTCTTATGTGTGGTTTATTATTTTCTGATATTGGTTATATTTTCATGCAATTGTTATTTTTTCCCTCTAATCCTAACAGTTTTCACCTATGTAGTTTCTAATTACCATCAATGAAAATCATAGACGAATCTCCATTTTTCAAATATATCTTCAAAATTCCAACAATCTCCCTCTTTGGCATTGATGGAAAATACTATGAGCAAATTGTAACCAATGCTCCCTCTTAGATTATTTCTATCATATTTATTCTACAAATACTTAGAAGACCACATTCACACCTTTGAAGAAATTCACAATTGTAAGGAGATTGGACATCAACACATGGTTTGTCAGTTGTTTTTGTATCAATTAGGAGAGTTTACTTACAACTAGTATTTTAAATTTTTGTGTGGATCAACTTCCACGTGGAAGGAATTTAAAACCAAATTCCTTAATTAATTCATGATTTACATGGATCTTGCTACTATATACCACCAATTTATTACTATTAGAAAGGAGTTTCAAGAGCTAATTACAATGTTCAATCATCACTTCCACGAGCTACACCATAAGCTTGAAGTTAGTTACACAATAGAAGAGACAACTTCTATCCAAGTTTACCTTAAAGCCCTCAATTATTTAATGCCTATTTTCTTGAAACAACTTCCACTTGGAGATATCAATAGCTTGGAAAAGGTCTATGGCGAAGTTGTTATGTTCATGTGACAAATAGAGCTACAAAGTGGAGGTATTTTCAAAACTCCATATACTTTAGGCAACATTGTTGTCCACACCAATTTTAGGAGGAAATAAATTAATGTCTAATTAAACTATTTTATGTGGAGCCTAATCAAACGCAGAGGTTAATTTTTCCCTACTTTGTTCAGTGAAGTTTGCCCCTAGTTTTTCCTACATGTGTTTGGGGGCAATGCCTCCATAATAGGGGTTAAGGACAAGTGCCCCTTGTGGGGTCTAGGGGTAGCTAAGAGCGAGGTCCTAAGTTACACTTCCCATTGCAATATAGGGTAGGGTCAAGGGGAAACACTGTTAAGGAAAAAAATGAATTTACTATTGTAAAAAGTGTCAAGAGTTTATTTTTCTAGTGGATGAAATATTCTAGTTCTAATTTTGTAAGTGTCACAAGTCCTGTATAAAATGGCTTAATCTGGGGATTTTTATGATGTATGATGGCTTAATATATTCTTACAATAGTATAGAGTTATAAGGGATTGCAGATTGTAATCACTAGATAATAATATTGGACTTGTTTCTTGTTGGATGTAACCCAGGGATTGGGTGAACCATGTTAAATCTTTGTCTCTTATGATATCTTATGTTTGTTTAATTCTTTTGTGATATTGATTATATTCGCTTATAATTGTTAGTTTTGTCTCTCTAATCCCAAGAAGTGGCATCAAAGAGAGGTTTTTTCAGTTATCCTCTACAGGAGGGTCTCATGATTTAGTAGGAGTCTCATGGTTGAGTGGGAGAAATGATAGATAAGGATAAGCTAAAGGTTGAGAAATTTAATAGACAAGACTTTAAGATATGGAAAATGTAATTAGATTACTATCTTTATCATAAGGATTTATGGTTGTCATTGGGAGGATAATCTAAAAAGAACCCAAATATATTAGATGAGGATTGTGATATTTTGGATGTGAACGCACTTGGAAGTATTCATTTATGTTTGGCATAATCGATGGTATTTAATATAATTACAAAAGAGAAGACAATGGAAAATTTGATGGAAAACCCTAAGAAAGTTGTATGAAAAGCCTTCCACTTCAAACAAGTATTTCTCATGTAGCATTTATTTAATATAAATATGGTAGAAGGTGGGTTTGTTTTTTTATCATTTAAATGAGTTTAATACTGTCACCAAACAATCATCTTCTACAAATGCCAATTTTGATGAAGAAATTAGGACTCTCTTGATTTTGTTTTCTTTTCTTGAAAGATGGAATGGCTTGGTAATAGTTGTGAGTAACCTTGTTTTTGGTTCTAATACCCTAAAATTTAATTATGTTATTGGTATTACTATAAGTGAAGAAGCTAGTAGGAAAATCCTAGGCATATCTACATCATGAAGAGTCTTGAATGCATAAAGCAGAGGTAGAACGAATGAGAGAGGAAACAATTCTAGAAATTGTGGGAAATTAAGAGGAAAATCAAAGGGAAATAGGTCTAAATTTAGAGTACCAAGAGATTTTTAGTACTGTGGGAAACTAAGTCATAAGAAGAAAGATTTTTGGTCTCAAAATAGCAATGAAGGAGATAAACAAGAAGGAAACAAGGAGGCAAATGTGGCAAGTAATAAATTCAAAGAGGATGCTTTGCTTCTTTCCTTGCCAAAATGTTGATGATTCATGGGTTTTAGATTCAGGGGCATCATTTCATGCTACACCCCATAGAAGTTATTTTCTTGCTAATGTCCAAGAGGATTTTGGGATAGTTTATTTGGGAAATAATGAACCCTAAAAGATTCTTGGAAAGAGAAAAATAAGGATTAAGTTGGAGTTTGGGAATCATTGTGACGTGGGAGCATCAAGCTTGGATTTTGGTGGATTTATGATTTTCATGATTAGGGATGTATTGAAGACAAATTGGGGAGCCTTTCCCTGTGATTGCATAGAGATTGGATGGATTGAGTTGAAGTTTCAGCCATTTTCCCTTGCTGTTGGAACTGTGTTTTCTAGTTTTTGGGTGCATGTTGCAGGCCATGTAACTAATTTTCTACAATGAGTTAGAGGATGCAAAGTTTAGGGATTGAAGAGGGCCTATAGAAATATCTCTAGTTCAGGTTGCAAGTCCTAATTCATTATAAGTTAAGAGATATGGAAATTCTCCTAGAGTATCGATTTCTAGTAATTTGGCATGACAGTTTTTTATGCGTAACTTTCGGGATGGATGCGCTCTTATCCTTGGTGAATCGGCCTTTGCACCTTTAAGGGGTTGTAGAGGACCTAAAGTAATACCTTTATTTTGAAGTGTAATTTCTAATTCAATTGAGGCTAGGAGGCATTGCAATTTTGTTGGGATATCGATTTTTGGACATTTAATTGTTGTTGTAGGCTAACTTGTGGCTCTTCAAGTATTTAATTTTAGTTTTTAGCATTCTGGGTTGAATTGTGGCTTAGATTAGTATAAGTAGGGGTCTTGGGTAGATTCTTAATCATAAAAATGGAGGAGATAATTTTGATAGAGGATGATAGAAGGAGGATGGAAATCTGAACTTGAAGCTAGATCTTGGATTTGAATGTATTTGTATCTGGTCGTAACCCATAAGGCCTTACAATTGAGTATGTATGATGATATTTTCATGAATCAATAAAGAAAATGTTCTCTCTCTCTCTCTCTCTCTCTCTCTCTCTCTATGATGTTGTTCTCTTTTGTGTTTTCTTCCATTGTGTTAACTCTCGCATGGTGGTTTGGGTAGCTGAGTGTGATAATTAGCCTTAATAACTCCCAACCTCCCTGCACCACATTGGATACTACAAGATGTAAGACATGTTCCAAGGTTGGGTAGGAATTTAATTTCAATAGGGTGACTAGGTGACAAGGTTTGCACAGTTACTTTTAATGATAGAAATTTGAAGGTTTACAAAGGCTCCTTAGTAGTAGAAAAAGGTATAAAATTAGGTACCTTGTATCTCTTTTACAGGTCATATTGTTCCTTCTACTTAAATTATTTTAGAGAATAAGTGTTCAAGAATAGTTACTGCAGTTGAGCGGGAAGAACATCAAACAATTGTTGAAGATTTTGAAATAGCACTATGGTACAACAGACGTGTGCACCTGAGTGAAAAAGGTATGCAATTACTTCATTCAAAGAAATTTTTATTTGGTCTAAAATGTGTCAAATTAGATTTATGTCAAAATTGTGTTTATGAAAAACCAAAAAGAGTTAGTTTTGTGAAGAGTGGGAAGGAAAAGAAAAATAAGAAATTAGAGCTTGTACATATAGATGTATAGGGACCATCTCAAGTATCTTCCCTTGGTGGCTCTATGAATTATGTTATATTCTTTAATGATGTAAATGGAAAAGTATGGTTTTATTTTCTTAGATAGAAATATGATCTATTTGAAAGTTTTAAGAAATGGAAAAGCTTGCTTGTGAATGAGACTAGTGAAAAAACTAAAATAGTTAAATCTAATAATGGAGGTGAGTATTGCAACAAATTTTTTGAAAATTAATGTTCCTCTAATGGTATTTGTAAGTAGAAAAATGTTCCAAAGACTCCACAAGAAAGTGGAATGGTTGAACACATGATTAGGACAATAATAGAGCGTGCAAGGAGTATGAGGTTTTATGTTGTGATGCCCTTAAACATGTGGGAAGAGACTATTAATACTAATTTATATTTAATCAATGGAGGTCCCTCTTCTTCTTTGGGTTTTCATATTCTAGAGGAAGCATGGGCAAGTAAGAAGGCAATTTATTTTTTCTTAGGACTTTTGGTTGCGAAGCATTTGCATATATAGATTTTTAAATTAGAACCAAGTTGAAAGCTAGATCTAAGAAATGTGTATTTGTTGGACATGACATTGATGTATTTAGCTATAGACTTTAAAATTTTGAAAATTATAAATTTGTAGGAAGTAGGAATGTCATATTCAATGAGAAAGTGTTGTACAAAGATCTTTTGCAGCAACATGAGAAGAAAGAAAGTGATTATGTACTATTGGTTGATACTCAAAAGGATAATGTTATATTATTCCCTCATGCTCTACAACAACAACAACAATAAATACCACAAACCCTAATGAATGTTAGATGATCGACAAAGCTAAGTAAACCTCCAAAAAGATTGTATCCCTCTTTATACTCTATTTATTAATGGATATTGGTGAAATCGAAGGATATGATGCAGTTGTGTGGGTGGATACAAAGATTCAATGGGAGTCTATAATAATAGAAGAAATGGACTCCTTGCTGAAAAATTAGACTTGAGACTTATGTAAGTTTCCTCCAAGTAAAAGGGCTTTACATAATAAATGGGTTTGTAGACAAAAAGAAGAAGATGGAGGTAAGAAAAGATTTAAATCTAGGTAAGTTTTAAAAGGATTTTCACATAAAAAGGGCATTGATTTTGATGAGATATTTCCTTCATTTGTTAAGATAACTTATATTTGTACAATTTTAATTATTGTGGTTGTTGAAAATTTTAATTTCGAACAACTTGATATTAAAATAACTTTTCTCCATATTGATTTGGATGAAGAAATATCTATGGAACGACCATAGGGATTTGAGGTCAAAGGCAAAGATAATTTAGTGTGTGATTGAAGAAAATTTATATAACTTGATGAAAGCACCTTAGTAACGATACATTATCTTATGAATGAGCTTGGATACACTTAGTGTAATTCAAACCATTGTGTTTATTCTAAGAGGTTGGATGAGAATAGCTACATTATTTTGTCTTTATATGTTGATGATATGCTTGTAGTTAGGTCTAACATGGATTGCATCAAGAGATTGAAACAATCATTAGCACATTCATTTTCTATGAAGGATCTAAGGCCAAAGAAAAAATCCTTCGTATGAAAATTTGTAGAGATAAGAATAACATAAAATTGACATTATTTGAGGCTAATTATATTGAGAAGGTGTTGCAACATTTTCATATGGAGAATGTCAAAGTTGTTAGCACAACTTTATCTAGCTATTTGAAATTGATTAGGAGATGTGTCCCAAGATGAAGAGGAAGATTCAATGTCCAAGGTACCTTATGCTTCAATTGTAAGTAGTTTAATGTATCTCATGGTGTATACTAGACCAGATATTGTACATGTTGTGGGAGTTGCTAGCAGGTATATGAATCATCTTGGCATGACCATTAGAATGCATTCCAATGGATTCTTATATATTTGAGTAAATTCCATAAATGTTTACATTTTGGGGGCTCTACTAAAGATTTAGAAGGCTATGTTGACTCAAATTTGGCAGGCAATCTAGATACTAGGTGAAGTGCTACAGGATATGTATTTACTATTGATGGGATAACAGTGAGTTGGATTTCTTAGTTGTAGAAGGAGAATCCTTAATCCACTATAGAGGTAGAGTATGTTGTTGCTACAGAGGCAGCCAAGGAGATGACATGGCTTCAATTTTTCATAGAAGAATCAAGGCACCCACAAATGGAAAATTATTGATGCAAGATGGCATTATTTGGATCTAAATCTCTATGTTATTCTTATTCTTCCATTGTGTGGTTATTTGCTAGGGGCTAGGACATCTCCTTTGGGGATTCTTTTGTCTTGCACTACATCAAGGTATTAGAGAAGAGATCGATCTTGTGGTGGATTGTTCTCTTCTAAAGTCCTAAATATCTTTGTTGTGAGGTGGCAGATCGTGGTTCTGACTTATAATTGTAGAGGACTTGCAGATGGATTGATGGTTGCGAAGATAAAAATTCAATCTTGTTGATTGAAAGTTTGATTTGGTTGATGATTGTTAAGAGCATCGATTTATTGCAAAGGGTTTACAAAGATCTGGGAAGATGCCTTTGAGAATATTAGACCCTAGGATGATTGTAGATCTCCATGATGTGGTGGAGAAAAAGATTTTAGAGATGTCTACTCAGTTTGAAGCTAGATTGACCAATCGAGTTGAGGAAGGGATAGTTGAATTTCATAGAGATTTATGGAGTTAGAGTCTACCGATCTAGAAGAGTATTGTCTGGCTGGTTAGAAGACTTGTTTTAGAGAAAAGAGGGCATGGCAAGGTAGAGGCTAAAGTTGGTTTTGTTGATCATTTTGAGGAGTGTGATGCAAAACCTATAGAGAAATTTGCTATTGTTGTTGAGGATATTCCTAACCTTGTTAATGATAGGATGGAAACTTGTTTTCATGATCAGCTGGTTGTATCTAACATGAAAATTACAGAGCACTTGGTTGTGGATAATCAGGTTGTTGTGGATATGGAGTTGGATTTTGTTGGTGCAGATTCACCGTTTGCTAATGTGGTTGAGGATCTACACGATATTGTAGATCTGTATGTTCCTAATTTTCCTATGGTTGATTTGGCTAAGGATTTACATGTTGCTTTGAGCTTAGATGTTGTTGACATGAATTTCATGTTTGAGGATGTTATTATCGCTAGTTGTGATCAGTTGTAGAGATTTTTGGTGAAGCATGTTCAATTTGTTCTTGGGAGTGAGCATGTTGATTGGGTTACTAAGATTCATTTGATTCTGATGTTTGAGTGGATATTTGTTCTCTTGTCCTTGATGAATTGGAAGCCTTTGATGAAGATGAAGATGGTTGCATATATTTATTTTGGCGTCAAAATGTGGGACACACTTTTCTACCTACCTTGAGAGTCTAATGCAAGAGCATCTTACATCTAAAAATAAAGTGGGATATAATAATAAAAAATTAAAAAAAGGGAAAAAAATTATGGAGGAGAGAGAAAGTGACAAAAATTAGAGGAAATAATAATAATAAAAATAAATAAATAATAAATGTAACTTATAGCTTCAGGGTTTATTTAATGTACAGGTTTATTTAGTGTAACTTGCTAGGGGTTGAATTCTGGCTTGGTTTGGTATAAGAAGAGGGTCTTGTTTTCTCATTATTCATTATCCAATATGGAGGAAGTTAGCTAGAGAGGAGTAGCTAAGAAGAAAGAAGTTGAGCAGAGCTAGTAGTTGCGGCTTGGGAAACAAAAAGGTTGCTTGGTGGCTTGCAAGCACAAGTTTAGATTATTTTGGGATTTCTACTATAATGTGGATCTGGGCTAGCTAGGGTTTAGATCTTGCGAGATCTCATAGAATTACTATTATAATTTCTTATGTATTTGGTTGTAAACCAGAAGGCCTTACAATCGGGCAAGTTGTATAACACACTGCTAGGGAACCCAAAATAAATTAACCTAAAGTTTCACTAAGTTTGTCAAACATTTTTTTTGAATTATAATAAACAACGACATATATAATATAGTAGAAGAAGTAATAACAAGAGATAAAATAGTGAAAGCATTAACTCACATACATAACAACCATCGTAAATAGATTACATCTCCTAAGGGTTCCATGACATTGAATCACATTTAAGTTTAATTAAATACTAAATCTAACACATAACTAGAACCACATCATGGAATAGTCATAAGTACAAATCCATTTAAATAATATACAATTACATGATGCCACTTGACAATAATTAGAATGCAATCATCCACTATACAAGTCATAGGGTATGAAAGGCTAAAAGAATATACATTATAAAATAGATTACATCATCTCGTAACTATGAAATCAAATACAATATAGCAGAATATAACCACCATCAAAAACACAAGAACATAATGAAAGTTAATACAAAATAGGGAGCTTTAGTAATGACATCGAACTATCGAATCTTAATGGTATAAGAAAAAAAGCACTACCACCCAACCTCGTGGAACCTAAATGGCCCACTCCCACTACACTAAGGAGATAAACTCAAGTCCCAAAAAGGATAACAATACTAAAAGTCATAACCAACATCTAGGTCAAGGAAACACCTGAAAGAAAACTATCTCAAAGGGTACCAAGACACAAGTATCAACTAATCCCAGAGGAAACAAGACATGCAGGAAATCTACTATGTAAGTGGGCAAGTGTCATCGCACGAGCCAACTCTAAGGTTACCCTAGCAACCTGACTTGACTTCGACCCTCTAGTGACTCTATATGGTACTAGTATCCTTTCATACTGACAAGGCATACTAACAAAGCAAGGTTGCAACTAAGCACCCTCTCTACTCCTATCCTAGCTTGTACTAGCACTCAAGGCATGGGCGAGGAAAAACAATGACTCTTATTAATTTATTTTAAACCCATTTAATAAAATGATATCACTTATTAAAACAACCTACAACGAGTTACCCAGGCAACCTCTTTAGGGCTTCGGCCTCCATTGCAAGCCACTTCCCAACATGACATATAGATAACCTCCTATAAGTTTAGCAAAAGCAGATAGTCTCATACAACCATAAACCACACATCAGTTCTTAAACAAGCAACTAGAAAGTATTGAAATATCACTGATCAAAATCATAGATTTCACCAATACAATCATCCTCACGGGACTGATCCAAAATCAAGTACATATAAACCAAACCATGACATCACCAAAAATAAATCACATAATCACCCCTGTCCTATACAAGCAATTGGGAAGCAATCCAAAGATAACTGATTGAAGACTCAAAGCTTACACTAGAAAAGTCATATCATTCACTTTAGCTCTACACAAGAGAAACTTGAAAGTACAACAAAACATCTGATCAAACTCATCATAGAGCACACATGGCACATCACCATGGTTGGGTATAAAAGATCGGATACATAACATCATCACAGAATAAAACTCTCAAGCCTCTGGTAAAATATCTTGATTTGGTCAAAGTATTAAGTCAAACCTCGAAACCCAACATGAAATACCAAGCATCATACAAAGTACATAACAATGTAACTTTTGTAACTCATTAGGTTTTGAAAACACAAAGGTTTAATTTTCACTTATAGGTTTGCAAGTTCTCACTTTCAGATTTGATAACAACCAAGGTTTTAGCTTTTGTCTTTTCAAAGTATGATAACTACTAAGGTTTTCAAATTATCAAATAAATTTCCCTTAATAATAAAAATCATTTTCATATATCTAAACCATATAAACACATCCAAGCTATAAAAAAACATTAATTCTCCCAATTATTTTTTTTGATTTTCAATTTACTTTAAAATTATATTTAAATAATAAAGTAATAAATCAAAATTTTAAATAATTAAATTTAAAATGTTAACAATACTTATTAAAATTATTAGTAATAATAATTATCAATTATTACCAAAATAAGTTTATATTTATTAAACTAGAAAAACTTTCCCAAAATGGAAACTGCTAAAAATTGAAACTTACTGAAAACGGAAACATGTAAAAAATGAAAAATTCCCAAAAATGGAACCTACTAAAAATGGAAAATTTTCAAAAATGGAAACCTATTAAAAAGGAAACTTTCCAAAATAGAAACCTACTAAAATGGAAACTTTCAAAAAATATAAACTTGTTTAAAATGGAAACTTGCTAAAACAAAAAGTTTCCAAAAACTATCCAGAACACAATTTTCTAAATCGATTCAATCTATGAATTACCAAATTAATCAAACAAGGGTTTTAGATAATAAATTTGTTCACAGATGTTCAAGAACAATACATTTCAACACAAGGGTTTCAAAAAGATGAAATTTTTTCTCAGTTGTCTCATAAAAAACAAAGAACAATAGATTTAGAAACAAGGGTTTCAAACACAAATTGAAATTCTGAAAATAATTTCATTCAGACACAAAGAAGACAGATATTTTCAAAACAAGAAATAATGCACAAAACTCACAAGATCCTACCTGGATATGATGCTAAACAAAGAATGCACCAAATACGCAAGAGTTTTCCTTCTCTTTTGAAAACCCTCATCCCAAAAATTGGCTCTTCATTCAAACACAAAGAAGACTGATATTTTGAAAGTAAGAACTAATGCGCAAAACTCACAAGATCATACCTAGATCTGATGCTAAACAACGAAATGACCAAATACGCAAGAGTTTTCCTTCTCTTTCAAAAACTTCATCCCAAAAATTGGCTCTTCCAAACTAGTCTGTGGAGAAAATGAGCTCCAATTTCCTACTAAAGAGTTTTTCCCTAAATTAGGGCTTCGATTGTGCAATCATGCAAAAAGCCCTTTTTCCTTTTTTATTTTATTATATTTTAATTTCATGCACCAACTTAATGCATTTTAATTAAAATAAACTTTATTAAATTAATGCTTTCTCTCTCTCTCTCTCTCTTATTAAATCATGAGACACTTTTAATGTTATATTTATTAATTTAACTAATAATATTATTTAGAGTTTATTATTAAAATAAAACTCCTAAATAAATTATTATTAAATTAAATAAATATAAATATGCCAAAATTAGAACTTTAATAAAATCTCTTAAATATATTTATTTATTTAATTAACTTCTCAATAAATTAAATATTGATTTTTCTTTATCGATTTATCATTAAATTATATCATTAAATATTCTTTTAGTATGATTTACCTATAATTTAAAATCACAACAAACCTACAAGACTAAATATGACAACTCAACTGAAGACAAAGAAAAAAATCAAATTCCAGGGTTAGAATCATGAAGTCATGTCACTTGACGAATTCAAACGGGTAAACAACTCAGATACTTGTCCTACTTTCTAGGACACATGGCTTAGGTTGGGATTTAGACTCAAGAATAACCTCCTCACTTATGCCATTGAGATACTACGATAGGGTACACTCATTCTAGCATTTCAGGAAAGTCGATACCCAGTACCTACAATCTACATAAAATCTACGCATGTATATACACATATAATATAAACTAAATAGGCAATGGCAGGGAGTGTACATCGTGTAGATCTCGACTAGCAAATGACTACAACTCCCTCCCTCAACCACATTAGAAATGCCAAACATAAAGAAAACATATAGGTACACTGTACACATGCAAGTATGGGGTAAGTATCCATTGAAAATGCATATAAATAATCCATCTAACTAACATCATGAAATAACTGAAATCATTGTATACAATCCTCTTCATCAAAGAATAATCATGCATATATGAAATACCTAGGTAACCCATCACATAAATCAACTGAGTATGAAATAACATTTAATCAAATCCGATAACCAAGTATTGATAATCATAAAAAAATAATCATCAAACTGGCTTAAAAGAATTTGGCAATAATAACTAAAAAGTCAACTAGGGGTAGGCATTACATGTTGGATGTAAATCTTATGATTATATTATAAAAGTTGGCATTGTTTGGATCTAAATCTCTATGTTATTCTTATTCTTCCTCTATGTGGTTATTTGTTGGGGGCTAGGACATCTCCTTTGGGGATTATCCTACCTGGCACTACATCAATCATCTATTTACAAAATAGCCAAAGTGTCATATACCTTGCCAAAAAGAATCTTTATATTTAGAGATAAAACACTTACAAATATGGTACTATTTCATTCAGTTAGCTTTGGATGATGGACAATTAGATCTAGAAAAGATACATATATGTTTACAAAGGTACGAATAAGGGAGAATTTGAAATCCACTTTAGCTTCAGTTGGTCTTCTAGATTGAAAGAAATAAAATAGAATAATAGAGTTGAAAGTGGTTTTACATTCTAGTGAAAGCTACAGATTTACCAATCATATGATCAGTCTCCAAGTGGGACATTATTGTTGTGGAGTCTGATCAGTGTCCAAGTGGGAGATTTTTGTATGTGGAGCCTAATCAAACTTGGAGGCTATTTTTTCCCACTCTGTTCAACATGGTTTTCCTCCATTTTTCCCTATGAGGGTTTGGAAGCACCCCCACGATATGGGTCAAGGGGAACTGCCCCTTGTAGGGTTTGAGGGCAACACCCAAGGTGGGGTCCTAGGGTCACCCTCCAAGTGCACTCCCTGATGTGATATAGGGTGGGGTCAAGGGGCAGTGCCCCCAAGCCAAAAATGAATTTATTATTGTAAAAGGAATTAAGAGTTATTTTTTCTATTAGAAGACATATTCTAGCCCTAATTTTACAAGCAACATACATCTTGTGTAAAATGCCTTAGGATCAGGGGTTTTATAATGTATGATGACTTAGTAGCTTCTTGCAGTGGTATTAATTAACAAGGGATTGCATATTGTAATCAAGTTGAAATCAGTGGATAATAATATAGAACTTATATTTGGTGAACAGAGCCTACAGGTTGGGTGAACCATGTTAAGTCTTAGTGTCTTATGCTCTCTTATGTGTGCTTTATTCTTTTGTGATATTGGTTATATTTGCATGAAATGTCTATTTATATCTCTCTAATCCTAACACAAACACCCATACTAAACTCCATTCCCATTTCTATAACTATTGTTCCTCCACCAATAATTATCTATCCTAGCTATGAACCATATAAAACTACATTTTTTTAGCAAAACATTGTTGCCTCAACTGAACCAGAAAATAACTTGTCTATTGAATTTGAGGTCATAAGGAAAATATTTTCCCAACTATCAAATGAGTTAATATGGATGAATTTAAATTCTCCTTTCAATCAAGGAAATTGTCAATGATAGTCTACTACCCTAAATATTTTCTCTCAAAAATAAAATTCTAATTCTAATTCCTACAAAAATAATAGAAATATAAATAACAATAATAAAGGTGGGAATAATAACAACAATTCACAAGAGAAGATATTCAGAGTCCGCAATAGATTAGACTTGGAACAATCGACCAAATAATGGTAGTATACCCACTAATAATGCTTATGCATTTGATTTTTTTGATGTAAATTGTGTAGATATGATAGGAATGTGACAAAATAGCTTGGTTTAAAGGCCTGACCCCTAAAGTTAACATACTTTTTGGATTGTTTTGTAGGATAAAATTCTCAACACTGACAATTTAATGAAGAAAAGTATGTGTCTTGTCAATAGGTGTTAACCATTTGACTATTCACTACTCTTATACTAGAAGGTTATAGGAAAGGATTTGTGGTATGTTGGATTTGGATTGGGTTTTCCCCCTTAGTATTCAAGAGTTATTCCTATCTTGAAAGTCTCCTTCCAGTAATACTTTGATTATGAAGTTATGGGAGTTCATTCTCCCATTTCTTTGCTTGGGTGTGTGGAAGGAAAGAAATGACAGGGTGTTCAGAGGTAAGGAGACTAATTCTATTCAGTTATTTCATAAGATTAAGCATTTGGTGATTGAGAATATTTTGATATTAGGGAAAGGTCATGAACCTCAGAATGAAGGGGAAGGTAAAGTGATTCAGAACTAGAATTTGGAAGGGTTAAGCGTCTCTCAAAATGCTATAAATCCTAGGAATTTAGCTAGGTGGGACTATCCACCACAAGACTAGTGTAAGATTAATTTTGATGGGGCCTTGAAGGGTAACCCAAGGATTGTGGGTTGTGGTGTCATTATCATAAATATGTATGGGGATAGTTTGGGTATTATGGCTATTCCTATTGGGGAACAAACTAACCATTTTGTGGAGGCTAGTGCAACTTTCTATGGTCTTCATTTAGCCAAGAGTTTGAATTTGAAGAAAATTTGGCTTGAGGGGGATTCCCTTAATATTATTAATTGTCTTCATAAAATTAATAATCCCTCTTGGACCATCCATAATATTAGATGCACGGCTCTTAATATTGTTAATTCTTTTGAGGATTGTGTTATCACTCATAACTATAGAGAAATGAACCAAGTTGTTGATTGGGCTATGAATATGGCATGCAATAGTCATACAAAGATAATTTGGAATAATGGTGACAACATCCCTACTGATGGGTTGGCCTTGATAGAGTATGAAAAGGTTAGAAGTTTGAAAAAAACTTTTAATAATAATGAACACGACATTTAAGAATAATTATGATCTGGGCAGGAATGGTGAGCTACGGGCTATGATTAGTTTTGAAGGGACTATATATTCATTGCCACATGGATTGTGGGTCTTTATACATAACAAAAATATTTGTTGTCATATCGACACTGAGTTTTCCTTATTTATTATTTTTGCAACTACTGGGAGAATCTACTATAGTTTAAGGAAAGCGGGAGGCAGAAGAAAGAGGATCAAGCCTGTGAGCTCCAAGGAATGGATGAAGAAGACAAATATTTGGGATATTTTGGAATAGGGGCATTTCACGAGCTTCATGGAGAATATAAAGGGTTGCAATCCCTCCATTACTTGCCAATTCATTAAGACCTAGAAGAATGGTAGTATTATGGTGGGGAATCAGAGAATGGATGTCACGAAGGACATTATAGCGAAAGCTACTGGTCTTGATATAGAGGGTATCAACTTTTGTAGGGATAGGCAGCTGTCTAATCATGTTGTTGAAGAATTTTCAGAGACAACTAAGGAGCATAATAGGTTGGTTAAAATTTCCAATGCCTATTTTAGCTCTAGTTCCATTTCTCATCCTTGGAGATTTATCATGTTCATGGTGATTGAATACCTAAGCCTGGATGGTCATTTTACTAAGATTTTTGTCTATTGAAAAAAATGGAACCAGGGAGAATTCAAGGTTTAAAGGACTTGAAAGAGGAACAAGGCCCCAACAAACATATTAGGGCTAATTCTATGAAGACCGAGGTCATGGAAGCCAAAGAAGTGGATGATCTAAAGGCCTTGGTGGTTAACATGAATATCCTTGTAGATTAGGTTGCAGATGTCCTAAAGACATTGTAGTTGTCTTTTTGCTGGCTTTTTGCTTTATTTTCCTGTTGTTTGTATTAAAATTTATGGTCTTAGTTCTATTTTTTGGCGCTAATGCACATTACTTCTAGGCTTCTTTGCTCTTGCTTTTAGCTACTTTGTAAAATGTTTCAAGTCCTTTAAAACCTATTTTAACTTAATCAAAATAATATGTACTAGAATGATAACAAATCAAAAGAAACATCCCCAAGATACATAACAACCCCCTTTATTGTTCATTGCAATGTTATTTAATTCATATGATAAACCACTGGGGGGAGAAGATTTAGAAAATAATCAAGAGAAGTTTGTGTTTCCATTCAACCAGGAAGAAGGATAAAAATATTTTGAAATACATGCATTTTTAACTAATAACCAAAATGCATACAACTTGAGAAACATAAAAGAGCCTCTAACAAATGGAATCCCTCTTGGATTACATCCTTCTCATCTTGATCCACGAGCCACCAATAATCTAGTGCTTCTCAAGGCCCCAACTAATGCTACTTTGAAATTCCAAAATACACCCATGATACTAAGAAATTCAACATGGTCTTCTGAAAAATACAGTGTAATTAAAGATGTAAAGAAGACTAAGGCCAATATTTCAATGTTTGATATGCTACAAAGACACACGAACCAAAGGAAATCTTAATTGAAATCACTAGATTACTTTAAGCCAAGTACAAGAGGAAATTATGTTAAGTCACCTACTTCTAATGTTAATGTAGTTGAGGCTATGCCCACTATGTTTAAGGACAAAGTAAAACTACCATCATTTTTGTTGTGTCTTTGAATCTTTGGTAAAAATATGCATAATTATCTAACATATCCTGGAGTCTCTCTCAACATGGTGCCTCTTTCAATATCTCAAAGATTAGGTGTGAGTATACAACCCACAAAAAAGGTAGTGATCTAATTGGATAAAAGTGAAGTAAAAGTGATCGGTGTACTCAATGTTGTATTCAACCAACCACCAATCCATGTATCCAAGACATCAATCCTTATAGAAGGAAATCAAAAACCTACAAGGGAAACCCTAAGAGGTAAATAACATTTAATAATTACTAATTAATTATTAAATGGAAATGCAAGGTGCATAAAGTAAAATCTTAAAAAGGGAGTAAAGGTAATTTAATAAATCAAATTAAATTAACATTTTACTCTAACACCCCCTTTAGATGAGCAATAATGAAACTACAAACAATGTAGAAAAAGCAAGGAAACTACAATACAATGCTGAAAGCAAACTTGGGTCCTAGAAACAAGGCTTGATGAGGTACCCAATCACAATCAAATCTCTATGAAATGAGGAAATAGAGAAAACCCAATGGGGAAAACCCTACTCCAAATAGAGATAGAAAAGGATGCACAAATGAAATATCTCACGAGACTCTCTCAAGACCATAAGTACAATAAAACCCCCTACGATAGAAGCTTGAGACTCCATAGCCCCCCAGAATGGCAGAACTCCTATGTTGATGAACATACTAATGTGGCTCCAATCTAAAAGAAACAAAGGTAGTGGACAAGGAGGGTGAAACCCTTGAATTTAAGGTGAAGCTAGAAGTCCTAGCTGATGCTCAAAGGATAATGCATGAGAATCTTGAAATGTAATCTCCAATGGAGGTGGGATAATGGTAGGCAATGCTGAAGAGTAATCTTGTGCGATAGATGGAATTTGAATAGGAGGTGGAGGTGTAGAAGTCACACACTAGTCTCAGGAATAATACATAAGTTCAAGCAACCTAACTTCACCTCAGTATTCTCTCATGAAGAAGGAGAGTGAATCTCCGATAGTGGAGATTGTGGACCAAAATGAGAGAAAGAGTATAGGTGGGAAGAGTGATCAACAATCATTGTAGCAACAATATTTCTCATCTCACTATCTCTGATGTGCACTAAATCCTATGAAAACTTAATTGTTTTCCCTGTCCCACTGTGTGCAATCTGATAAATAGAGAGAAGGTTAGAGGGCAAAGATGGAACACAAAGTACATCATGAAATGTACCATAATCAATGCAAATGGAACCTTTCCCACATACAATCATAACAATGTTGTTCCCCATCAAAATGTGTGGGGTGGGAGAAGCCTCAAAAGAAGAGAATAAATCCTAAGAAGATGCCATATAGTGTGAAGCATCTAAATCCAGTAACCATCTAGAAGAATGTGGAGTAGTAATTGCAAATAGTGCATGGCCTTTTCCTATACCTTTATCACCTTACTGAAATGATGATGATGAAGACGATCTGTGAGAAGTAGAAGGAATATCAATGTTGCTCTTCTGAAGGAGAGTTGTCAAATTTGAAACCTATTTGGCATAACTATCTAACTTCTTCTCATAGCAATGTGACTCATCATGATTAGGCCTATTACAAAAAGCACACTTTGATCTTTTTGACTTTGGTTTACCCCCCTTAGGAGGAGGTGGCCCTGATGAACTATGAGAGATAGAATCAATTTGAGACTCTGTGGAATGTGATTTTTGTGTCTTCTCCTTCATCCCAGAAGATGGCCGAGCTACCAATGCATAAGTCTATGAGCCTATGAGAGAATCCAGCTAAGAGAGCTTACCTTTCTCTCAAGTCAAACGATCACAAAAAACCTCAAAGGATGACATCATACATCTATTACCCAAAGCATCTTTGGTGGAATAGAAGGTAGAAGCAAAAATCTGAAAGTTTCCACGAAGCTTAGAAAGAATCAGGTAAATGCAATCAGTGTCAATCTTGGTTTTCCCACAACCCTGCAATAAAGATCTTTGTTGTTTGAACCTCATAATAAAGTCCTCAATAGAGGGGAAAGCATCAAATACAAGAGAAGTAAGCTCTGCCTCAATCTAAAGTGCTATGAACTCGTTGATGGTACCAAACAAGCCATTAAAGTAGGCTTCATCCATCTTATTCCTACGTTGCAAAGTCTAGTATTGACTTTGAAATACTGGCTACATTGTATCTAGACAAGACCACAAACCCTTTGAATAGAGAAGCCGTTGCATATGAAATTACCATGTGTGATAGTTGTGTGGGTTTAGAAGTATTAGATAAGAAGAGGTCTTGGTCATTGTTTTAAGAAGGGGTTTTCAAGTTTTCTAATATGCTAATATTGTAATAGAAAATAATGAAAAAACCCCCCCACAATGCAAAAAACCAAACCCCAACTTGCAAAAGGAATGCAAATTTTAGTTGAGTATCACAAATACCTGATATAAAATACTAGTGAAAAGACAATACTTGATATAAAACACTAGTGAAAAGACAAAGAATCTAGAAAGTGCTCGAGAAGAGCTTTTTGACACTTCTTTCAAATTGAAAAATGCAACTAAGACGAGAAAGTTATGCCCCTCATAAGATAAAAAGGATCATCTGACTTCAAGCAAAAAACATGTACCAAATGCCTTGGGATCTATGCCAAAATTTAGTAATTTTCATGCAAAAGTACCTCAATTTGCACACAAAAAGCACAATTTTCGAACAAAAAATCTTGATTTGTGCACCAAAAATCTTGAACCATGAGTCAAAAATATAGATTTGGTGCAAAAATCCTGATTCTCGAACCAAAAAATCTCAATTTTCTTGTCGAAAATCATAAAATCATTGCCTCAAGAAACTTGCCCAATCTAGAAGCAATATTATTTTGTCTCAGATTCCAACTGTGCCCAAATTGGACAAATTTTATATGTAAATGGGGGTTTTGATGCCTTCTGAGTCCAACCGTGAGTTCTATTTGGCCTTAAAGTGCTTCAAAAAATCAAAGACCCCCTATTTTCACATAAAATACTCAAAAAATGCCAAATCTATTATGTGAAACCCTCATTCTTCTTTTTCTCCAAATGTTGAACAAGCTAGAACAAATCTCACTCTTATACCATGAAGGATTTGAGCAATACAAATCCACAAATCCCGAAGAATACCTACATGTAAGAACTTGTCACAAAGAACAAAAAGCAAAGAAGAGGCAAGGGTTTTGTTATGAAAATATGCGTACTGTATTATCAGAATGAAAATAATTAAGATATTTACAAAAGATCATTCCTGATAGAAGGAGATCGAAAACCTAAAAGGAAAACCCTAAGAGGTAAATGAAATTTAATAATTAGTAATTAATTATCAAATGGAAATGCAAGGTGCATAAAATGAAATCTTAAGAAGGGAGTAAATACAATTTAATAAATGAAATTAAATTAACCTTTTACTCTAACAAAGAAAATATGTCCCAACTCAAGAAACTAGTAGAAGAGATAAATTTTAAATATGAAGAACTTGAGAAACTAGTTTCCAATAGTCCTAATGATGATCCAACAATAGATAATGAAAAGAGATATTCTTCCAAAGCATGCACCTCTTTGATTGATGTTATTCCATCTATTACAACAAGTAAGTTGCCAAAAGTTAAGGGTAAGGAAAAACCATATCTCAGTCACCAATCAAGAATCAAGGAGTCTAGAAGTTGAGGTTCGATGAGTCCAAATGCAAGCATGGAGATATAGAATGCATCTAATTGATCAATCCAAAAGGAAACTCTTTATATATTGCTTATAGATTGTAATTTATATGCACCAACAATGTTGTAGAATAGGAATTTATGGTACGAGGGTTCCTTATCATACTACAAAAAATGATCAAAGTGTTATTTTTTGAAGGGAATTCACATTTGGTAATTAGGTATGTGAGAAGACTTTACTCTTGTAACAACAAGACAGTGCTTGGATACAAAAAGAGTGTCTATGATCTAATCAAATATTTCCAAGCTTTTATTATAACATTGATCTCCAAAAGAAGAAATTATGTCATCGATGCATTGGCTATATATTAGCCAATGCATTGCAGCCCGTGGAAAGAACTAAATTGAAAAGATACTTAGTTAAATTGGTTGCCACCCCATCTATCCTTGGCATCATGTAAAACTTTTTAAGTACTTAAAGATGATCAATATATTATAGAGTTCATAATGTGTAGTGGTGTGTTTGAAAAATAGTTGTTTGATGGTGAACTTGAAGGAAAGGTTGAAACTAAAGCTGAGGATGAGGATGGTGTGGTCATTCTATGAAAATATTTCATTGCCAAGGGGATGGATGAGCTAGAAAGGATCTTCGATAAAGATGATTGTGCAACGTATAATCTGGGTACTAAGGAAGACTCGAAGATGGTTAAAATTGGCACACTAAACAAGAAATGAATAACATGATTTAGTTGCTAATAAAATACAAATGTGTCATAGCATCTAGCTATGAAGATTTGAAAACATATAATTCCAAAGTAATTATGTATAACATACATTTGAAATCAGATGCTAAACCATTTCATTAATGATAAATATCAATCAATCCAGTCATTGGACCATTAACTTAGAAGAAAGTGTAGAAATTTCTGGATGTATGAATAATTTTTTCAATTAGGCACTCTACATGGGTTGCAAATTTGATGCATGTACATAAGAAGAACATAATGATCAAACTTTATGTTGATTTCAAAAATTTAAAATGATCTTCTCAAAAGGAAAATCACTTGTTTCCCTCTTCACAAGAGGCATTGCAAATCACAAATGGCTTGAAAATGATGTCCTTCTTAGATGTATAGTCTAGTTACAATCAAGTGAGGGTATAAGAAGAGGATAGGTTAAAAACAACACTCACAAAAAAAAAAAGTACATTTACATATAGATACATGTCTTTTGGACTAATAAATGTGGGTGCTACATTTCAATGAGCCATGGATGTTCCCTTCAAGGGCTTGGTTAACAAATGCATCATTGCCTACATGGACAATTTGATGGTATTTAAAAAAAAAACCAATCTAATCACATTGTTGATATGAAATAAGTATTGAATTGATATAGGAAATATTGAAATTCATTGAATCCAAAGAAAAGTTCTTTTTGGATTGCTAAATGCAAACTTTTGGGTTATATAATTTTTGAAACTAGTATTTCTATTCTTTTTAAATGTAATTAAGCAACCAACCCACAATCCCTAGTTCGACTTTCAAAACCTTATGGCAAAAGATGAGAAATTTTAGTTTTAAGGAGGAAGAATCCCATATTTGTACCCATGTACAACCCATAGGAATCAATGGTCACTAACCATGAGTGAATTAGCCAAATTTGTAATTTTCTTCCTTAACAAAATGTTTATTCTTCTGAACACCACAAATACTATATAAGATAGAGGCTACTCGTCCAACCATTTGAGGCCCCTTAACTCATCATGGTTATTAGAATCCACTAACATCAATAGACCTACTTGATAAATACACAAGTTGCCTACTGCTCTACGAGCTTCAATGGTTTCCTCCTATATCTTAGCACATGTATTAATGTGCTTTCCAAAAACATTCTTAGACAACGAGGAAGAAAGTTCTTGCGATCCTTTCTAAAAACAACATAGATAAATAAATCATTGAGCTTGAAGATGACAAGATGTGTATTCACTGGTGAAATACAAATAAAACAACATCAATAAATCCTCTCGACTCACCCTCCAAATGCACGATTTCCCTTACAAACATATCGATTCTTATACTACTCTTGCCAATCAAGATAATGGGTATGGGCGAATGGGATACCAGATTTGGGGTGGTGTAATTTGATCCACATTTTGATGCATTTTTTGTTAGTCCACTTGGTATTAGAATACAAAACAATTCTTTTTTCTTACATTGTTACATTCGCGACATCCTATAGAGTCTACTAGCATTGTAAGGTTACACCTCTTTGCATAATTAGAGAGAATAATGATATATGAATATTATTTTATCATAGATAATGCTAATATATATTTTAATTAAAGTTAAACTTGTAATATTTAGACATTAAACAACATTTATTTTCTATTTTTTTTCGTTGTATGCAAATTCAAGTTTTATAAGTTTCTATTTTTTAAAAGTGAATTTAGTTTTGTTCTACAATTTAAAACTAAAAATCTAGATTTACATGGAAACTTTTTATATTTTTATTTTTTTGCATGCAAAAAAAAACCAGATAATTGTTAAAATCCACACATTCACGCTATCACACTCCACCTTTTTCCTAATTGTAGAATAGTTAAAATTCAAATTCACCACGAACACAATTGTGGCCTCATCCCTTCCCTTATAGATATCAGGGCCTTGCACTTAGCAAGACTTGATCTCTACACTCTTTGTGAACCTTTCAACTTCATCAATAGACCAACGACCCTTTGACAATATCTATTTTTTAAATATTAGTATTGATTTTTTTTTTCCCTTAAATTTGAGTTACAATGCATGGATGTAACCCTAAACGCAACTAAGAAAATGTTGAATATAAACAACGCAGTTAAAGAGGTAGCGAATTAGAACTACTCCAGCAGATGGATGAAGATGAGACTAATCTTCTCCTTTGTAACCATTTTCGAGAACCCAAACAGCTATATTTGCAGCAAATGATTCATGATTTTCCTCTCATTTCGAGGGCTTTGGTGGTTTTAGGGCTTCTGGGCTTTGCTACGTTTAGGGTTTATTGCGCGACTCCATTGCTGCAACCAAGGATGGGCAAAACAGCATACTACAACGAGGAAATCCATAACAGCTATACATGCTGCAAAAGAAAAAGCTCCGTCGAGAACTTCTGTTATTGCTCAATGCAGTTGCGGCAGTGAAGGATCGACGAAGGAACGAGGATTTCGAAGCCTGTGGACGTCTCATGAGCAACTTTAAATCATATGATGAGTGACGCAAGAAACACAAAAGTCACCATATAGATATCCTATATTCAGAAGGAAAATCTTTAATTATTTTCAGCCCTTAATATATTGGTTGATGCAGTTTTTTGGGTTCTGAAAATGGTAACAAAGCAGAAGATAAGTCTAAGGTATCGTGGGGCCAGTGGCAAATCTTTCATCCATCTGCATCAGCCTCGCAAAGATCATAATCGAAATAGTCAAAAGTGATTTCAATTCTGTTCCCCTTCTTTTCAGAGCATCTCTTCAAAAGAAAAGTAGGCAGCCCTGGATACAACTTGAAGCGTCAATGAAAACACGATATAGATAAGCCCTCGATGATAAGAGTGATGGGCAAACTCTAGATGCGCATAGCTCGAACATAATCTAGATCTCAGTTTCTAAACTGTAAGTTTCCCTATTCTGTAACCTAAATTTATTTATTCATTTCTGTTCTATAGTTGTATAAGTTCAATGTCCGTTCCGTCCTCCTCATATAGGAATCAATAGGAAAAAGTTAAAATATAAACCTCTCTAGTTATTGCACATGGCTGCACACAGGTCATTGAAGCCAATTCATTACGTATCCTTTCTATTCAATTTATAGCTATTTTGAACAATAAATATAGTGTCAGTATAATGGCTAAAGACTAGCTCTGCATGGGGCAGTGCAGGTATGTGACGAGGAATTTTATAGATAGTAAAATTATTTACATATTTTGTTTAATAATGTTAGTGAAATAGGATCTGTAACTTGTAATAGCACTTGTAGAATTTTTATGTGTTTTTCAAGTTACTATTCCAATGAATATATATATGATATAAAGAAGCATGCCTTTTGAAGAGACATGTCTCTTTAATATATTAACTTACAGTAGTTATAGTTATAACACAATTAATATACTCTCAATATATATATATATATATATATATATATATATATCACTCTTAATATAAGATAATTATTCCATATATAACATTGCCATATATTATATATCTCATATATAATTTATCCGATAGAATTATAACATTAACACTCCCTCTTAATGAAGAAGGATAAAACACATAGATATTACACCATAGGTAATATTTCAAAAATAATATATATAGGAAATCTTTGATCAGAAGATTTCTAGAATATGATATCATGTAAGTATTGGCCTATCAGAATATCAACATATGATATTCACCAATTACTATTTGATATCATATTTGGTAACATGAGCATTGGCCTATCAGAATATCAATCAAATGATATTCACCAAATACTCTGAGTAATGGCCTATCAGAACATCAACTAAATGATATTCATCGAGTACTCAATGTGGTAATGGCCTATCAAAATATTAGGGCATGATATACACCAAGTACCGAAAATATATCTATACAAACAACTTGTAGATAATCAAATTAATGATATCAACCGCCTAGTTGTTGATTTACAAGATAAAGCCCTTACATGAAACACTTTAAAAAAAAAAGAATTATGCTACAAGTTATTGTAAGGACGTTACTTTACAACAACTTCTCCTAATACAAGTCATAATCATTTAGAAGTCGTCACTTCTTCATGATGTACACAAGGGACAGGCTCATACATGTATGACATCAAAAGTTCCCATGAAGTCTCCATGAATACTGTCATGTGGCGTTGTCACATCATTCACCATAAAACATGTTAGAGAATAAGGTTTCTCCCTCTTAGTTTGATATCACCTTTTCTAACCTCTTAGCAAAAGGTTCTTTCCGATGAAGTGTCAAACTTCCTCTAAATCTGTTATCATCCTTCTAACCTCTTGGTAGCAAGTCATGTAATGCTTCCCTAGTTCAATAGGTATCCTGATAGCATAAGGTCTTCCAGCCTACAAACATGAGACTTTATCCCATGAATCATAGTCCTATAGCTGTTATAGTTCCTGACTAGTGGAGAATCCATCAACAAGGTCTACTCCTTCTGAACCAAGATCATCAAAAGTTTGATTGAAGCATTTTATTTTCTGCTCTCTCTCTTTCTCCAAGGTTGCCTCTAGTGAACTGTCAGACTCCCTCTCATAATGTCAATCATTAAGGATATTCGCTTCAAGAGACTCAAATTATCCAACCTGATCGTCAGATGAGTAATGAATCCTAAATCACAGCTTCTTTGTAGCTACTATCATAAGATTGAGTCTGCACAATATTTGGTAGCATGCCTAATGTACCAATCTTCTTTTCTTGCAAGAACATCCTCAGAGACAAAGGAAAAGATCAAGGCAAATAGCTCTTTATAGTAATTATAGAAATATAAAATAAGAGAGAGACTACAATAAGTAGATACATGCAATACCCGAGGATAATAAATACTTATTTGCAATAATAATATAAATTACTCCAATGAGGACGTCTTGTCTGCTCCCCATATAAGGACGGTTCAAATGGAAATAGAACATTCGTTATCATTCCCTCTTACAATGTTAGATTTCTCACTCTTATATTATTGAACATATTTTGTATCTCATCGTATATGATAGACTTCATCTCAACTTTTCTCGATCATGAGTGTACTCTTGAAGACATAGTAGATGTTGCTACACTGGAGCTCATGAAGGACATGGATCCAAGCCTCTTGTGTGCGTAGGAAGAAACCCAGGTGAAATCGATCAAGTTCCTTCGTAGCTTTGTACGATTCATCTTTCACTATCATTTCCAAGTGCCCTTTGTGCGTGAACTCAAGTACATTGAATTGGATGATTTGCCTTTTCAACATTGATGTTATAGTCAATTCACTGAGTTTGAATCCATGCAGACTGTAATGCATATGTAGTACTCCCAATCAGTACAGCGACAAAGCGTCCATTGTGAGGCTCATCCCATCTGTGGCACATTATGTGCTCAGTCAACACGAATCCAACTACAGGTAACAAATCACCGCACCAAGTGTGAAATTGAACTGAAACACACACATTAATCACAACCACTGATTTCTACACAAGTATTTTCTCAACATTTCTGATTAGCGAGCCCATGTCAGAGGATTCCATGTTGAGCGTCAGGTATCAACACATATATGCTCGTCTTCCATGTAAATCTGTTGACCAATCCACATGGGGGGAGTAAAAGAGTTTAATTTTCCTTTGCCACCTTTGATTGTAGTTTGATCCACACAAAATTATGGTAGGACGAGTGAAGGTTGCTCTGCAGTCCCCTACGGAGGGGCAGATGCTTCTCTCCAATCGGGAGATGCTCGAGACCAAAATATTCCAACTACCTTGGAAATCTTAATTAAGAAACAATATATGGGCTGACCACTGTGCTCAATATTTCTTAAATTCTTAAAGACAAGATGCTCACAATATCTGTGCAACTCTATTCGACAGGGAGCTTGAATGCCCGCGTTGGCCCATTTCGCAATGATGTCAAACCATTTAAATCTTCAATTTCCAGAGTTAAGCTCAGTAGATTACAGAAGCACAAAAAGTCAATTCAAGAGTCTCGAACTATGGCCCTAAGCAACTTCGGAGACACATGCCAAAATCAGAAAGTCTTGGTACTCCACACAATGTTCAGATATGCGGCATTCAATGATGGGCAGAATGCACTCCATTCAGACCCCAGATAAATATTAGATGTTGAATAGAGAACAATATATCTATTATCAATCGCAAAAGATGTTGAAGATCTGAAAATGTTGAGTTCGTTATCTTGATTTATTCACTAATAATGTTTCTTAAATGATTTACAGGATATTCCAAAGGATGAAGAGTTTCTGTTATCAATATAAATCGCTGCTTAAAATCTAATAATGATCACCAGTCGCATTTACTCTAAACTCTTCTCGCTGTATGTTCATCATTGTTTCTATTGAACAACTCGTGTCTTCCATATGATGAGAACTGTTATATCACTGGAGACATAAAATAGAAATTTATATTCCTTAATATTTCTTCGTATTTCTTAATTTCGGCTTCTACTTCCTGCTAGCTTTCGTGGGTGCCACAAATAACAGTAGTGTTGCATGAAGATAAACCTAAAAGTTTATGCTACTAGTATCACAACACAGTGACCGTGACTTATGAAAACCCTTGGAAAACATTTTAGTCTATGCTCAGTCATAAGTGGGCAGAATATCAGCAATTGCCAAGAAGATTCTGTAGTTCAAGGTTACTGCCATTCACAACCTTATCAGTTTCTAATATATCCATATCAACCTGGTGCGAGTGTAACTATACCGGTACAGGATTTCTGTCAACTATAGTGTTAGTATCATTTTATTGAGTTGTAGTTTCCTTATATTCCTGTTAAAGTTTCTCCAAATTAGCTTGTTCCACAAGCAGATTTTCGTATCAAATCTGTAGTTGTCTTTCAAGTTCTTTTTTGCTGCCTGACTGATTATTGCAAGCTTTCAATTCGGGTAGAAGCTGTCAATTCCTCTTGCTTGTGTAATGCTCAGAAACATTCCAGTTCAGTACTAGCAGTATCTGCCTGTTTGAAGGCCGTTTCCATTTGTGTCTACAATTTACCTGCCCTCACTCTGCTTCAACTCAGGAAAAATATCACAGTATTTTTCTATTCATCATGTAGATATCAAAAGATCCCTATGATTGAACGTGCTCTGATACCATGTTAGTGAAATAGGATCTGTAACTTGTAATAGCACTTGTAGAATTTTTATGTGTTTTTCAAGTTACTATTCCAATGAATATATATATGATATAAAGAAGCATGCCTCTTGAAGAGACATGTCTCTTTAATATATTAACTTACATTAGTTATAGTTATAACACAATTAATATACTCTCAATATATATATATATATATATATATATATATATATATATATATATATATATATATATATATATCACTCTTAATATAAGATAATTATTCCATATATAACATTGTCATATATTATATATCTCATATATAATTTATCCGACAGAATTATAACATTAACAAATAATTTACAAAGATGATTGTGTTCTGCTGTCATTTTGAGTTCTTCACGTGCTGTTGTCTTATAGATTCCCTTTGCCATACTCACATATAGCTTCAGTCTTCAATGGGAAACCCTGCAAATTATTCTGCAATATTGAAAATGGATGACTACGCAACTCCTAGTAGCTTAATCTGCTGCTCAATGTTTACAAACTTTGTCAAGGCTTTGCTTGTCTTTGTTATGAATTCTGTCACAAAAGAGCAACGTCTTAATTGCAGCTTTCAGTGCTTTATTCAATTTGCATTAGGATGTAATGTTCCTCTCTTGGATTGCCTTGTACTTAGGCCTGAATTCACAGGCCCAAGCGAAACAAAAAACGTAATATAGCTAGAGGTACAATCCTTTATTAAAAAATATGATGAAATAAGTTTGTTTAGGAACCCTGCAATCCAAGTTAGACAATAATTCAGATACAACTCATGAAACACATCCAATTCTAGGGTGAAGGAATACATAAATTTGCATAACAAATCTAAATGATTTGGTGGGAGTTAAACCATAATGAGGGTTGTGATGGAAGGCATGATGAGGTATTCCAAATATCCTCTACCCAAGGTCCCAAATATCCTCTACCTTGCTCCCTTTGCCTCATGGTCCTTAACCATTCTTATGAGGTGGTGTACCTAGTGAGAGGCTTGTATGCCGTTCCCCTCCATCATGTCAATCTCGTCACCTCTTATAATTGAGGATCTCCTCTAGTTCACTTCAACAATAACCAATATGGGGTTAGTGGGGCCGACTGCAACATGGTGGCCTTAAAATGACCCTCAATCCTAGGTCCAAGAGCAAAACCTTGTCCTCTTCGGCCTCATGGTCCTTAACCCTTTTCTTGAGGTGGTATATCTAGTGAGGGATCTTCCATGGGCCCTCGTCCTTGTTCTCCCCTCCTTCCTTTGACATGTTCAATTGATTGAATATAATATGGTGTAAGTATATATATTTACACCTTACCTTAATTGACATAAATACATAAGCATAGTATTTCTTCATACCACAACAAATTTAAAAGCTAATGGTATAGATGGTTTAATGGCTCTTAGTCGGCATTTTTTTAATTATTCATTGCCAATGTTGATTGTCTGTATTATTCTGGGTTGGTTACTTGATTTCATTTAATTGTTTAATTGTCTTTATTTTGGGGTGGTCCATTGATTTCGTTTAATTGCTTAATTGTCTTTATTTTGGGGTGGTCCCTTGATTTCATTTAATTGCTTGATTGTCTTTATTTTTGGGGTGGTCCCTTGATTTCATTTAATTGCTTAATTGTCTTTATTTTGGGGTGGCCCCTTGACTTCTTTTAATTGCCAATACTTAGTTATTTGATGCTGTGACCAGGGGTCTATGAAACAGCAATGTATTTGTCGCAGCAATTATTATTAATGCCTAGAGCAGCAGTTTTAATTAAATAAATAATGAAAATCAAGTTCTGACTGGGGTTTGTAATGGGACATTGTTAAGTTTGTAGCTTCAGTCGGATTGATTTGATCATGAGATACATTGTTGATGGTAAATCATCATTTAGACAAATATTCTTATATATATATATAATAATAATAATAATAATATATGGTCATTTATATTATCTTTAATATATTATTATTATTATTATCTAATGATGATTAACCGTAGAGACATGTCTCACACTTTGTGAGACATGTCTGCTTATTAAGATAATATCTTTAATATCTTTATTAAGATATTATCTCCTTAGTTAAATACTTTCTATAATGTTCAACTACTTGTTTGTACTCTGTCTTTCATTCTAGATAGGAATGTTTCCTATCTTGTCTCTTTTGTCTTCAGTTCATTTAGGAATGTTTCCTATTCTGTCTTCAGTTTTGTTTTTAATTTCGTCTTCAGTCTACGTTGTTTCTAAAAAGAAACAACGTCCTTGTAATTCTTAATAAGGAACACATTTGTTCCTCTATAAATCAATCATTCGGAAATCCGTTAATCTGCCAATTCTTGAATCTGGTAACATGGTATTAGAGCAAATACTTAATTTTTTTCGAAAAATTTATAATTTCTATTGAAATTATTTGTTAAGATTTTTAAAAATTATTTTTGGTCTTTCACAAACAACTCGGCTAGGGTTTTTGTTCGGTCATCCAATCACGGCTAGGGTTTTTGTTTGGCATCCGATTTTGAAAATTGTGGGTTTGTGTTAGCGTCTGGTTTTTTCTTTGAAAAATCACAACCAATGTGTTTTTTCGGTGTTTGGCGTTCGTTTTTCTAGTTTTTTGGCGTTCGTTTTTTTGGTGTTTGGCGTCTCATGCGCAATCGACATCCCAACAAGCTCATGCGCAGTGTACAGGGCTTGAAATTGTGAGTTTTTTGGCATTTTTTACTACCGTTTTTTGCAGACAGGATTTGGCACTTTTGCGCGCCTGCAATAGTGAAATAGAGTTTTTTTGGCTCACACTCCCTCTTACACAGTCGTCTCTAGTTGAGGGACTCTTTCTAGAACAAAAACCGACCTTTTTTTATCAACAATCCGCCATTTTTTCCTGCAAACTTCAACCTTCCAAGTAGCTGGCTAGCGTTTTGCTCGAAACCCTAATTTTTGGGGTCGAATTTTTTTGATTTCAAATTCTTGATGGATTTTTAGAGAGCTCAATTGAGTTGTCCATTTTTTCTAGGTGTTTCGATTTTTGTGCCTCAATTTTCGAGCCAACGGATCTAGAAAACGGCAGCATATTTCTTTTGGGTTTTTCGAGCTCTCTTCTAGGTCAGCTAGGAATTTGCCTTGAAATCTATGCCTATTGAATTTAAGTCTTGAAGTTTGTACCTGAATTCTTCGAAATGTCATCTTTGACTAATCTGATGTTGGAGGGCAATCTACGATTCAATAGCCACAATTATAACCACTGGAAGCAGTGCATGTTAACCATCTTCGTGTATTGTCGTTTGGATGAGCTTGTTCTATGCACAAAGACTCGTTCGACCTCTGACCAAGTAGAATAGGACAAGTTTGATGATCGCAATCGAGAGGCTATTATGCTTCTTAAGCTCTTTGTTATCGATGATCAGCTACTGCAGATTCCTTCCGACAAGTTAGTTGCAGAAATCTGGAAATATTTGAAGGAGTTGCATGAAACATCTGACAAGAGTTGGGCATTCTTTCTGAAAAAATCAGCTGTTCTCCATTATGATGGATGAATGTATGTCCTTGCAAGAGCATCTGAAAAAGATTAAGGACATCCGCGATCAGCTCGAAGCTATTGGTCGGAAAATGGAGGAAGAGGATATGGTAGTCATCACTCTGAAAGTCTACCATCGTCCTATGAGGACTTCATAGAAACACTTAACATTACGTCAACTAATGTTGATCTAAAGTTTCCAGAATTATGCACCAAACTTCCCAGCAAGATCGTTGGAAACAATAGTTTGGTAGCAGTGCTTCTACAGCCTCCTCAGAGTAGGCATTTGTTGCAAAATCCTTTCAACAGAACATCGGCAACCATCAGTCTTCTCAGCCTTTCTAGCATCAACCTTTTGCTCAATCCCTGGATGGCTCTACGAAGCAAAATGTACAGTGTAATTACTGTCACAAGTTTGGCCAAATGAAGTTCGAGTGCTGGAAACGTTTGGCTGCCGAAGCAAGGCAAAATGATTCCCAGCCAACAACACAAGTTGTCAAGCTTCCTGATCAAGGCGAAGCTGCATTTTTCACCTTCTAAATCTATTTCTGGTTTTTTTTTGGGTTTGTTGATTTTCTCCTTAAAAATCATTTCATGTTGTTTGTAATACGCAAGGTTGCGTGAGATTCTGGGTTTTATCGTTTTTTCCACAAAAATGAAGTTTTGTAATTGCAATATATGTTCTGAGTCATAGCACTCTTCGGGCAAAGCTTCTTAGTTTCAACATTCTGTAGATCCAGGGAGGGTCTCAATTATCCTAGAATGTGAACATCCGTGCGTTGACCATTAAGAGAGGGTATTAAGATAGTATCTTTAATATCTTTATTAAGATATTATCTCCTTAGTTAAATACTTTCTATAATGGTCAACTACTTGTCTGTAGTCCGTCTTTCAGTCTAGATAGGAATGTTTCCTATCTTGTCTCTTTTGTCTTCAGTCCAGATAGGAATGTTTCCTATCCTGTCTTCAGTTTTGTTTCTAATTTCGTCTTCAGTCTACGTTGTTTCTTTTAGAAACAACGTCCTTGTAATTCTTTATAAGGAACACATTTGTTCCTCTGTAAATCAATCATTCGGAAATCCATTAATCTGCCAATTCTCGAATTTTGTAACACTCCTCTCATTTTTATAAGTCTTCAAAACTGCATTTGGAACACACCAATAACAATGGCAATGTTAGTACATTTGCAGGAAAGCGATCCATAAAACATTAACATGGTATTAGAGCCAGACTGCAATTGTATAAAATAAAAAGAGAATGACCAAGAAGAAGGAAATCAGATCTCAGCCAAATGTCTCTACTGTAGCAGATCAAGTTGCCAATGTTTGGTGAGCGATGGGGAATGAAAGATCAAGAACCAATGGTGACTACTGACCAAGGAAACTTTATGCAAGTTATAGTAAACAACAAAGGAAGAAAAGGAACAAAGTAGACCAAGTCAGACACATATTGAAGATTCAAATTTTATACATTATGGATGTGCAATTCTAAAGGCATTAGTAATATATTGCATTAAGAAAGGCAATTCGCATGCAATGCTGAAGAAATATCTTTGAACTTACTGAAGTGCAAAAGAAAAGCATATGAATCTGCACTAGTGTTATGATAAGAAGTCAGTTCTTAAATTAATGTTTAATCAGTGCATTATGCTTGTCGCGAAGACACATTAGGCGAACATTTCCTTATTTATAGACCATGTTTCTCACTGCAATACTATCTCGAGCCAAGCCATACTATCTCTGATGTACAGAAAATGGTCAGCTGTCATGGAGAGATCCTTAATGTTATGGGAAACTATGCACATAAAGGCTGTCAGATAGAATGAAGAGGAAGAGATTTAATAAGGGTTTCATTTGAGCTACACAGCCAACGACATAGAAGATAAGAGAATAAGTAAGAACGAATACTTAATTTAGAGAGATAATATCTAATTTATATATTGTGTGGCAGCTAAGAAAAAACAGTCACTTTTCAAATAAAATGAATACATAATCTAGAGAGATAATATCTAATTTATATATTGTGTGGCGGCTAAGAAAAACCAGTCACTTTTCAAATATAAGTCTACTCGGGAAAGGAGCATAGTATTTAAGAATCATCAATACATATTACCACTAGATGAAATAAAATATTGAAAACATACTAATTTTTTCACACTTGCATTTTGCTAGACATGTTCTACCTGAGCTTTTAATAATTACAGTAATTTTTTTCACTGATTGTCTGGCCCAAATATACTTCTGCTTGCTACTAAAGATCATACATGAAACTACATCATACTCACTATCAAAGATGGTCCCTCATCCTATTTGTTATTCGCTGCCAAAAGACTGTGTTGCAGAAATACTTCTAGTGCATTCCTTTTTATTCCCGATTTCCACTTAGCCTCTTGTATTAACCCTATTAATTATCAGCTCCTCAATGGCATAACCATCAACAGCAAGTGTAAACTACCTATGCTTCATGTCTAGAAATTTGGTAGATTTATAAAGAGAAAAGAGAGCATTGGAAGATACTGAATGCTTGAATCTTGCAATCACATAATCTAATTCACAACACTCAAAAGCTATCTGATGATGAAAAAACACCAAGAATGGTTTGAAAATTTCTGTACTTACCCTATTATGGTATCCTGCTGCAAATTCATTTGCCCGAGGAAGTCGAGCACACTTTGTTTCCAGTCTTTTCCAGTCTGACTCTCTAAATTCAGCTCTATCATTTGAATGCTTTCTTTATCAGCAATACATAGATTTCATCCACATATCCCAGATCTTCATCATGTATTTGGCTAGGTGCTAGCAGAATAAAGTAGAGGAAGAGTCAAGATAATGGGTTAAGATAACGAGAGATTAATACGGGAAGAACTGAGAGATTAATCATGGAAGGGAAAGTATTGCTCATGTGAGGAGACCTTGTTTGGTGAAACCGGTCATTCCACCTTTGACGTAGACCTCATTCCTCTCCAGTTTGATCTTTACTGATATAAAACGATAACACTCAAACCCTTTCGTCTACAAAATACAATGTATATGACTGATCGTCATGGAGATTTGATCAAAGAGAGGATGAAATGGTCAATGTAGAAGAATAACATGCAACAATAATTAATATACGAGAAATGAAGGCGATATAACCTCAAGTTGTCATGAATAAGAACTACACTCATTCAGGCTTACATCTCATGTGGGTACCACGAAGTGGGTTTGAGTGATCATTGAACAACGAAAAGGGTGGTCAAACTATGAATTACATGGCCACCCAAAATAAGCAAATAAAGCAAAGAGCGAATCAAAGGTTTGATAATTTAACAAAAGGGAAGCGTTGCTGCTTGATTTAATATTATATTCTGATGGGTGTGTATTATTTCTATCTAGAGCTAATAATAGGTTGCCATCCAAAGATATCTTTGCTGAAGGGAAAAGGTGTCGACATGGAATGAGAAGAGTGCTCTTGAGTGATTGTCCTTATGAAAAAATTGTGAAAAGGACTAACTCCTGTTATGAGATGGGAAATATATGATCCGATTAACAATGTTTCACCACAGGGATGGAAACAATTATGTCCATTCAAATATACACTAGGATCACGAATGGATTACATGCTCATTGTCAAAGCAAATTGAAAGAAATGTTTTCACTCTAAAATGGAATGAGTGGGAATTTTACATTGTGGTGGGGAATGATCATAACAAATGTTCCATTCCCACTTGGACCATCTTTGGAAAGGAGATGTTCCATTCTCATCTGTCTATGGATACTCGTATGTAGGTAAGCATTCTTATTTACTCATTGTAGTCTCTCTCTTAATTATAATTCTAGACATACTGTAAGAGTTATTTGTCTTGATCTAATTCTTTATGTCTAGGATGTTCTTGCAGGAAAAGAAGGTTGGTACTGTTGGTAAATAGATTGTTCTTTTGATTTAACTCTTAAACGCCCAAATTTGTGAACGACATTTGGTTAGAACAGTTGGAAAGTTGTTTTAAATGACTAACTTTCCTCTGAATTCTTAGGCACAACTCCCTATTGCATAGTGATTTGCAATGAATTATGTTTGTTTCTAAATCCAAAATGGGGTGTGTTCATAACTCGAGAACAGAAAAGGAAAACCAAGCTAGGCCTAAATAGGAACTTAGGCAAGAGTTGCTATTTTAGGATTAACTAAGCCTATGAATTCACACATCTTATGAACCCACAAGGCATAATGATTCGATGATGCATGCTAACTAAAACTAAATTGATACCAGTAGGAAACTAACCACAGAGACAGAAAGACTAACTTGAAAGAAAACACAAAAGAGATTTCTCTTGAACCTATGATAACAATACTATTATCTTTGGTTTGTTGCTTAGAAACAGGGGAGTGAAACTCTGTTCATTCCTTGATTAAAATCAGACGAAAGAGAAAACGCAAAACTAACATTAAACATAATGGAACAAAAAATAATTGACATAAAATACCATTCAATTGTCTTTGCAACATCAAGTATTTCACACCAAAAATTAGCCGACCTTTTATTAATCTTTCAATCTAGTACATATAGGATTCTAAGATGACCATTACAAGAGGAACTTAAATCGGTTCATCTCCTCCGAAATGACAAATGGCAAGTAGCCAATTTGTCCATTACAATCATTACATCAAAATATGAAAGGGGTGAAAATATGAATCACTTCGCCTTCTTTCCCTTTTTTGATTTTTCCCATTAAGCCTTGGCGGCAATAATGATTGGAATCAATTCCTCATGCTTATGAACATGTACACTAGTGTATCTTAAGAGCCATTTGGAATGCTCTCTCGCTAAATCTTTGACAACATTTAATCGATCTTTTATTTCCTCCATGGCTACGGGTGCACACCCGCCAAGTTTTTGGAGCTCAAAAATTCTGTTCTGGTGACCGGAAGATATCCCTGTCAAACTATCTATGTAACTGGAGAAGTTCGTTTGCATGACGGCTACTCCAATGATTCCCTTCCCTTGAACAATAGTCTGTGAGTCTGTATGTAGACCTCTTAGGAGTTCATAGTCTCAATCTTGATCCTTTTTCACTTTAGCTTTTGTTTCCTTAAGTCCATCCTCTGCTGCCATGATCATCGCAGACTTGAATTGCATGCTTTGGAGCCACTCAAATAAAGGTTCATCTCCTTTAAGCAAGATCTTTGCTTCCACAGCCTCCTTAGCTTTCATATGGATAATCATCTTCAGTAAAGAGACACAATCTTCACTCTTAGCTTTCTCTGTTGCCAGGGTGGCTCTATTTGCTGAAATGTTGTCCTTCTCTGTTTCGAGCCTCAGTATTGCATTGCCAGTCTGCTCTATAATGTCGAGTCCTTCTAACTTGAGTTTCTCGCTCCACTCTATAACTATTTGCTCGAAGTGTTTATCTTCTTGGAGCTGAGAGATGAGTGCTTGGACATCGGTAGTAGTAGGATCACTAGTGATTGACATTCCAGAGATGCTTGCCAACGGGGTAACGAACTGCTTGTTGAAGTCGTTAAGTTCATGGTTTTTCGCCTTCATTCTAACCTTTGATAATTTAAGGATTTCAAGCTGTCCCTCTATTACCTCATTTGTTGATTTCCATAAGCCAACCTTGGTGTCATGTCTGACCTCCCCGAGATCCACAGAATGTAGGGCAAAATCATTTGTAGACATATCTTCGATTCTTCCTTCTTTAGTGGGCTTTGCAATTTCCATTGTTAGATGCCCTGTTTTAGGATCTTGTTCGAGAACGGACAAAGTCTTCTGCTTGTTGACTTTGCTTAGTGCTGATCTAGAGTGGATAGCCAGAGATAAAGAGCTCCTTCATCTCTCCTCTTTCTTTTTCTGTCCAAGGTGTCCTCAAGCCATGAATCTATGCTGATCACCTTGGAAGCAGTCCCAAGAGCATCTATGCTAAACATCTTTCTCTTGACCGAGGTGAGTGTTTTTGTGGCCGAAGAGAAAGGATTCTTCGGGGCCTGTAAAACAAGCTTTGAAGAATCCGAGCCCTTTTCTGCCTTTGAAGTCTTCTTCGTTGCCTCATTAGATTCAGTCAAGTCACTCTCACTGCTCCCTCCATCTCCAAGATCTACTACTTGCACTTGGGGACTACTTGGAAGGAGTAGTGCAACACTTACATATGGGATTGGACTGCTATGAGGCGAGATGATAAGAGTGATTGCACCTTCTTTTAATTCCTCCGCCTCTGATGGAGTTCCGATCACTAGAAGGGAGCTGTCCTAACAAGTCTTAGTTAAGGGAATACTTTTGTTGGGAGGTTGATCACCTCCATCTGATGGTTGTACTAGCCCTTGGATAATGGCCAAGGTTGCACCTGATGTGCCACCCTGGGAGGAGGAAGCTGCTGCAACTGTTGGGGAAGCTTGAGCGGTTGTGCTTTTGCTTTGACTCCTTCTAGTTGTGGTCCATTTGACCCATTTCCCGGTCCTGTTATAGATTCGAGCCAACATTATATCTAGCTCTTCCTTAGAATCTTCACAAGGCTCTGAACTTAGTGGAGTGCCTCTTAGCTTAGTCAGGTAAGTATTGTTATACATGTTCTGAGCATCATCCTCCACTCCTTCCACATCAATATTGACTTTGTACATTTTCACCTAATCAACTGTTAGTCTGGCGAAAGCACAATCAGAACTCTCAAACTCATTCTTGCAATTGGCCCAATAGTCCTCAATGGTGGTAATGTGCTTGATAACACTTCCAATTTGCAAAACATCCCATGCGTACCCATTCGGGTCGAAGATGGGCCTCAATACTTTGTACATTTCCAATTTATATTTCATTTCAAACACCCTCAACATGTTCCTGGCATCCAAATGGGTGTCACAGCTGAAAGCCCCTACCTTCATGGGGAATTCGTACCCTTTCTTTTTCAGGCTCCCACTCAACATGTTCACTTGAATAGCTTGCTACAAGATCTCGATCAGCACGATCATATCATTGGGATATCTTGGTAGCTTTAAGGGGAAACCATTGAAAGCTAAAAGACGCAAAAAAAGAAAAGGATGAGAATTAGATGAAATAACTCCCAAATTGGCTGATGGTTGCTATGGCTTCAGGATTGAATCTCCTTTTTGGACATCTCTGTAGCTCCCTACAAATCCTCATAGTGAATGCATCATTAACTTTACATATTTTGCATAGCTATTTTCCAACTATAAGCATGGGTAAAACTCATAAGATTTCACATCATTAGGAAAATTTTCCACTCTTGGGAGGCCTGGCCACAGTTGTAAGGAAGCTAACATATAGATGAGGAAAGAGGACATATAGAATGTATTGTAAAACTTTGCGGCACGGAGAGCATTGGACAAAATTTCGCTTACCTCATGAGCCCAATCAATATATTGGGTGTCAGAGCAGATGACTTGCACTAAAAAGAAATATTGCTCAATGAAATTCAAAGCCTCTACCTCACCTTTCAATCTATGCAAAAGGACCAAGATATCAATAATCCCTGGTTTGAGGTTGGTTCTAAACAAGGTCTTAGGGACCTTACTCTTGGCACTCCATGGTTTTTGGAACCATGTTTGCATGATTTCTTTCCTCCACATCATCTTTTTCGCGGAGAACTCAGAAACGACTCCTTCGAAGGTCAAGTTTGAGAATTCCTCTCATTTTGGTACTCGTAGGCAATTCACCACAATTTGCCTGTCAATTGAAATCAACACTATGTTATCCGGTAGTATAATTTGCCTTGTCTTTGGGTTGTAACGATGTATACATTCATAGATCAATTCTGGGGCCTGAATTGCAACCGGAAAACCAGCTACCTCGACCAACCCACATTCTCGAAGCCTCTCAGTGATGGGATGAATTTGCTCAAAATTCACTCTTTTTTGAAAATTCTCCATGTCGTAGGAACGGAGAGAGGTATCTGTGAAATTTTGCAATTGGGATTTGATTCCGTTCAACCCGTCAAAAGCCGCAAATTTGGTTGCCATTGTTTTGAGAATGAGTTTTGAATTAAGAAAGTAAAAAGAATAGCTAATGCAACAGATACTGGCTTTTTGAAAAAGTTATGCACATTAACAGAATTGCAGTTCAAAGAAAGAGTGGTAGTTTGTTCAACTGTTCATGTTTCCATATATATGAGAGCCTCGATTCATCCATTGATCTTCAGAATTCCTGCCACACGAATGAATTGAAGAAGAGATCCATTGAAACAGTAAATGCGGGGGTTTAATGGATATCTAGGGGTCTTTTCATTGTTTTGTTGGCTCAACGGTAACTTCTATCTTCCCACAACTTACTTTCCCGTTTTCCTTTTAAGTTTCGGGAAGTTACAAATAGAGTACTCCATGGGAGAATTTCTGCTAAGTTGAATTTCATTAACTCTTTTCTGCAATGGTTAGATTCTTTCTATTATAATTCTAAGACATTTTATGCACAAATTGCGGATCCAATTTGATTACTGGGTTGATTTTCTTTAAAATTCATGAAATTGTTTTCATGGGTTAAAAACTTGCCAAGGAGAAGACAATTTTTGTTTGTCCGCCAATGCTTCCTTTCTTAATTGAACTTTTGACCATTATCCTTTGGGATCGGAAATGCCTAAGTGAGGTGTGAAGATTCTGTAGGAGCCCACTTATCATTTCTTTCCCCTCTAAACTGTCTTTTCGAAAAACTAACTACATGGGTTAAAAAATCGCCGAGGAGAAGTTTGTTCTGAGTTTTCTAGCGGGACGATTATGAGTGTTGTGACGAATCTTAAACATTTTCTAAGGTCATAGTTGCAAAGGGAACACGGATTCGCCATAGGGTACCTTGCTATTTTCGTGTTTTTGATCCATGTGTATCATTTGGTGCCTTTTGCGGGAAATCATCTTCATGGGTTGCAAACTCGCCACAAGCTTCTGTTTCTATTGTAAAAGTGATAGGCTGAAAGCGGACATAACTTGTAATTGATCATTGCATGAGTAACATTAATCTCCACCGGACTAGGTACTAACCTACCCATAAGATCACTTCAATAAAAAGAAAAACTACCTGGGTATGAAATGGGGAGAAGGGAAAAAGGAGAAATCCGATGGAGATTCGTTCCACCTAAGAGGGATTAGACCTAGAGTCAAGGATTAGACCTAGACTCAATCACCACTAAGAACTCACTCATCTCACTATAACACAGGCATTCACTTTTGCTAATCGGTTAGAGGATGAAAAGTGGGGCAATAGGTACCTTACACATGCCATTGAATATTGTGTAGACTCAATCTTATGACAGTAGTTCCAAAAGAAGCTATGATCTAGAATTCATTACTCATCTAAAGTTTATGCGAAATAAAGTGGGCCATTTGATGTGAATATTCCCGATGATTGAGATTATGAGTATTCTTTCATTAAGAGGGTGTGTGACAATTCTTTAAAGGCAACGTAGGAGCTCTGAAGATTGATACTTAGAGGGGGTCTAAACTACATGTGTGTGACTACATGAATTTAATGGGCTTAACCTTGTGTACATCATGAGGAAATAACAACTTATCGCTAGAAAGTTAGAAGTTTGATATTAGATTCAGAGGGAGTTCGACAGGTATCCTAAGACGAAGAGAGCTCTAAGAGAGTAACTAGAGGATCTGACTTCCCAGGATTGTTGTTTTTAGAGGGAGAATGGGGGAGAATTTTGAAGTGTGATCTCTTCTCTATAAGGGAAAAATTTGAAGTGAAATTCCTTGTAATGTATTCTTCTCTGTGAGAGAGAATTTGAGGTGAAACCTTGTTCCACCCTCTAACTTGGTTCATGGTGGTTACTATTTTGAATATGTGGATTATGTCATGAAAGGTGATGATTTTTCATTGATATATACATTTGGAAGGTAGCTATTGTAAGGTGAAGATCTTATCAATAGCTTGACTTGTTGTTATGACAAACTTCATTAATTTGTTGTCTTGGAGTGCTGGAAGTCATGATGACAAACGTATCATGAACATACTTCATTAAGTTGTTGTCGTGGGGTGTTGGAAACCATGATACTCGTCATGATAGAGATCATGACATTTTGATTTCTTGTTATCTAATAGACTGCATTAAGTTGTTGCGGATTGCCAGAAATTAGATAACTCATATCCTACTAGGATATAACATATTCTTTTGGTAGGCATTAAGGATTTGATGCCAGTGACATACCAGAAGAATATAAGAATGATGAATATCATATGATTAATATTTCTTGTTGAATCATACTTCGGACTATATTGAAACATAACATCTAAGTTGATGGATATATGTTGATGTCCTTTAGATATGTTGTTCCAAGAATATCATATTGACATGATATCTCTTTATATACTTGAGAGCATAATGTGTTCTATAAAAATCCTCCCTAGCTAAGAGGGAGTGTTAAGCTTGTAGCTTTAGTCGGATTGATTCTATCATGAGATATATTGTTGATAGTAAATCATCATTTATTCAAATATACTTATATATATTATATTATATTATAATAATATATGGTTATTTATATTATTGTTAATATATTATCTTTATTATCTAATGATGATTAACAGTAGATACATGTCTTAGAATTGTTGTTCTAGAAATACTATAAGAGTTATTTGTCTTGATCTTTTCTTTTATGTCTAAGGATGTTCTTGCAAGAAAAGAAGGTTGGTACCTTACACATGCCACCGAATATTGTGTAGACTAAATCTTATGACAGTAATTACAAAAGAAGCTATGATCTAGAATTCATTACTCATCTAAAGTTTATGCGAGATAAAGTGAGCCATTTGATGTGAATATCTTTGATGATTGAGCTTATGAATTTTCTTCCATTAAGAGGATGTTTGACAATTCTTCAAAGGCAACGTAGGAGCTCTGAATATTGATACTCAGAGGGAGTCTAAAATACATGTGTGTGATTGCATGATTTTGATGGGCCTAACCTTGTGTACATCATGAGGAAATAACAATTTATCACCAGAAAGTTGGAAGTTTGATATCAGATTCAGAGGGATTTTGATAGGCATCCTAGAGCTCTAAGGGAGTAACTAGAGGACCTGACTTCCCAGGATCATTGTTCAGAGGGAGAATTAGGGAGAATTTTTAAGTGTGATCTCTTCTCTATAAGGGAAAAGTTCTAACTGAAATTCCTTGTAATGTATTCTTCTCAGTGAGAGAATTTGAGGTGAACGCCTTATTCTACCCTCTGACTTGGTTCATGGTGGTTGGTGGTTACTATTTTGCATATGTGATTATGTCATGAAAGGTGACGATCTTATCAATAGCTTGATGTGTTGTCATGACAAACTTCATAATTAATGGAGTGCTGGAAGTCATGATGACGAATGTATCATGATCAAACTTTATTAAGTTGTTGTCCTGGAGTGTTGGAGACCATGATACTTGTCATGATAGAGATCATGGCATTGTGATTTCTTGTTATCTGATAGAGTACATTAAAGTTGTTGTCCCAGAGTGCTGGAAATTAGATAACTCATATCCTACTAGGATATAACATTCTTTTGGTGCAGGCCCTCTTGGGCTTCAGCTGTTGGTGATTTTCTGGGCTCTCTGCTATGAGATGGTTGGTGGTTGGTGGTTACATGGCCTCTTTATGGTGTTGTTCGGTTGGCTTGCTGTTTCTATTAAGGTGGACCCCTTTTCTATTGAGGTGAGAAGGGAGACTGCAGTTGGCGCTTGGAACAACAGCCAGGTTATTGTTGTGTACAAGAAGATCTTTGTCAGGCGTGTCGTCTCCAAAGGTTTTTTTGAGCGTTCTGTTGTGGGCAGCTGCTAGTGTGCTGTTGGTTTCCTCAGTTTTATCTATAATGATAGTATCTTTTAGTTTATTTCCTCCTTGTGACCAGGTGATTGCTGGAAGTTTTCAAGGGCTCACTTTGGTCCCTCATTTGTGTTTTTGGTTAAAGCTTGGAGCTTTTGAGGGGGCTTGTCCCATTATGATCTTTGAGAATGTTGACAATGTTTGGAGGCTTGGTCGCGTCCAGACATTTGTTTTTGACAGAGGTAGATCTGAGTATTGTTTGATCTAGTCTTGAGGTACTAGTCACTGTTAATGCGCTGATTAATGTGCCGTTAATGTGTTGTTAATGCATTGTTTAACTGTGTCTAGTATTGACCCTCTAGGCCTATTCTCTTATTGTTCAATGGGCCAGCACCCTCTTGCTGCTGCTTTAATCAAAAACATATTCTTTTGGTAGGCATGAAAGATTTGATGCCAGTGCACATATCAAAAGAATATAAGTATGATGAATATCATATGATTAATATTTCTTGTTGAATCATGCTTAGGACTATATTGAAAGAGAGCATCTAAGTTGATGGATATATGTTGATGTCCTTTAAATATGTCATTCGAGGAATATCATACTGAGATGATATCTCTTCATATACTTGAGAGCATTATGTGTTCTATAAAATCCTCCCTAGCTAAGAGGGAGTGCTAAGTTTGTAGCTTCAGTTGGATTGATTCGATCATGAGATACATTGTTGATGGTAAATCATCATTTAGACAAATATATATATATATATATATATTATAATGATAATATACGGCTATTTATATTATTGTTAATATATTATTATTATTATCTAATGATGATTAACTGTAGAGACATGTCTCTTCATGCAACATGTCTGATAATATATTATTATTGTTCTCTAATGATGATTAAATGTAGAGACATGTCTCCTCTCATATTTATAAGTTTTCAAATTTGCATTTGGACCACACCAATAACAATGTCAATGTTAGTACATTTGCAGAAAAATGATCCATAAAACATTAACAGACAGGACAGTCCACCCTTCGCAAGATTGTTTGTCCTTGTAATATCCCCTCTAGTAATGAAATTTAATATTAAATCACAATAGAATTGAAAAAATAAAAAAAAATATTAATAAAATATTTCAATATCAAAATTTTAGTATATTAATTGAGCAGGAGATCATTATCAGCACTGCCTAAGAAAGCAAAGGCTAACTAATAAGAGTTGACCAAGGAAACCTGCATCCATAATTAACATTATCCAAGGGATGTCAATATCAAGTAAACTAATAGTAATTTGCACGGGCAGTTTATATGAATTGATAATCTAGCCAGATGAGATATACAGAATGGCGAACAAATACATCAATGTAACAATGAAAGATTGACCAACTTTGTTAATACTGTTAGGCATCTGGCTTAATCTGTGTTTTAGCGCTTTGACCCCTAACTTATTCATGAGACCATTCTAAGTGAACGTTATCAATTACAGAAAGAAAACAATTATTATAAATTGACCAAACTAGCTTATTTTAGCAGTGATTAATAGAAGAATTTAGTGTAAGTCAGGGTTCATAGACAATGGCAATATTGAAGATTGAGAATAGTGACTATGGTCCTTGAGAAGGTGTCAATGTAAGGGATTAAAGAGTGATTGCTTAACAAATGATTAAGACGGAAGGCTAATGCCATTCTGAAGTCCATATTACAAAAGTTTAGGGCCTGCGATTGCTAATGAAAGGTGAGGAATATGAAGAGACATAAGCCATGTCTTAAATGCTGCTACCTTTCAGAAGGGTAAAGTATATAATGAATATCAAACCTACTTTCTGAACCTATAGAAGGAAAATTATTACTTATATTTGGTATTCAGAGAAAAATACATATCAATGAGTGCTCATTAAAACAGACTTCATATCATATTGAATGGCTGGCAAGTATTGTATAACAGCATAGTAATATGCTGTAATTTATCTATAAATCAAAGTTGAATTGCAGAATATTATCTGTGCAGCCTATATTAGGATTAGAGATCCTTATTTATTCCCATATATTTGTGTGAGTACATGATATTTGTATAGTAATCATCATACTGAAATTATGTATCAGTTACATATGTGTGTGTAGTAAGACAATAAATGTGTAAAGATCTATATAAATAGTATGTATATTAAGTAATAACAATAAAAATAAGACTAGAATAAACAGAACCTATCACTCTTTGATTAAGAAGGGGAGACTAAAGTGTTACCAAAGAGGGGCTTGCATAAATTCAAGCAATGGATCTTTTTCCCAAGATGGGGTTGGGGTCAGCGCTCGGCAAGTCTTGATGGATATGTATTTGGACCTGTAAACTTTTAAGGGAATTCATTGCAAAGTTTGTATCTAGGCAACTTGGATAATCCCTACACCTTACATCCTTAAGCCAAATAGTAATATGATTGGATATACAGGAATTGATGTACTCGTTTATGAATTATTTTGTTCTTAGGACATATAATGTTAACTTTGAATCAAATATGTAATAATTATGTCCAACCTTACCAGGGGACATTACAATCCTCAAGCAAATTTTAAGCATGGATGAATAAGTTGATGCAGTAAGGAAATGAATTGATCTTCACAACTTCTTTCTTTTTATTATATTCTATCACACAGTTCACTCCACTGCACTAGTACAAAATTATTGTAAGTTACAAATTTGAACCAAGCTATATATATATATATATAGCTTGGTTCAAATTTGTATCTTTGATCAAGACACAATCAACATAACCAAGTATTGGAAATTGGTAAGATGAGTAAGACAAGTTTTCACTCATCTTCCTAGAGAAGGAACAAGCCATCTTGGTATCAATCATATTTGTAGGAAACTGATGTGGTTGTAACTAATGGGTACCTCTTGAGTCAAAGCAAGGGTGAATTTTTCACATATTAAGATGAGGATTAGAAGCATGATGCACATTTGTAGTGTTAAATGCTCTTTGCTAGAAAGGTTTAGAGATAGTTTTAAGTACCGTCTTTCTATGTTTCACAACCTTGCTTCGTGAATTTGTGAAAAGTAACTGGTCAGGTTTAACTCTTTGCCTTGGGATAGCCAAGTTGTGCGTGTGAATTGCTAATTTCTTTGCAGGATTCAAGATTATTTTCAGAAGATTATTTTAGATCTACTTCAGCATTTGAATCAATTTCAAAGCTGGGACATCCACAAATCCATTTTATTTATGGACCTATGTTAGGGATTACAATATTTTGTTTCCGACCTCAGCATAAAATCAAGGTCACCAACAAGTCTATTTCTTTTGTTGGACCTATATAGGGTTTGTTGATTCAGACCACAGAATTTATATAAGTAATTGATCATTTGGTCAATACCTGTGATTGCTTTACTTGCCTGTCAGCATTTCAATCAAATTTCAAAGCTGGGACATCTACAAATCCATCTTATATATGGATCTATGTTAGGGATTACAATTTTTTGTTTCAGATCTCGGCATAAAATCAAGGTCACCAACATATAGGGTTTGTTGATTCAGATCACAGAATTTATATAAGTAATTGATTATTCATTCAATACCTGTGATTGCTTTACTTGCCCATCACTTATTATTCATCTTTACATTTCTCTGTTCTTCTTCTAAGTTCTTTGATTGATCTGTTCAGTTATGATAGATTTGCATTGCTGTTTTAGAACAGATTGAATGCAATGCAGCTTAGCAATAATGTTGCATATATGTAGGTTTTGAGCCAGAGAGCTAAAAATATTGAATTTCTGCAGATGTGAGTGCATGCAACTTTTAGTATCAAAGTTTTTAGTATTTACGATATTTGAAAGCTCATTGGACCATAGTAAAATGAGCTCCCTCGATCTGCTTGGCGTCACATTTACCATGTTTACTCTTCTCTTGATAGGATAGGTTCAACCTGGAAAATTATAATAATAGTATATATTATTTTTAAATGTTACAATATATATTAAATGTGTTCATCTTAAGTTTAAAACCAATTTTCACACTTGAAATTTCTTTTTCTCGTGTTGTCTTTCTCTTTTGAAGCCAGTTTCTGTTATACTTTTGATGTTTGTGCTTTACCTTGTTGGAAAATGGCTATTAGGGTATTCATAACAGATATTCACATGTGGATGCCTTGTGTAAATCGAATCCCTCACAACTATCACAAGGCAGCTGAAATCTCCAACATTGTGCTTGTAATATTCCTCAGCTTTTGTGCTTTTCAGATGGTCTCCAGCTTCAGCGCTTAGTTCTTAAACAGGCTGGTTAACATGACTTTTGTCTACTATAGGAAGTTGATCAATACCAATTATATTAGAAATGGCTATAAACATTCTTCAACATTGATTTCCATTTGAAGAGTGTCTCTTCCAAGTACTTATAATGATGGGATTGAGATTGACCCATCCTTACTGATGGGTCTCCTTGAGTTTCTTGTCTGCATCATCATCTTAATAGGTTAATAACAATGTAGCTCTAAGTAGTGTTAATTGGACCTGGATGCAAATATTAAACACCCTTATCTGTGCACTGAAATAGTTCCCTGGCTTGAGGTTGATGACTATGCTTTTTGGATTTGCTATGAGTCTACTTAGATTAAATCAAGGGTTTTTTGGGCTCTTAGTTGGGATTTGACACATAATTCATCATCACGTAAGGATGTCTGCATTGTTGTATGTTGTTCATGCCTAATGTATAAGCTTCATCCCTTTAGGTTTTGATTAACGATGTAGTCCTAACTCTAACAAACATAGCTGTGCTTTTGTTTCTTTTGTACAGATCTTAACCTCTTATGCTATTATTAAATTGTTCCACCCAAGTCTTGCTTATTTCAATTAAAGCTCTTTTTGCAATCTTGTGTGTTGTTGTTTTAGTTTTGTGGTATGGGGCATTCTTTGTATTTAAACCCGGCAACATAATTATTATAAGGATATTGAAACACGCCTCTATGTTCTTTAAATCAGTCTTCTATAAGAACTTATTGTGATTGTCAAACAATTATTGATCTTTTGAGGGTATTTTTAGTCTATTCTATCAATTTTCAGAAAAGTGCCATCTTACGCTTTGAATTGTCCCTTTGACTTGCAGGATCAAAACTCTGATACTGCTTGTAATGTCCCTTTCTTGGATCAGCTTTCACTTCACCCTAAATTCACAGATCAAAACAAAATAAAGAGCATGATATATTTAGAGTTACAATCCCTACTTAAGAATAAGATGAGATAAGTCTGTTTAGGAACACCACAAACCAAGTTAGACAATAATGTAGATACAACTCATGTAATACATCCAATTTTAGGCTAATATATAAATTTATATAACAAAGCTAAATGATTTGGTAAGAGTTCAACAACCATGGCAAGGGTTGTGAGGAAGACAGGATGAGGTGCCCCAAATATCCTCTATCCTAGGTCCAAAAGCAGGACCTTGTCTTCTTTGCACTCATGGTCAATCATTCTTATGAGGTGGTGTACCTACCGAGACCTGTATGCCATTCATGTCAATCTCTTTACCTGTTATGATAGAGGATCCCCTCTAGTTCACTTCAACAATTGATCAGTATTGGGTTTGTAGGGGAGACCGCATTAGAATGCCTATAAAATGACCCTCAACCCTAGGTCCAAGTGTAGAACCTTGTTCTCTTTGGCCTCATGGTCCTTAATCTTTTTTATGAGGAGGTATACCTAGTGAGAGATCTTCTGTCATTCTCCTCCTAGCACTTCCTTCTTTCCCTCAACATGTTTGATTATTTCAGAAATTCATATTGCATAGTATTTTGATTTGAGCATTCATCGAGTGCATACAACTTGGCATTAGTATATATATTCACATCTATATAGTCTTAGTTACCCAGTTCTCCCCCCAGCCCTTCAAACCAGGCGTATTTTGTACTGGTCCTTGGTTCTGGTCCTGGTTCCCTTTGGGTTCCACTTGGGTTCGAACCTAGGCAAGTTGGTTCCTCCAGGTCGAACCTAGGTAGAACCATGGTCAAACCAGGGCAGACTCAGGCATTCCAAGTGCAAACCAGGTATAGTTCCACTCAGATACATTCTATAATTTAGCACAGAAAATTACAGAATTTGAATAAAGATCTTTAACGTTATTAAACAAAATTTGCTTAAGTTTAGATATTTATTACTTCAAATTGAACTAGCACTCAATATATCTTCCAATGAAATTTTTATATCCAATTGCAGATGATGACCCCTGTCCGATTAATTGGAAGCTTTGTATTGTGGTAAATTATATTTTAAACATTAAACATTAAACATCATCTTCAATAGGTGAAGGGAGTTGCAAGCTACTTAATAATACTTTTGAAGTAGGATGTTAATTACAAACTAACAAGTTTTGTGTACGATGAAAAAGTAATAAGGATTCAACAACTTAGAAAGCAGAAAGTCATTAGTGCAGCTGATTCCATTGAAATTGACTCTATTTGTGAATCAACTAATGCCTTCGATGATGAGAAGAAGAAGATGAAGATTTAGATAATCCATTAGATGATCAAAACTTAGCAGAAAGTTCTAATTGTTGAAATTCAAAACAATGATACTTGGACTCGATATGATTTTAATATTTTGGTGCTGATAATAGATATGATGTTATAATTACAAGTTTATAGTGTTTTTGTTATTTTTATGATACTATGTGGCATTCTAATCTTAGTTCATTCTTCTTGGTTGCATACATATGTATGTATGTGTGTGTATATATATATAATTTTTACTTGTTCTTGTACTAATGAACCCATAAGAACCCAAACCGGATATATATAATTTTTACTTGTTTTTGTACTAATGAACCCATAAGAACCCAAACCGGTGATTTTTTTGTGGTGAATCATTGCCAATTGGCTATTCTGTCTCTTTAGGAAATTATAATTTGGTGAATAAAACCTACATATGGGGTCAACCATGTCGTCGAGATATTAAATAATTTGGGTCCAAATCTCAGGTTAGTCGCTCATCAGTTTACACAATTGGTCTCAAATTGCGGTCCAATCACCAATGTAATCTACATTTAGGACACAATTATTTTAAAATTTTTGCCAGCCTTTCCCTAATGTTTTTTTATTGGACAATGTTATTTTGCCTTTAGAATAATTTCCCTGGGGTTGAGCATCGCCTACCATTTTACCGATGCATGTCACCAACTACCCTCGTTTAGCCAACTATTTTATATTTTGGGCTTTGGGACACCTGTCCTAATTTGGGAAGAATTAGACTTTATGTTATAACATTTAAAATTAGGCTCGAATATGTGTACATATATAATTTTTACTTGTTTTTGTGCTAACAAACCCAAAAGAACCCAAACCGGTGATTTTTTTAGTGGCGAATCTTCGCCAATTGGCGATTCTGTCTCTTCAGGAAATTGTAATTTGGTGAATAAAACTTACATATGGGGTCAACCATGTTGTCGATATATTAAATTATTTGGGTCCAAATTCCAAGTTAGTCGCTCATTAGTTTACACATAATTGGTCCCAAATCGCGGTCCAATTGCCAATGTAATCTACATTTAGGACAGTTATTTTAAAAATTTTGCCAGCATTTCCCTAATGTTTTCTTATTGGACAATGTTATTTTGCCCTTAGAATAATTTCCCTGGGGTTGAGCATCGCCTACCATTTTACCGACACGTGTTACCAACTACCCTCGTTTAGCCAACTGTTTTATATTTTGGGCTTTGGGACACATGTCCTAATTTAGGAAGAATTAGACTTTATGTTATAACATTTAAAATTAGGCCCGAAATAGAGCTGAGGCTATTGATCTATCTTACATTGATAGTCCAGATCAATTCCTTTCACCATAAAAATGATAACATGAAAAGTGATGATGACCAAGTTGGCAATGAAAAATGAGACATTATTAATTGAATCTTAATGGATATGTGGGTGATGGACCACCTATGACTGTAAATTCAGCAAATAATTAAATAATCTCTCTGTAGCAACCGATAGATTAGCCAACTATATTAATAGTTTGCGCTATATGAAACAATCAATTCGCCTCTTACATCACTGTGTTTTGCTTCTCTTGCTCTTCATCCTGATGATGGATCATGTAGTGTGATTCGGAACGTCGATGGTAAAAATCTTAACACAATTGAATCCAGAAACATATTACAATATAATAGATTGTGGAAATTTGTTCTCTTTAATTCAACAAAAAAAGTCTCATACATTTATTTGCACACCAAAAATAAATAAATTCACCACAATTATTATTAAATTTTGATATGGAAAGGAAAATTTCGGCAATAGAAAAGAATTTTCTCCCTTGCCTCGAACAAAAAAACAGTCCTCAATTAGAAATTATTGTTGAGTTTACCAGCATTTAACTTTGTTGTTTTTTTCTACAAAGAGGTTTCTTAAAGTTATCCCTGACCCAAACCGCATTTGAAAATTTTGTCATACCAGCGAACCAGTTCTTCAAACCCGAAATCGAACTGGTAATGTAGCTATATATAATCAACATAATTACATAAGTATAATTACTTCTTCATGCACGATAAATTTAAAAGGTTATCACATAAATTGCTCTGTGGTGTATCTGATTGGTTCTGCCGCCTATTTGATGCCTTTCTTGGGTGAGTTGTTCTCCCCTTTTATATCCCCATTTGGAGGGAGTTGTCTCTCTTCATGATACCCCTTACCCTAGGGAAGGCTTGCACCTTTCCAAAGCTGGGCATCCTCATAACAAATCCCAGTCAGCTTATTTAAAGAGATTTGAATATTGTGTATAATTTTCCCGTAGTCTAGTTTGACCAGTCCATCAAAACATGATTTAGTGGCTCTTAATTTGTGTTCTTTTTTATTACTTATCATCAACATTAATTGTCTTTATTTTGGGTTGGCCCCTTGATTTACTTAGTTATTTAAGGCTGTATCCAGGGTCTATGGAAATGCAATGTATTTATTACATCTTACAGCAATTAAAAAAAGGCAGAATCATTATTAACGCCTAAAACATTGATCTTAATTAAGTAATGAACAGAAAGCTTTGACCAGGTTCTATGATGGGGTATGGCATAGAACCTTCTCATGGACTTAACTGTTGAAATGGCTTGGTTAATCTTTGATCCTTTCTCAAATGATTTTCTGATGACTGAATCGACAGACGATATACAGTTGAGCTGTAATTTTGTTTCCTTTATTCCTTCACCTGGTCGTAGAATTATGTCAGAAACTTGGTGTCTGTATCTGATGTTATACTTTTGGATTTTCCATTACCTTTATTGCAGAGTAGGAAATGTGTTGATTTAGAAATCCTATTGACAACATCATACATGGAATGAAACTGTAACAAAGATGCTTGATGGAAGAGATCAAAGACATGACGAGTATTTATGAATGAAATGCAATGTTAATGAGAAATAATTTTTTTTCTCTTATATGCTATTTTATTATCTTGAGCTGATCTTATCCATTGTGTATAATCTCAGTGATCATCCTGGAATTACCTGTCATCAAGCTTGTTCAGACAATACCATTATACAATTTTAAGCCAGATGTAATATTTAATAAATTTTAAGTCAAAACGTAAACTATCCAGCCAACAAAGATGCAACATGTGTTCTTTTATGTTTCCAAAGCATTTATGTCCTTTAGCCTTTGCATATGGTGCTATCATCACACAAAAGTAATGGTAAAATGCAGGTCACATTTAGCTTATTGCATTAGCCTCAAATTCAAAACAGAAGAATGTCAGTTTTGTTAAAAGCCTTGATTTTGGACAAACTCCAATCTCAGTATTTGGATTGAAGTATCTTGGTTCTGTTCTAGTTTAAATCTTCACTTACTTAGACTTCTGAAGGTAAAGAGCCGAAATTATAAAGTTTTCAAGCTTCAGCCAGCTACCTATACAAAACTGCCGGTCAGTTTTGAAATCACCGATGGAGTCTGGCTGTCTCCCCTCATGCTCCACTCCATAAATGAGACAGTATATGGTATCTACTACCTTTGTGGGTAAGTGACATCATTATTTCTTTGAAGGGTATGTGATATTTATTGCAAGGGTGTCTATCTTACACAAGTTGTGTAAGCCTTTGCAGTATAATACTTTTGCACACGGTTTTGCTTGATGGTAATTGAGAGTAGTTTGATGCTGTCATCTGCGCCTTTAAGAAAATTTGTAGTGTCAATGCAAGTGTAGAACTATTTTCTGATCTAGTTGAGACATTTTCTAATTATTTTTTTGATGTAGTTGAGCTTCTTAATTATTTTTGGTGTATAATCATGATTCAAAGATTGAGGACATGGTTTATCAAGGAACCCAAATTTATTCCCTAATTTCAGAATTTCCTCTGTAGACGTACAAGTTGCAATGTCTGTTCCATCCTCCTTGCATAAGATTGAGTAGGAAAAACCAAAACCTGTTTAGGCATCACACATGGGTGCACACAGATCTTTGAATCGAATCCAGTACGCATCTTTTCTATTCAATTTATAGCTATTTTGAACAATAGATTTAGTGCCAGTATAATTGCTATAAGCCTAGCACAAGATTGACTGTACAGTATAATTGAGCTTGTAGTACTATAAAACAAGTACTCTGATTATTAACATTTGAGTACATATAATTCAGATCTTCAAATCATTTTGTAATAATTGTTTCAACATGAATACTAGTATAAATCCAACAAGAGGGTCATCTCATGGTAAGAGATGCCTGGATGAACCTATTATTGTTCAATTGTCTGTTTCTTTGAAAAGGGAAAAAGTTGTTAACGGTAAAGATATTCTATCTAATACAGTTGTGGACAAGGTAGCATCTTGTGGAGATCCTAACACTCGGTTTACTAGAAGGGATTTGTTTGCATATTTCTATAGAAATAGTAATGCTCATATTTCGGTGAACAATGCATGGAGATTAGATTTGGGAAGGCTTGTCCAAAATATTTTTGTCAATGTATACCCAATTACAGTTGTGACACAAAGCTATAATCCAAATAGTAGGTCTATCTCAATAGAGAATGGTGTTTTGTTTGCTAGGTTCAATAGCTAATCGATTTGTGAGACATTTAATCTAAACTATAATTCCCATGTGCCTATTGATTCCCTATCTCTATAGAGGCAATATGATATGGACAAATGTATCTTCAAGGTTAAATGGATTCCATTTCATAGAAAGTTAAAGAATAACGGGAAGCCTATTGCATTATGGGAAATTGATGTTGAGCCCTTTGGTTATGAAATTTTTGAGGATTACTTCTTATACATATAATTTACACTTTGTCAAGTGTTGGGGTTCAATGTACAGTCTAAGATGCTTGTGCACCTTATGATGTTGGTCACCAAAATCCAACATACATACATCAACACAGTCTTTGACTTTGCTTCCTTCATTTCTCATGGTATTCATGAAATCCTAGTTGATATTCAAAAGGGTAGCCCCATTGTTCGATTTAGGTGGTATTCATTATTGTGCCACATTTTTCTATATGGTATATGCAAGGTTTGTCCTTTTCCTTAGGGCCATGAGCTAAACTTGAAAAATAAAGATGAACAAGATTTTAGGTTTCCTATTCAAGAATGGATGCACTTATGAGACATGCACTATGTAAACTCTACTTATGTCATGTTTGAGGAACACTTTATCAATGTTCTCCAAAATTTGGGGCAACTAATGAAGTGGAGGTTATTAGACAAGTTGAGGAGATTCTTGAGGCCTCTTGAGCTAGATCCCATCCTAGCAATTAACCACATTTGGGGAGACCGGTTTCTCTACCTAGAGTACACTATCATCAGAGTTTACGGTGCACTAGTTAAACCCCATATGTTGCCTATATATGTTCCAGATAGGATTGCTTTCTTACAAATCATTTGGCAATTGAATGAGTGTGACAAGCTTGTTTAAAGAAACACAAATTTAAAGAATGGACACTTTTCCCAAAAACAATTTTTTTTTGTGATTATGAGATATCTTGAAAAGGAGGATTGGAGTTGTCATATTCCAACTTACTTCCATACAAGATAAATTTTGCAAAATTCAGATATTGTGATCTAGAAAAAGCTATTAATGGAATCAAGACCAGGTTTTGATTGGTGGCCTTAGATCGTGATTCTGATAATTTTGAGGGCTTAATTATAAATGCTTCTTCTGATTTTGAAGTTTAAGTTAGGATACAGATGGTAGAAGAAAACATGAAAAGGATTGACTCAACATACAAAGTGGTACATACTGAAATTGATTAACAAATTGTAGAAGACTAGATGTAAGAGATGATGTTAGATCATTGGCATGCTCTATATTTGTCTTATGCTATAAGTTTGTGCAGTCCTTAGAGTTCAAGAACTTCATCTTATATAGAAAAAGGGATAAATTTTCCAATATGCACAAAGAAAGGTTGGGATCAGGGATTTAGGCACACAACAATATTGATACATTTATAGCTAAAGTTTTACAGGAGGTTAATTATTTCATATCAAAGATGACCCTTGAGGAGGCAAGGCAATTTGTAAGGAATAGTGGCCGTCTATTACTCAAAGGATGGGACCTTTCTTTTGCAATTGTATTGGATACCATAAGAAGGGAATATGTAGATGTTTTAGCCATACCAACTGAAGAACAAGCTCAAGAATTGCATTTTGGGTACTATAATAGTCCTTAGTATCAAGCGTAGGGAGTGTTGTCGATATTTCATGACGAGGACATTCATAAAGCCTAGATTAAGATGGTAGGAGATCCTATTGGTGACTTGACTGCTATGCAAGTGAGGCCTATTTGTATATGTGCAATGTTCTTAACAAAAGAGATAGTGAATTCTCACACAAATATTACGATTCCTAGAAGAGATGAGTAATTCAAGACTTAAAAATGAAAAATTGCAATAGGAGTATAATAAGTTGGTGTCACTCCTACCTTGTCCATATCCTAATTCAACTTCTTCTAGTGCATCTTCTCATCAACTAGTGTTAGATGATTAAAGTTCACTTTAGGAGATAAAGGCACTCAAGGATAAAGTAGCAAGGTTGCAAAATGAGCATGCGAGGAAAAAAGTGGCTGAGAAGATTTTAAATAATGTTGCAGATAAGAGAGATAGGGATTTTCTAGCAAAGAATAATAAATTGACATGGGAGACAAAGGATCTCAAGGATGAAGCAACAAGGTTGGAAGATGAGATGGAAAAGAACAAAGTGGTTCAGAAGAGTTCAAATAATGATGAAGATAAGAGACTTAGTGATTTGGTATAAGAGAAGAATAAAAGAGTCAATGATGAAGAACCAATGTTGGAAGATAAGCTATTGGTGACAAATGAATCATCAGTGTTGACTACAAATCTATGTGATCACATGATTGCTCACTTCTGTGATATTGCTAAACTAGTTTGGGATAATTACAAAGAATTGCATAATACAAGGAATGAGATTCATGTCAGGGAAACACACACATTGAGATGCTTTAAAAAAAATGGTATCACCAAGTGGAATGTTTACAAATGTTACTCAAACATCCAAATTTGGATGATGTTAATCAATATCCCATTTTGAAAATTGTTGCAAAATTTGATGAGGATTGCATTATTCTACAAAATCATATATTTATTAATTACAAGTTAATTTAGTTTGTGAAGTTATATGTGGACCGACCAAAGAATATTCCTCCTATTTTGATAGTAGAAGGTGTCCTGCAAAATTTTTCAGCCTGGAGGACTAATTTTTATATTTAAGTCAATCATGCAACAAGAGGATATGCTAATCATTGTGTTATAAACGTGGGAGTGCTAAATTCTATGCTGGCCAAACTTTAATCCATCGATTATTAGATGGTCGAGTTTTGCAGGATTGTGCCATTTGTACTTCATGAATATAAGAATTATCATATGACACAAGTCAATCAATTCCTTGAACCTGAAACCTAGACATGATCTGCATCAAGCTTAGAAGCTTACATATCAAAGGCTCCATTTGTAGTTGGACATGCAATTTTTATTCTGACAACAACATGTGACAATGTAAAATGTTACATTAACGTGTATACACACATATTTGTAATTCCAATATCCATGATGTTGTAACTTTATATTACTTTTTGTACTTTTCACTAATTGGAACTAAAAGTCAATGTGCTCTTTAAGAATGTATATTTACAATAGAAATTAAAACTAGATTCTATAGTAGCGTAAAATTAAATTTATGGATTGTGGAAATCCACAAACTCTTTTTAGATTTTTTTTTAAAACTTACGATAAAATAGGTTTTGAAAGGGCCCTAGAACCCTATACAATGATAAACTTGAGAGAATACTATCCACAAAGTGTAATATTTATTCCCTCTTTCATGAAAACTAGTTAACTTATTATGAGCAATGAAATCACGTTGTCGATTCTTCTAGGGTACTCCACTCTTCATTTGATGGAGTTGTAATATATTGTAATGTATTTTTAGTGACCTACAAATTTGTTATCAATTCATATTTCGAAGAACAATTTGACACCAATGTTTCATTCAAGGTTATTAATGGTTTGATGCTATTCAAAAATGTCACCTCATTTGTGTTATGAGGAAAGTGGACTACATTAGCCATCCTTTTTCCCCCATCTTCTTTTGGAAACAAACATTTCCAATGTACTGATTCTTTGCAGCAACATTCTCAGCCAAACCTAGATCTACGAAAATCTGTGCATTTTGATTCTGCTTCCTCACCTTTTTTTCAGCCTTGACCAGTAATTCCATTGCTTCTCGTAGTTTCGCAGATTTTAAATGATAAATGATGCCTTCAATGGAACATCAATGCAGTTGTTAATTCCCTTTGATGCCAAATACTTGTCACTAGCTTTGTAGATTGCTTGTAGAATTTGTTTCACAATTTACTCTCTTGAACAAACCTATCTGTTTTGAACTATGCATTTTTTTTGCCACTCATACTATATTGTCACCCTCTAATTCATTTGGAACCATTTGCACAATTCTTCATTGCTCTACATTATTTTACTCCATAATTTTTCTTTTGTATACCACACTCTATGTACAGCATTTTTATTGATTTTGTCCTCAAATAGTTTTAATTTTATTTTCATCTTTTTTCAGCTCATGTTTCATTGTTTCAACACTTTTACTGTCTTCCTCTGCTCTTTCTTCCCAATGTTTATGCTTTGCCTACTATACCTCCAACTTCTTCTTTAATTTATTGCTAGTGGATTTTTCATTGTCAAAATTTTTATTGCTTTCGTCCAATCTTTGCTTCAGTTCATTCAGTTCTACTTCCATCTGGTTATGCTCTACAATTGCTAATGTAGAGGCATATTAATTAATTCTATTCTATAAGTAATTATATATGTTTTTTATTCTTTCCTTGTTTCTTTCTCACTTTCCAGGTCTGCATTGAAGTTTTTTTTTTTCAAGAGCCTAATTTTCTCTCTCTCCATTTTGAGTATAGTATTTGGTTGGCATTTTTTGACACGTCATTTTTATCCACATTATTAATTTTCAAAAATCCACTTGAAAGGTGCTAACATTAAATTAAGAGGGATCTATCTTACTTTGAGGTAGATTCTAATTATTATTTGGGGGTAGAACCACATACTCCATCATATCTTTGGTTGGGTCATAGGTTGGAATAACTCTGTCAACTGCAAGTTGTTCCTTATTAGCCACAGTAAATGCTTCCCTCTTATTTAACTTCATATTGTCTTTATTCACTTTTTTGGTTTTCTTGAAATTATCAACGAAAACACTATATTGGAAATCTAGGGTTGCTAACACTATTGAATGCTTGAAAGATTATCTAGCACTTGTATCAATGTACTCTCCTCCACTTATGTTGATGGTTGTAACCAACACATTCATAGGATTAACATGTGGAGTTTTTGGGCTCTTTTGTGGGGTTTATTATGAAGCTAGAATGAATAGATTTGAAGCAGTAATTGATACTTCTAGACTTGAACTAGCCATTGTACTCATTATGTTTTTCTTTTTCACAATGTCTTGATCACTTATATCTCTATAGTCTGTACTACTAATGACCTCTTGTGAGAAATTTTTTGTTGTTTCATTGTTTAGGAAAGCCACTATTACTACCCATTCCACCATCCCCTATGGCACTAGTGTTCGAAATATAAGAGGAGTAACTAAGAGGGGAGGGGTGAATTAGTTACTACTAAAATAAATCTGAGATCCCTTAGATGTCAGTACAAAATAAACTTTGAAAACTGAAAATTGCAGATGCTCGACAAACATAAATAAAATGACGTAACTCGATAAATACTGAATGTGCTCGGTAAGTACGTAACATGCAAATCATAGATGTTATGTGTGATTACCATTATCTCAACTTAGATCCAAACACATAAACGTAAATAGCATAAACACATTTGACACCAGGATTTAACGTGGAAACCCAATTTGGGAAAAACCACCATTTCGCTCTTCTGAAGTGAACCCTATTAGGAGCCAACCCTGTTAAAGATTACAAAACACATTGTTAGGTGTGACCCTATTAGAGGATTTAATCACCCTATCAGGAGTGGCCTTGTTAGAGGTCTTTAGACAATTCAACTAAACTACCACCTTGTTAGGGGTTTTACAAATAGTTGTTAAGCCAACTTTGTTAAGAGATTTAGATCACTGCTACAATGGTTAGAGAGTAACAATGAGATGACCTGATTTGAATGCAACTGAATTTTTTAATTACAGAGCTCGATTCTGGCTTTACTTGATCCTTCCTGATCAAATATATATTTTTTGCTCCACAAGGGTATTCTGCTTATCCTTCTAATTCGCTACCTTACTGCATCATTAGGTCTTCAAAATCATCCATGCATTCACATTCTTACACTTACACTTTTCAAATTCTCAACTTGACCTTATACATGTATCATTCATATTGTCAAGTCTGCTCACATATAACTAAGAATAATTAATATTCATCTCCTCAGTCGGCTAGAACCAATAGATAAATCAATTAAAGTTAATATGAAAAATCAAGAAAATCCTTCGTTAGTTGACCCAGCTCGGTAGATACTAACTCAGAAATGATTTCCTGTGTTAACCAATAGAAGCTCGATAAACATTGCATATTTGCGAAGATCCTTTGGTAAATGACTGAGCTCGGTTAACATTGGTTCCATCCAACATTTTCTTCATTAACCGAGTGATCCTGGTTAACACTCATCTTTTGTAGACTTTCCTTCAATGCTCGGGTGAACTTGGTAGACATTGTCTTCTGAACTAGGCAAACATAGGAATGCTCGATAGACACAAAACATTGTCTTCACTGCCTGAGTGAGGTCAACATACACTGACTGATAATGAGATGATATTTGTGTAACATCAAAGACAATACACAATTAATCAATTGTATCCAATAAATAGCACTTGCTTGAATAGTATTGGGAACAACAACCCCAGATTCCCCACCAGCTCTAGTAGTGCTTAACACACCAAAAAAATTAATTGAAGGTCAACAAATGGAGATGCAGAGCTGTGAGTAGTGCTGTTATTTAAGGAATCTGATGATTCACTTAGCTTCTTACTATGTTTTTTTTGGGGTGGTGTGTTGATTAGAAAGAAAATTCTCTCTCCTTTGGGACACAAGCCACCAATACCTAAAAAATCCATTTTTTCTATAATTGTAGCCCCTTTGGTATATGTTTTCTTCAATTCCTCACTCAATTTTGTAGATAATGTTGTATATGTGGGATCCTCATCTTCCACCTCATCCTCATCCTCATCCTCATCGTCATCCTCATCCTTATCACTACAACCACCTACATCTTTAGGATGACCTTTTATTCTTCTTGTCAGACCTCTTGTTTTATTTTGTATTTTCTCTGGCCTGCTCTATTGTTCCTGGAAACTGTGAGTGCAATTCCATACTTTGTGACAATAATTATTCTATTGAAACATTTTCTTGAGCTGTAGTTTCCTCTATCACTTGTTTGATCCATTCCACGAGTCTCTATTTTTGAACTTTTCTAGGAAGGGTTTTTTCTGGATGTTGATATTTGGATGTAGAATTTCTATTGTCTATAATAATTTTCAGAATGATTTTTAATGGGTTATATTGCCAATAACTAACAAAATATACATTAAAAAATTCCAAATATTTATATTCCACATTGAATGCATTTATTTCAAATGTGAAGCCTCCAAATGAGAAAGGTATAGAAGGAAATATACTCTTCTTTGGCTATTCATAGAAGAGTTCATCTCTACTCTCCATCTATCGAACATACTTCATTGCAAAAATCCTCTATGTGATTATATTTGAAGTTTGTGGGGATTTATTGTTGATCCATAAAACCTTAATACAATAAATTATTCCATGAGGAAGCAGTCATCCAACTATATTTGAAATTTGGTTTGAATGCAATCTCTACAAGAAATAGGGAATCTAGGCATTGGGTTGCCTGTAATTTCATGATACATTGGTGCCAAAAATAGTCTACAGAATGGTTATAGTTACCTCTCTTATCATGTATCCTTATCTTAGGTGCCCATTCATATATTCGAGCCATTATTTTATCCTTTTCATTCTTACACATTTGAATTTGAATATTGTTGGTCTCAAATGTTACTTGATATTTTTCTAGAAGAAGATGATACAAGTAGGATGTGAACCCAAATGTCTTTGAGGAACCGCATTTAATCATTAAAAATTATTTGTGCATGGACTAAACAAAATGCTCCACAAAATTATATCTAATCGATTGACTAATACAATGTATTTCAAATAACATTTGAAGAATGCTTGTATCCAGTTCTCTATCACTATCCAATCTGAAGATTTTTTTTAGTTGGACTATAGTATCCTTAGCCTATTCCACAAAAGTATCAACATCATATGGTGTCTTATGATGGTTCTCCAATTCTCTACCATCTATTGTTATACCTTTGATAAATTCATCTTTCTCAGCTTCATCGACTCTTTCATATGCCTTTGCAAGTTTTGTCAAAGTCAATTTGGACTTTTGATTTTATAGATTGAGGCTCTAATCCCAACAAACTCTTAAATTTTTTCTTGTTGATGGATACAATTTCCTTTTGGGTTCTCTTATTAATAATTGCTCTTCAACCTTCATTGTAGTGTTCAACGTAGACCATGACAAGTTTCAGGCAAGGGAAAAATTGAGGTAAATCATGTGTCCCAAACCTACATCCCATGATACAATCTTATTTGTATATTCTCCTATCAATTTATTATAAAAAATATTTTTGCACCTCACCTTCCTAGTGGGATTTTTGACTTATTTTTCAATTTAAATCTATTTTTCAATGGTTTCTTTTCATGGAGCATAGGATTAAAAATGTCATGTTATTCAATGGTGTAACCTAAGGTTTGAATCAATTTGGTATAGTTTTCAAATCCTTGTGGTATCATTATTCTTTTTGCCATAATTGGTAATGGTTAACAAATGGTGTTAGAGGAGCTAAAAAATATAAATATTAACCCTAGGATTTGCAATGAAAGTATTAGAGTTTTGTATTTTACCCAAACATTATGATTCAATTTGAAGGGATAAATACATAGGTCACAAATCGATGTGTGCAGACTTTGTTGTGTCCTTCAATTCCCCTTCTGAATCTCAATCTTGTTGAAAAAATATAAATTTGTCACCATTTCCTCATCAAATATATTAGTTTTATGGAGACTATCTGATCATTTTGCAGACTTTGTTGTGTCCTTCAATTCCCCTTCTGAATCTCAATCTTGTTGAAAAAATATAAATTTGTCACCATTTCCTCATCAAATATATTAGTTTTATGGAGACTATTTGATCATTTTATGTGGCATCAAAAGTTGAAATAGAGCTCCTACCATAAATCAACTTCTATCATTGAACAACCAATTATGAATGAATGGATTTTAGGACACATAATATTTTATAAAATTTGTTGAAAAAGTCATCCTTTTTAATATTATTAAGTTATTAACTTAGCTTAAAAAATATGCACGTGTTTATAGTGGATTCTATGTGGAAAGTTTTGAAAATATAGATTCACATGTCATGATTATGGGGACTTTGAGAAGGTAAATTATTTGGTAACAACTTTTGCATAGAAACAAAAGCACCGTCTATGAAGTACCCAAAATAGCCTATTCAATAATCTAAACTTAATTAAAGCTATCTTGGTCAAGGGATATATTTATGATCTACAACAACAAGTGTGGATAATTCATTGTATAAAACATATAAATTTATAAACTTACATATTTACCGAATGAAAAACCACAAACTGGGAACACCTGTCTTTACTAGTGAATTAAATAATCTTTTCTAGAGTACTCTTGTATCAGTGTAGGTCAATCAATGATCACATCCTGTTGTCATAATCTTTTGTGTATCCGGCCAAATTTTCTAAATCCAAAAAATGATCAAATGTTCTTGCCATTTCCTATAGGAGGAAAAGTTAAATACCTCCCAGGGGGATATTCATTTCCATCCCATAGCTATATCATCTTCTTTCTTAAGAAAATTGGCCGAATGATGGGTTGTCTCAGTTTATTAGGGATGAATGCTTTCTCCTTTCTGCAGATTTGTAGATTTCAAGTAAAAGCAGGGATGAGTTACTCAGAGTCTTAGAATAGACAAATTTGGGAAGGAGACTAGTTGTAATGCTAGAAGGTAAGGGTGTGGAGGCGTTCTTCACCCCTTAAAGATAATTGTTGGAAGTTCTTGGCTAAATGAATAATAAAACTATGGAATTGAAAACCATGGATTTGCAACCCTTCTATATTGCCGGAGAGCCACTTTAGCCTAAGATGCTATATTGATTTTACATTTTTCTCTTTGTAGATGGGTAGATTAAGACAAAAGGACTGGGGTTACCCTTAGAGTGAGGAATGGCTAGGTTTCTAGTAGAGTATTTTCCTTCCTGACCTATATAATATTTCTTTTAATCATGAATCCTCTTTTACTCTTCAAGGGTAGATACAAGAGGAGAAAGAAGAAATAGAAAAGAAGAAAGAATAATTGACAAAGAAGAAATAGACGTCTTAGAATTGGGAGCATTTTCTTACAATTGATTTCTCTCTATAACAATGCAACACCTACAAATAATATATTCCTCTGTAACAATGTAACATTATATCATAATAAGCAATTAGTGGTTGTTGTTTATCAAAATTTACACAATAGGTTGTTACTAGTAAACAAGCCTTCATTATTCATTTGTGGTAGGGAATCATTGTTTATGACCATATTTGTTAAAACCCTTTTGATGTGTAATTATGGATTTTAATATAAAGTAGATAAGCCTTACATATAAAAATTCCACAAAGTGGTAAATGGTCTGAACCATTTACTAGGCATAAGCTACAAGAGAAATAAAATTATCCACTGACCCTAAATACAAACTAACACATTGGAGAGCACCAAATCTGAATTGTATTTCTCTTTAATCTTCATCATTGGTTTCATATATCAAATTTGAATGAAAGATCAAAATACTTACTTTAGGAAAACATACTGAAAGCTAAAATATACTCCAATTAACTGACAAATTAAAAGTCTTCACTACTTGTAGAAAAGATGTATGAAAAGATCACGAAAATAAAAGCTTTTTGTTAAAACAAAAATTGGCCAACCCTTCAAGAGTCATAATTATACCATTATATAGCCCTTAAGGCATAAGTGTTAAAAACCATAATTCCACTTGGGAGTGAAAAACTAGCAAAGTTTTAGAATTACTCTAGTTGGAAGTGAAAAAGTAACTACCAGGGCAAAGAAGCCATAAACAACTATATAGGACAATCATCACACTACAATCTACAAGACTAGGAAAATGGACGAGTAGTGGTTGTAGTAGGAATTATAGATGCATTTCTCCATTCCAAAATTTCCTTTAAACACAAAGCATATTGTCATCCGACCCCACAACAAGTTTCTCCTGCAAGAATTGAATCATGCCAAATTTCTGCACGTGTCATTTGTGCAACCACTATTGTCCAACAAATTTTTCTTTTCCCATGCTCTAATTATCATTTCCAAACTTTCTCTTGCTATTGTATCCTCCTCGTAGGTTTTATTGAGGGAATTAATAAAGTTTGTGTCGACATGAATTATGGAGTTTATCCATTCAATGTAAGCTTCAATAATTAGCATATTTTGATAGTTTTGGTCCTTCATCAACTGATTCTCTGATGATTTTGGATCAAATGACAATGACACCTTAGAGGTAGGCACAAGGAAATGGTTATTCATGGATTGGGTGTACTCTACCATCTGCTTGAGTGATATTTTCAATTCCTTCTTATCCCTTTCATCTTTCCATGTTTGGTAGAGAATCCTCTTAGTTGACGACTCTAAATGTTTAGCATGAGAAACATGGGTGATTGACCCAAGATCTATTATTCAATTTTGAAATCTTCAACTTTTACATTTGTCAATATCTTTGTCAACATGCGGTATCATGACCTTTGCCTCCAACCTCTTCATTTTCTCATTTTCCTCTACCATGGACTCCATTTTTGGTTTCTTAATTTTCACCCCTTTTCCTAGACATTTACTCACCATGTTATCTAATGTCAATGACACATGCACAATACTCCTCTTCTTTATAATTAAAGTTTCCAACCACTTTAGAGCACTAGATAGCCCAAGAAAGTCTAGTAATAACTGAGTTCTATATTACCCGAGTAGATGTTATGTTTACTGGTTGACAACTGGGAGAAAAGGTTTGGAGAATTGGGATCTAAGGCCAAATTTTAAAGGAAATTTGGAAAGTTTTAGATTTTCAAAGGTGACAGTCAAAGTTTGTTGCAAGATCGACGACTGGGAAAATTCAATAAAGATCTGATGATGGAGATTGAAGAAGGATAAGGATGAGAAAAAAGTTTGATGAAATTTGTATTTTCAGAGCGTCTAGATTCACTATATGAAGTTTTGACTCTAAAAATTTGGTATGAATATGAGGTTGATGATTGTCATTAAGCAACAATAGACAAAAGGATCTGGAAGCTTAGGGATTACTATTTAAGGAGGAGATCAAGACAATTTTTGTTGCTAGTTCAGATATGATCATTATTGTTGGTTATATTGATATTGTTGTTAATGATGTGAATGTGAAGTATTGAGAAGGAGAATAGAGCAAGGAAAACCTACTAGAGAAGATGAAAGAGAAGAAGCAGAGTTGGATAAAGAGAAAGTGTGAATCAACCGAGTGAGAGATCAGAAAAAGTTAAGAACATAACAAAGATTTGAACAAGGAAAGGTAGTCTCTCTTCTTAACAGATCATTTGTACTGTTACTTTCTAATCATTGTAGTAGAAAATATCAAAAGAACCAATTGGGCCTAGCAAGTTTGTGAAATTCTATATGGTACCATCAAGTAGTGGTGTTTGTAAGTCCTTTAGAGTAGGCTATTCTTTAGACAGGATCAAGGAGTGATAAGGTCTAGATGATCTTTTGGTGAAATCTTTTAACAAGGTCACATTAGCAAGGTGTATGTAACCTTTAACAAGGTTGGCTCCTAGCAGAGCTCACTTTAGAAGAGTGAATATTTTTAGGTTGCTGGTCTTAGGTAGTTTTTCCCTTCGCAGGGTTTCCACATTAAAATATTGGTGCCAATAGTACAAATGTTATTTGTGTTGCGAGTTGTTTTACATGTTTTGCTTTTTACTGCAACTTGGTAATCACTAAGTTTATGGTCGGTAATAACTAAGTTATTTTAACATTTAGTAATGCAAAGAATAGTTAGTTAATAGTTGGAAGTAAATTGGTTGAAGGAGTTAAATGATGAGTTGGATGGTTACACTAAGTGATTTTTGTTGATTTTTATGATGTTTTATTGGTACTAAAATTGTTTAAAGGGGTTGTATGATAACTGGACATAATTGATTCACCCCCCTAGTTAGCTAATAGAGATATCCTCACATGGAAAGGATATGCTGTGCCTTTTCTTAGGTTAAAGTGGGTAATTAATGCTTGATAAAGAATTAAATGAGATATTAATCAAAGGAAAAATACATTGAAACTCTAGCTTTTTTAAATAAGTAGCTTAACATTAATGAGTTAGACTTAAATAATAATTATGGTGGGTACAAATGAGGATATAAAATGGTTTCATTAATACCATCAGCTCCCTCATTAACTAATTTTTCTACATAGCTATTTCCTTCCCTCATTACAATCAATACTTAATAGAAGGACATTAATTGAAGATTATTGAATCAGTGACATGTAAAGGTGGTGAACTATTTTTATCATTTTCAAGGATGAATGCCTTATTTAAAATGTCTCTGTATTTACGATAATAAAATATAGTAGCAATACATTCTTGTTAGTTTCTCAAATGAATAATCTTATAGTAATAATGGGGTTGCCTATAGTTGAAGGTTCTTCTAATGACAATCCAAGCCTAAAAATTCAACTTGACTTAACCAAGTATGATGAAGAAGAGGAGAATGATATCCTCATAGGTCTTATGATAAAATCTCTAAATTTTTCTACTAATCCTAGGGAGGATATGATTGTGTTGAACAAGGAACAAGAGAAGGAAGATCTTTGAGGTATTTTCATTGATTTTGGGATGAACCAAGTTGATTATGAAGAGAACATACCAAAGGTGTTGGAGAAATGGGAGATGGACAATTTTTGGATGTTTTGATAGTTGGAAGCTTGTTTCTTCCTATTTGATCTTTTATCATAGGTATATATGTAGGTAGTCTACTAACAAGAAACCATGATGGGATGTAAGGAAGTAATCTTAATGAAAAAATGCAGATCCTTTTTTATCATTTTGGATGATTTATGCTAAGTTAATAGAGGAAGGGTAGTTATCATTACAAAGTATCTTGATCTTGCGTGTATTGTCTACATATACTTCTGCGTAACAATTTTGGAATTGCATCTAAAGAAGAGACTACCAATTATCTATGTATACAGTTTGAGTTTTATGTCCATGTATCATTTATGGTTAAGGTTTTGTTATTATATACCCTCAAGTGATTACTAGCTTGTTGTAATCCAATTCTATAAAGGATTTCCAAGATCACTTGAGGAAGGTGTGAGAGTTTTCAAAAAAAAAATAGCAATAGGGTATCTTTTTTCTTAGTCAGATATAATACATGATATATGTCAGAATTATTTGTATTCTTTTCTGAAAAAAAAAAAAAATACAAATAATGGTTCTAGCATCTAATTTGTGGAAGTAATCCTTTGGGTCCATTGGTTGTATGAAACTTAGAAAGAAATCACAATGAAAGTTTTATTTTTCTTTGGACATCTACTTTGTTAATTGGTAATTGACTGGAAAACAAGATATATATTCACTAGGGCCCTAGAGAGATGTTTTCTGAATCTCTTCTTTGTTAATTTTGTTAACCTTCTAAGAATCCATGCAAGTGTTTCTTAATATTAATTGATTACCAAATTGAATAATCACAAAGAACTAATTTAAGATGATTTTTTTTTTCAAACGTTGAGCATTTGTATTGATTCAAAACTTCAAAAAGAGATATAAGAGTTAATGGTTCTATTGCCAAGTGCACAGTCTTGGTTCCCTCTTTATATAAAATCAAGGGAAGAAAAACCATCTTAATTTTTATTTAATATGGTATTTACTAAGTAGGGTAAATAACCAGGCTATAAAAAAGGCTAATTATCCTTACTTAAAATATAAGTTTTTATTCTTATTAAAAAATTGATGCCATAGTATGTTTTTATTTATCTTTATTTCCTTTTCAATTTTCACCCTCTTATTCGTCATCATTATTCGTCATCATTGTGCCCTACTTTATCAACTTTCATATACCATTCTATTCCTTTCCAATCTACACATGCTCTTACTTTCATTCTAGTTAATAATAAGACCCAATTTCTCTTCATTATGAGGAACCTCTTGGAGATAGTAGTGATATTGGAAATAAATAGAATTGGCTATACCTCTACTCAACTGTTCTAAACTCCATATTCATTTCATTTTGAAATGCATATATTTTCATCTATATTTTCCAAAACAAGTCCCAATTCTTCAAGTAAATGCTGCTTAAAAAGTATCCTACATAGATCTAAGATAGCTCTCTTATCCTTTTCTACATAAAGTATTGCAGCAGAATAAATAACTACAATATCACTATTTTCTTTTGGTCTATCAATAAGGAGAGAGTTCTTTACCAATGATTTTCATGTATAATGAAGAAGTCCTTGGCATTGGTGTTTTTGATTACAGAAAAAAGGATTTAAAAGGGCCTTGAAACCCAAACAATACAAAGCTCAGACTAAAACAAAATGCTTAAAGTGACAAAAGAAACCCTAAGCAACCAGCTGAAACAACTTCCCAAACAAAAGATATGGCTAGGAAAAAGCCAAGGAAGTAAGACAAAAAACCAAGACTAGCCACAAAAAGCCAAGGCGCTCAGGCGATGTCTCTTAGCATTTTTGCTACACATATCTCCAGCTCTGACAGTCTACTAGCAGCCTCCATGTCTGAGAGTTCCTAGTTAGGGGCGAGGGTGTCCTCCTTCCTCATGTTGGATTTGGTATGCTCCCTTGGCATTGGTGTTAAGTATGAGCTTCATTTAGTGTTTAAAAATAGCTCCCTAGAAGTTCATCATTGCTTTAGTCACCTTCATCGTAATATTAGTATGCATGTCAAGCCTAAATCCACACTATGTAATGTCCCGTTTAGGGTATTTATGCATTTTCTTCAATTTGTATTGATTTCGTTATTTTTCATCTGATCTCCTTTCTATTGTTTGATATTCAATATATATATATATATATATATATATATATATATATATATATATATATATTTCATAGTCATGACCTTTCATTGATAATAATTATATTATATTAAAAATAATATAATATAATTATATATATTTATATTAATAATATCATTAATATATATATTATTTATATAAGTCTAATATATATATTATCTATATAAATCTAATAACACATATTATATATATAGTGATATCATTATTATTCATGTTAGTGTTATAAATATTATTAATCTTATATATAGGCGGATACCTATTCTTTTCCGTGATGATTCCTGCTTTCTTCTTCTTTTGTTGTGCTTGTTCTGTTTTTGGACACCATTTGGTGCTCCGTTTGTCTCCTTTTTCCTTGTTGTAAGCTTCCAGTCCCATAGACCCACGTTGTGGTCTTTTGTTGGACATTAATAAATTTATCTTATCTTATCTTATCTTATATATATATTATTTATATTCAATAGTATATTATTTTAAATGTGTATATATATGTATGATAATAATTTATATTTTTAATTTATATACTTTATTAATCATTTTAATATTATAAACTTTACATAATGGACCTATTTATTATTTAATTAGATATGTCCAAAATGGGAATATCACAGTCCTCCCCTCTCAAATTTGCTTGCCCTCAAGCAAAATTTTTCATACACAAGTTTGTCACAAACAAAAAACATACTTGCATTCAAAAGACCAAAAAGATTTACGAAATATACATGAATGAAAACACGAAGCAAACACGGTGGAGACAGATGAAGACACGAAGCAAACATGATGCACACAGATGAAAACACACGTTATGCAATTCCTTGATTGTTAATCTGTAACCATGGAATCATTAGTATACATTATATATAAATCAATCTCCTAACAAGGTGTTTATAGTCTCAATTTTAGTGTCTTGTCAATCAAAGTATAGTCCATATATTAACTCATCATTTTCTAAATATGGGAGGAGAAACTATAATAAGGTGCCCTGTTACCCAACCAGTGGGCCTCACTGTTCTTCCTTATTTTTGTTATCTCTTTTCGATCATCATTCCCAAGAAGGTGCCTTTGTATGATGTACCTTGGGATATTCGCTCCACCGTAGGCCTTACTCAATACCCGTAGGCTTTATCCGGTACCCCAAGTGGTGTCACCCAGCCCATTCAACCGTAGGCCTTATATCAACTTGGAGAATCATGATCTTAAGGTGATTCTATCAACTATTTTTCAATAAGAAGTCTTTTTAAAGCATAATCTTTGAATTATCAAATACTTAATCTTATCATTCAATTATAGGAGGAGAAACCATAATGGGGTGCCCTGTTACCCAATTAGTTGGCCTCACCATTCTCCCTCATTATTGTTATCTCTCTCCAATCATCATTCTCAAGATGGTGCCTTTGTATGATGTACCCTGGGGTATTCGCTCCACCATAGGCCTTACCTAGTATCCGTAGGCTTTATCCAGTACCTCGAGTGATGTCACCCAACCCATTCCACCGCAAGCCTTATCTCGTCTTGGAAGATGACGATCTTAGATAATTTAATTTTATTTAACAGCAGTCTTTGATTATTATCAACTTACAAATCAATGTCATTTCCTTGTAACTATTTGATTAGAACCATTGATATTAAGTATTTAAACTATCACAATAACAAATGTGTCAATAATAACAAACACACTAACAATTATTTCATAATATATGAAGAAAACATATAATTTACCTCATCACCTTCATGTGTTGAGTGGCCATTTAAATGCACGAAGCAACCTTCATATCCATTTTCCACATTAAAGTCCCTTAATTTAGTCGAGCCAATAGATGAAACTCCTCTTTTGACTTTGCTGTTCTTAATAATTAAAATTCAATCTCTATTAATTGTATTAACTTCATGACCTCTTATAGTCAACAAATCCTCTTATAGAATATTGGACTCCCCGCTTGATTTACACCCAAGTACTCACAAAGCTTCCACATGCACTTATACAAAGCTTTTTCAATTATATATAAAACATATAATAACATTATATATTTATAACCTCCTTTAATCAATAAACAAATTAGCATCTAGAATACTTACATGTTCATATATATAAATAACAACTACAAAATTTAAACTCTCCAACATTTTATAAGAGCGAAGAAGAAAAATCATACCTTTAATTACAATAGGGTTTGTAACCCGATGCATGTCACTTAAATACTTTACCTTGATAGGTGTGTCCCTACCATACCCAAGGTGTATGTATTCAACATCTTAATTTATTATGGCTAGTAATTGCCTAACCCAAGCGACGTCAAATTGTGCTCTGAAATCGATGTCCATGAACAATTGATCAATGTTCTTCACTCCAAAATTAATCATGTTAATTAACTCATAATCACCTACGAGTATCCGTTCATCTGCTTCCATAGTGATTTATAGATTTTTTTTGCTTTGCACAATCATTCTTTTCTCCCCACACATGGCGGTCATCCGTATATTTTGAAAAACATTGCCAAAGTATGAGTTGGAAAGAAGAGGAATAAGCGTGCCTTATACGTTGTCTCATATTTAGGAACCCTTGTATTGGTTTGAATGTTGATTTGCCATCAATATTATCGGCCGTAGTATTTATAAAATAATTATGTAGATTGTGCCACCAATAATACGATGAAGTTCTTCACCGTTCTCTTATTTTTAGGCATGTCCTTGCTTGATGTGGTTAAGAATAAGCCACATTTTAATAATAATCAGCTTTGAATGACTGTTTAACCCACAATCAATTGCCCTTCATTTTATTTTTTCTTTGTACATGATGGAATTTTTAGGCGGGAGTGTACATTAGAGGAAAAACGACATCTCTTGCAGGATCTGGTTGATTAATGTCTATTTCTTCTGCATCAAGTCTCTCGTCAGAAGATATATTGTATGCTCAGGTTTTCTCAGTAATACAATATTTGATGTTATTATAGATTCTTGACGAATTCAATGCATATTTGCATATATCTTGTAAGATGAACTGTTCAACAGATTGGCGACCTTGGCTCGCACACCCCTCTCCATGGCTAAGTCAAACATCAATGACCCCTATCTAGCATAACAAATAGCAGCAAGAGTTTTGTTTTATTATTGACAATTCATTTTCCAATCTCACAGACATACATCAATTTGGCACTTTATTTCATTCACACTATTTGAAATTAGTACTCATCCCAATGAAATTTACATTCACCACAATGTATTTCCCATGGTAGGTATTAATCTTAGGTATGGACAAAATTATGTTCCTTGTGTCAAGCAGTATATGGGAAATCTATTGACTCACACCAGGACATTAGGTTTTTTTTATTTCGACAGTGGATATAATTTCCCGATTTTCCTCCCTAAACCTTGTTCGCTTCTCTTAGATAGGCAACTATTCTCCTTTGTTTTCTTTTTGATCCTTGTTTAATCTCTGATGTCCAATCTATATTTCTGCTAAATATTATTTTTGTTTCTTTCTATTTCTTTGTCTGTGTACGCTTTCTTATTTCTCTAGACAATTGAAATCCACCATGATTGTGCATGATCCAAACATTGATCTTACAAACTACGAGGAACTGCATTTACAGTGGTTCAATGTAAGTTGGCAACATGTTCAGGTTTGTGCAAGAGAGAGGAAAGCGTTCATTGCAATGAGATTGGTGACAAACTCAACAAGAGGATAATGTCTTGTGTGATGTAGCTACGATTCTTGCTGCAGACATCATTCTCATTCTCAAAGTCATTACTTTTACTGTATACAACATTATCCTCACAGACATCAGCTATTGCCATGCCCACTAAACATTCCCATTGGTATTGGTGTTTTTGCATTGATTGCTTCCCATAGGCTGGCAAGAAGGATGCTCTGATACCACTTGTAATGTCCCATTTAGGGTATTTACGCATTTTCTTCAATTTGTATTGATTTCTTTATTTTTCATCTGATCTCCTTTCCATTGTTTGATATTCCGTGTGTGTGTGTGTGTGTGTGTGTGTGTGTATTTTTCATAGAGTCACAACCTTTCATTGATAATAATTATATTATATTAAGAATAATATAATATAATTATATATATTTATATTAATAATATCATTAATATATATATTATTTATGTAAGTCTAATATATATATATATTATTTATATAAGTCTAATAACATATATTATATATATAGTGATATCATTATTAATCATGTTATTGTTATAAATATTATTAATCTTATATATCATAGTATTGATATATATATATAAAATTTATATTCAATAGTATATTATTTTAAATATGTATATATATATGTATGATAATAATTTATATACTTTATTAATCATTTTAATATTATAAACTTTATATACTGGACCTATTTATTATTTAATTATATATGTCCAAAATGGGGATATCATAGACTACCCAAAAAAAAGAGCCTTGAGGTAATGAAGAAGAGAGGGTCTGCGAGATACTTATAAACCCATAATCCACACAAAGCATTTTTAGCAAAAAATTCTATAGAAACTTTCTTCCTTCTCAAATTGCCCAGAATTGAGACATGTGGCAAACTCTATTTTATGTCATAAAAAAATAAACGTGAATGAATAATACCATATAAGGAAAAAGTAAAATTCAAAACATGTGTTAGGACTCAAACAATGAATTGAAGATGTGTCAAATTAGTCAAAATAAAGTAATATTGCAAAATGGTGAAATGTGAATACTTGTCAAATAAAAAATCCTTTCATTCATTTTGATTATGAAATTGCCAACGAGGTGTTGCAAGGATTGAATAAACCATTTTCAAAAAAAAATTGTGGAGAAACTCTCTCCTCTCAAAGTGGCTAGAATTGAGAAACGTGGCAGTCTCTTTCTCTTTTCATGTCATTAAAAAATTAATGCGAATGATTAATACTACCTAGCAACACTACGTGCGAGGCACAAATGATAAACCTATAAACTGGGAACACATTTTAGGCCTCAAAATTTTCAAAATCAAATAAATGACATTTACTAGTGTGATATAGTGAATTGATCTCATATGAATTAATAATAGTATTTTAAAACTGCAGAATCTTACATTTATCAATTAAATTTTTTTAACTCCAATGTTAGGAAACTGCCAAATGTGAATGAATGACTAGAGTCGCATCAAATAAATTAGTAGTACTACAAAACTGCAAAATAGTATAGTTATCAATTAAAAATTAGAAACTTCCAAATGTAAATGCATGACCGGAGTCACATCAATGTACCTTGTCATAATGTCAACTTATTTGCTTATAACTTGATCTATATTAACACTATTAGCCTTAATTAAGGTCTAATCAATTGATTAAAGTTTGATTCATATTAACGTCATTTGCTAAGTGTAAGGTCTAATCAAATGGAACCAGTGTTATTAATTAATTATTTATAGTGCAATGCTTGAGTGTTTCATTAATACAAGCACACAATGATATGGCTCTTACATAGAATAATGGAGTCCTCTTTCTCCTCAACATGCATAAATTAGTAGAATCCATCTTATGTATAGGAAAAAAAAGGTGGGATCAACTATTCAATTTCCATCATGAACATCTTTGAGAAGTAATTGAATTGTTTCTAGAAAAGATATGTTTAAAGTGAAGAACTGGCATAGGATAGACATAGGTATCTATTCAATGATCATGGTGTGGGGTTTGTAGTTGGGAGATTCTAAAGCCAAAGTAAGATTTATCATGGAAAATAAGGTTCCAAAAAAATCAAGGATAGGAATGAAGGAAATACTCCATTTTTCCACTCCAAAGGTGGGTGTGTGGGTTCGAGACGAGGACAAAGACATTGAAAAAGTAGCGGGGACTATATTAACACATTTTGTATGAAGGTTTCCTGAGCACCAGCTCCATGAGAGGTTTAAACAAGATCAACTTGGGTGGTATCTTCTTAAGTTAGTTTTTATGACACATGTTTATGACGTGGACATCAAAAAAATTAAATCTTTAGCAAATTGGGGCCCAACTAATGAAGCAGATTTGGTACTTAGCATGCTGAACAGGGTTCAAAACCCCCAAACCCATTGTTAGGAGGATACGTGGCTAGATTGGAGGATCAATGTAGTTATGGTCAAATGTATTTATGACATGATGTTGAGGTCCCTTAAAGTAGAAATGTAATCTTGCAATTGTGATCTTGAGAGAAAGTGAGAGCTTTTTGGGTGGTAATTTGTAAAGTTGTTCGAGTTGATTTTGTAAAGTTTTATTTTGGTTTGGGTTGATTTGGCCACGAGTTAGGTAACTGACGTTAGTAAGATCATAGACTCTGAGTTTTGTAAAGGGACTTTCAAAAATTATTGTTTGTAAAGGCAAAATGAACTTCACCTAAATAGTATGTGATGATGCAATGTTATCTCATTTTTAAAAATTCAACAAAATAAAAAATTATTACCAAAACTAAAAATTGATAGTAAACTAAATTTAATAGATTAAATATTCAATGCAATTCACCATGTTTTTGCATATTTTTGTGTGAACCAAGGAAAACTACCAATAGTTTTCCATTATTTTTTGTGGGAACCGAGGAAAACTCACCAATTATTTCCCATATTTTTGTGCAAACCAAGGAAACATTGCCCACTTTTTTTAATGCAATTTGGTGCACTGGGAAAAATTTCCCAAAAAAATAGCAAAGAGGACCAGTGACTAAAAAACTATAGTTGAAATCACCATTGTTTTCTAATGTTTATTTGACTTTTTGGTGACATTGCCAACAATTTTGCATTTATTTTGGCCAATTACTGCTAATTTTTTTGCGAAAACATATTTTCCTTTGTATGGAAATCAATTTTTTTTCTACTATAACTACATAGAATTTTTATGGGTACTAAAACATTGGCCAAGGTGATGCTACTATTCTTGAGGAGGGTCCATATTAAAGTTATTGCTACTCGAAGGATGTTCTTCTCAACTAGCTAATCAATCTCTTATTACTCTTAAAGTTTGTCCTTTGATAGCTTTTAAAGGAAACACAACCATGATGTCGTAACACATGCTATTAATTACAAAGTAATTTGCAACCTATTGTTCTAGTTGTTCCAACTTCTTTACCACCTTCTCAACTTGTTCTTCTTCAAGAACCTCATTTTTCGAAATCTCGTGGAAAAGAGTATGATTTGGTTGAACAATTACTCTCTACTCCTGCTAAATTTTCCTTATGGGAACTTTTCCAAATTTGTTCTACTTATCATGAATCTTTACAAAGGGCTTTATTTCAGGGATAGTTTTAAGAAACCCACGTTTGTAAAAAAGTATAAAATTTTGGCAAATCAAACGCTAGTTCAATGCAAAAAAATAATTTATTGGCAAATTTTTATTTTTAAGTAGGAAATCTTTTAATTTTTTTGGTGACTGTTTTTTAATCATATAAAAATTCTATAAAATCCTAGCAAATCTTTCATATTTGATGAAAATCGTGGAAAAAAGTACACATACCTAAAAACTATAATTTTATTATTATTATTATTATATGGAGCCTAATTAATTATCAAATTTTAAGGTTAAACTTAGCCCACTTTTATCATTATAGTTTCTCTCCAAATTATTGAATGGTGATTTGGAGGAAGCGCTCCAATTATTTTTAACTGTTGGATGATCCTAAATCAATGGCCTAAATCCTATTTGAAGCGAAATTTTTGAAAGGATACCAAGTTTTAAAGAAAGTTCCCAAAGTAAAGACACGTGTTCCCAATCAAATTTATTTTGCGACAAAGTGAGAAAGGATAAAAAATTTCAAAAAAAGTGTTCAAAATAGAGACACATGTCAAATCTACATACTTAATTTGTAGTCTAACTTAAATTTTTACCAAATAATATTGAATATGATCATCAATTAAGACAAACCTTGAAAATTGAAGGCAAAAATATTTAATTTACTACATAGAAAAATTACATTCCATTGGCGAAGTCATCACTAAAATATAAACACTTTTATATTATTATTAGCGATTGGCCTAAGCATGAGACCCAATTTTGGTAAAGTGCAGGCGACATGGACACCCCAAAAGTGCAAAAAAATAATTCTAGGGTCCCCAATGAGTGGGATTAGCCAATTGGCGAATATTAGCCACTAAAGTTATCCTTGCTTTATTTACTCTTCTTATTTCTCCTCCTAATAAGAATAACATTAATTCTTTCTTGGAATGCATGTATACTATGCCTCCTGCTCAGATTATTTTCACTCGAGAAGAATTTGTTGTGATGCAGAGCCTAACAAGCTTGAAGGTTTATTTGGTGCAATTTTCCCCTAGATTATTTTTATGCGGGTTTGGGGGCAGTGCCCACAAAATGGGGCCAAAAATGTTGTTATTTTTCCATTGGATGACTTATTCTATCCCTAATTTTGTAAGTGGAAAAATCTTATATAAAATGGCTTAGGGTTAGGGATTTCAAAATGTATGGTGATATTGTAGCTTCTTTTGACGATATTGAGCTATAAGGGATTACATATTGGAATTACTAGATAATAATGATATTGGACTTTCTGTTGGTGGACGTAGCCCAGGGATTGGGTGAACCACATTAAATTCTTGTGTCTTGTGTTCTCTTCTGTGTGATTTATTATTTTATGATATTGGTTATATTTGCATGTAACCATTATTTAGGTTTGTGGTTGATCCTAACCAGTGGTATAAGAGCCAGGTGGTGATCATTTTCTTAAGCTAGATCGTCGTCATTTTTTTTATAGCTATCCTCTATGGGAAGGTTTCACGGTTGAGTGCAAGCAATGGAATATGAGGGTAAGCTAAAGGTTGAGAAGTTTAATGGGAAGAACTTTTAATTATGCAAAATGTGAATGAAGGACTATCTTTATCAGAAGGATTTATGGAGTCTATTGGAAGGAAAAACCAAGAAACATGGAATTATGATAGATGAGGACTGAGAGATTTTAGATAAAAAGGCACTTGGAAGTATTCAATTATGCTTGGCACCATCAGTGATATTTAACACTACAAAAATGAATACAAAAGAAGAGTTGATGCAAACCCTAGCAAAGATGTATGAAAAGCCCTCTGCTTCAAACACGGTATTTCTCATGAAGCATTTATTTAATAGTAAGATGGTGGAAGGTGGATCTGTTCCAAACCATTTAAATGAGTTTAATACAATTACTAGTTAGTTGTCTTCTGTGAATGCCAATTTTGATGAAGAAATTAGGGCTCTCTTGATTTTTTGTTCTTTTCCTGAAGCTAGAATGCCTTGGTAATGGTTGTGAGTGATTCTATTTCTAGATATAATACCCTAAAATTTGATGATGTGATTGGTGTTATTTTGAGTGAGGAAACTCGTAAGAAAACCTCAAGTGGATCTACATCACAAAGTGATTTGAATGCACAAAGAAGAGGCAGAAGGACTGAGAGAGGAAACAATTTTAGAAATCGTGAGAAATCGAGAGCAAAGTGAAAGGGAAAGAGGTATTAATCTAGAGCACTGATAGATTGCTAGTACTGTGGGAAACTAGGACATAAGAAGAAAGATTGTTGGACTCGAAAGGAAAATGAAGGAGATAAACTAGAAGGGAACAAGAAGGCAAATGTAGTAAGTAACAAATCCAAAGAGGATGATTTTCTTCTTTGTTTAGAAAGTCTTGATGTTTCATGAGTTTTAGATTATGGGGCTTCATTTCATGCTACACCCATAGAGGTTATTTTATAGATTATGTCCAAGGGGATTTTGGGCTTGTTTATTGGGGGATAATGAAGCTTTTGAGATTGTTGGAAAGGGAAAAGTTAAGATTAAGTTGTAGAATGATAATTATTGGCTATTACATGAGGTAAGATATGTTAGAAGGCTGAGTAAGAATTTAATTCAATAGGGCAACTTGGTGATGAGGGTTGCATCATTACTTTTAATGATAAAAATTGGAACATTTCATAGGCTCCCTTGTAGTAGAAAAATGTGTGAAAGTAGGCACCTTATATTTTTGTATAGGTCATACCTTCCTTCTACTTTAATTATTTAAGAGAAAAATGAATGTTCAAGAACAATTGCTGCAGTTGAGAAGGGAGTGCAGTTGAGAAGGGAGTACAAACAATTGTTGTAGATTTTGATACAAGACTATGACACAATAGATTTGGGCACATGAGCAAAAAAGATATGAAATCACTTCATTCAGAAAAAGCTTTACCAAGTCTAGAATGTGTCAATATGGATTTTTGTGGAAGTTGTGTGTATGGAAAATAAAAGAAAGTAAGTTTTGTGAAGAGTGGGAAGGAAAATAAAAATGAGAAATTAGAGCTTGTGCATACAGATGTATGGAGACCAGCTCAGGTATCTTCCCTTGGTGGCTTTCATTATTATGTTACATTTATTGGTGATGCAAATAAAAAAGTATGAGTTTATTTCCTTAGACAAAAATCTAATGTATTTCAAACTTCCAAGAAATAGAAATGCTTGTTTAAAAAATAGATAGGTAAAAAGCTAAAATGTCTCAAATCTAATAATGGTGGTGAGTATTGCAGCAAATAATTTCAAGATTATTATTCCTATAATGATATTCATATACAAAAAACTATTCCAAGGACTCCACAGGAAAATGGAGTGGATGAACACATGAACAAGACAATAATGGAGCATGCAAGGAGCATGAGGTTGCATGCTGGGATACTATTAAACATGTGGGTGGAGGCTGTCAATACCACTATATATTTAATTAATAGAGGTCCCTCTACTCCTTTGGGATTTGGTATTCTAGAGGAAGCATGGATTGGTAAGAAGGTGAGTTATTCTTTTCTCATTACCTTTGGTTTTGAAGCATTTGCACATATTGACACTAGTAAAAATTGACCCATTTTTTGATGAAACTTGGTCAAAATTTCAACCCATGCTGGTCAAATTTTTAACCAATTGGTTTGTCGCAATTTTTTTAGTCAAAATTTTGATGAAACCTCCAATTGGTCAAAATTTGGACCAAATACTTGGTTGAAATAAACTACATTTTTTATGGCCATTATTGGTCCCAATTGGTCAAAATCTTGACCAATCTTGGTCGAAATGCTAGCCAAGATTGGTCAAAATAGTGACTAATTCTTTGGTTGAAATGGACACCATAATGACAAGGATGCCATACTTACAACCAAAGAATTGGTCAAAATTTTGACTAATCTTGGTTGAAATGCAAGCCAAGATTGGTCAAAATTGCGACCAATTCCTTGGTTGAATGGAAACCACAATGGCTAGGATGTCATACTCATGACCAAAGAGTTGCTAAATTTTTTGACCAGTCGTTGTCAAAATTCAAACCAAGATTGGTCAAAAATTTGACCTATCTGATTCGTTTAAAAAAAAATACAACAGACGATGCATGCAGATGGATGGAAATAAATTGTTCCACCTTTATTTAGAATAGTAGGGGCCTCTTCCCTACCATTTTATAGGTAGATACGCCACCCACCTATAGAATGGTAGGTCCCCCACCCTATCATAGATCTGTACTCTGCATGCATGCACCATTGCACCAGAACGACTATCCACCCACATGAACTATAGGGGGGCAATAGGAAGGGTTCACCCCTACAATTCTATGGTGACCAAGGCTAGACCCGCTACAGAGTGATGGCTAGAACCCCAATGAATCATAGGGCCCAGCTGGGCCCCTACTATTCTAAAGGGGGTGGGATCCGACAGAACCTCTGATTGATGGTTCAAAATGAGTGATGCCAGACTCACGACCTAGCAAATAAAGTACATGTGAAAACCTCAAAAAATAACATTGAATAATCTAAAACATACCATTGCTTTCATCTTCAAAGTGAATGCCTTGGCATCATATGGATTCACCTTCATATCAGTAATAAGATCAAGGAATGATTCGGGGATTGTTAATCCTTTTGGAAGTGCTTCATTATTTGCCTGCAAGAGAAGTTGGTATATGTCTCTTCCCGTTCTCTGCAAAATGCCACATGCTCTACATTTAGATTCCAATAAGTGTAAAGTCCGAGGATAGAAACAAATTGATCATTCCTCATTACAATTATGTGAATAGGGTTGGTATTTTAATTTTAATTTTGATTTTCTATATCAATGGAGCTTCTTTGCACATCTTAAGTAATAAGGGAACTTAGAAAAAAATTACCTATTCCAATGAACAAGAAGATTGGCAGAAGCTAGTTAAGTATCAATGGAGCTTCTTAGCACATCTTAAGCAGTAGCGAGGGAGCACGAATAGTCAAATGAACTATTGACTAAAACATTTAATATGCATCTTAATCTATTATTACTAAACCTAAACAAAAGAAGCTATAAAGCACCTAGATCATGCAAATATACATGTTATTAGTGATCTATTTAAAGACTACACATTATAATTGTTTTTCTGTTGATTTGCAAATTGTATTATCAAACAATGTTAAGATATTTATCACTGCACTTTATGTTTATCTTTCCAGAAATAAACTTAATTGATGTGTACCTCATAGAAAAGGAGCTTCACTTCCAACAAGACTCCAAGTATTAAAAATCTTTTCAAAGAGTTGCGTTTGAATTGATTGGAGACATGTTCTCTCAGTTTAACCCCTCATAACTTGTGGAAAGAATTTGGCCATTTGTGCAAAGTTTAGATTGTTATAGAGTTCACGTGCAACATTTGAAGTCCAATATTTTAATGTTAGGAAATCATATATATATATATATAGGAGCAGGAAAATCCTCCTAATCATTAATATTGAATGAATCTATGTTGATCATAAGTGAGACTTACTCAAAATTTAGATCAAAGTTTTAAAAAACATTAGGTTCATCAAGACAACTCTACATTAGGTATTTGTTTCTTTGGGGCCTATTTTTGACAAAGAAGAATGGAGATGTTCTGTAAATTTTGTAGTAGGATTGGGTATGATGGTTGTGTCAGTTAATTTTACTTTACTTTTACCAAATTTGTATATGTAATTTAATGAAGTTTAGTGGTTGTACATAGAATTTGGGAAGAGTTGTCTTGTGATAAGGGGCGGGGGGGTGTGGTTTCATTTTTCTTTTCATTAAAGAATTTAGTATTTTATCAGATCCTTTCACACTCCTTCCCAAGGTCTCCAACTGGGCTTTGGTTAATCTATGCCAATGTTTGTAGCATTATTATTACATATGCGAGTTTATAGGATCCCATCAAATGCCCTTGGTTTTGTGTTTCTATATTTCACATGCATGCAAGATAGGTGGAGAAACCTGCATTTAGTATATAGAAGATTTTGATAGTATTCTTTGATGGGGCTGAAGCTCAGACAGGTAATGGAGCCAGACTAGTTTTTGGTAGTCCCACTCTACATGTAGAGGAACAACTACTTTTGCATCTAGCAACAATTCACTCAAATCTCATGTTGATCTTCCCTTAACTTTACATTTCACCATTTACAACCCACAATTATGACTCATTTATCTTATCTGCAACAAGAAGTTATCAGGGGAGATACCTGTTAGTTTGGAGGGATGCTAGAAGTTGGAGATTCTTGACTTAGCTCATAATAGTCTAGTGGGTATGATACCTCCTAAAGTCATTGTTAGCCTTGGAAACCTATAACTCTACCTCAATATTTCTTGGAATTCTTAGGAAGGGCCATTGCCATGGGAGGTGAGTAAAATTGTAATGTCTCAAGCCATTGATAAATCAAATGCATTTCTTTCTATCTTAGTTCATACCTGTGTAACAAGAGCATAGAGAGGGAGAGTTACATAGCTACAAAGTATTTGAATTGCAACCCTAATGAAAAACAAATGCAATTTGAGTTAGCAATATTGTGGATATGGATATAAATGTAATATTGTAAGGGAAACCTTTATAAAGAGTGACTAACATTTTGTAATGTTGTGTGTGTGTTTCATGATCATGTTTGGTCATTTCTTCTAATGCCAAACATTTCAATTTTTTCCATATTAGGGCACTACCAAACCATCATATTGACTATTTGGGGAAATTTAACACATCAAGTAAACTTGCCCACAAGTTATTTTGACTACAATGTCCACTGTCCAATCATGGAAGTAGGATTTTAGACCATATTCATATCGCGTCAATCATAACAAATAAATGTAAGTTTGTTGATCAGAGAGGAAAAATTATACAAATCCAAGCTTTAAAATCAAATGAAAGTAGATATATGAGGATATTTAGATAATGATTTTTATTTCTTACCCATGCCCAAAAGAAGAAAGTTAACTAAAATACACTCTGCAAAATGAATATTCAATGATTAAAAATTTTCAAGAAGTGAAATATAGTAGTACTAAAGTCGATAGCAATGAGGCTAGGAACACGTAGACCCTACACAACAGAGAGAGCATTTCACTGCATATATCAAATTACATTATTATAAAGAAGAGAAAAAAGTAACTTGACTTGTTAGTAATTTACTATTCATAGTTGATGGTAACTTTGGCATCTTTAAGACAAGCAATATTAATGAAGGCATCTTTAGATGAAATTATGGTGTAACAACATCTGATAGAGCAATGATCAATGGATAGATTCAAAGATCCACACCTTTTACTACAAAAATGAAACATGCATAGTCCTATAGTTGAAACTCATTTCACCAGATCATGTTATTATCTTTCTCCAAAGATACAAGGATAAACTTTGTTGGTGTGATGATAAATACACAATACCAAATCTCACACTTTATAGCTCATTTTTCTTCTATTTAACTATATTTTTTGGATTGCACATCCACACGTCAAAAAAAAACAAAAAAATCTGATTAAGTGCTCTTCCATTTGAAATCAATTCATCCCTCCATTTTATTTGATTCCATTCTTTTACAGTGTGCTTTGATCAAATATAAAATACATATAATTCTTTAAAAAATCTTTACTTTTCAATTTTTACAGAATGTGATTTGTAAGGAGATAAAATGAAATGTTTTTTATGGGAACTATTTGAATGAAAACAATTATTTATCCTAGATCAATTGATAAAATTGATTAATAGAAAATTGACATAATTTTTCCAAAAACATCCTACCTTTTTTTGATAACAGTAAAAACCTTGAGAGTTCAATCCAAAACATCATGTGATTTTCTGTCATTATCATGATATTATGGTAAGATCAACAACAAAAATCAACAAGAAGAAGAAGAAGTCATCAAACTAAAGAATATATGGGCAATCAGACAACCGAAAGTGACATAAAAAGCAATTTCATTCTATTTTGTTATTTATGCTTTACATGGATCCCTCAAGAATATAAATAAACAAGGAACAAATAGAATATTATAGCAAAGAAAAATATGCATTGCGATGTCCAATACTTGTTCAGTATAATATTACACAATAAGGGGGATCACAAATCAAATATCATGGCATTTTATACAGTTCCTCAGTACCCAACACATTGACACAATGAAGAATTAACCTGAAAATGTAGATTAAATCATGGTATTTTATATAATTTGTCAATACACCAACAAAAAAAATAGCTTGGAAATGTGTATAAGCAAGCAGAGACTAGCATGAAAAAGTCATTCGTTCTTTGGCCACAAATTCAACAAGCTTCCCTATTCTTTCAACCAACTTTGGAGATATTTTCTTGGTGGGCTTTTTAATGGGATTGTACTCAATGTTGAAAATATCTACCACATCCTTTGAACACCACCCTACTTTTCTCAGTGAATTTGACATCAAATCTTCTTTAAGATACAAGCCCTATATAAAGGTCTGGCTATCCAAGTAAACATCTTCTTTAGAGTCTGCGAAATTTGGTGGGGTATAAACTTGAAGTAGCTAGCATAGCATTGATGTCCCTCTCCTTCCCGTTGGTCTAATTTTCCACTTGCCAAAGATTTTTAAAAATTATAAGTGAAAATCATGCAAGAAATATAGTTACCTTGCTTAGGGTTCTACATTTTTGTTAATCCTTATGAAAAAACCTAGGTCAAAATATTTCATATTTGTGATCAATAGAAACCCTTTTTTCAAAATTGATTTTAAAAGTCCAAAGTAAGGATATGCAAAATTTCTTGGTATATCTTATATCCTTATGTTTACGACAAGCTTTCACATTATTATTTCATGACTTTCTATATGATTATGTCATAATATTGTGAAGTCTTCATTTTTGCAACATCACACCTCTTTGCTTACTAACCATTCCAAAAGGTAGCAAAGGAGCGAAACAACCTATTTTAGGCTCTACAAGGCTTCGCAATAGTCAATGACAACTTTTGTTTTTAAGTTGCGAACAAGAAAAAATAGTATAAGTGCAAGGTCACAAGGTCTTTCTAACTTCATTTAATACAAAGTGGTGACCATTCAAACAAAGATGAATATTATACAGGTGCATCCTTGCCAAAGTTAGTGCTTAACTCATGGAGAAGGTAGCGAAGTAGTGAATGTAGTACATTGCATTGTTGTAAGTTCTAACCCTAGTTAGTAAGTTGACGCTATGAACGAGCGAAAGCAAGATCAAATGGTTAAGGTTGTAGAGCATCGCATGTTCATAAGAATGTATGTAGCAGATAAAATTTAAGTCATGATGCTGTGATGAAGGAATAATGGCTAGATAAAATAGTGAGCGCAACATCACACAGTTAATATAAGTGTTGTGAAGAGGTGATAGCATTAAAATATGAAATAGTGTAGTATCAAAAGCTTTGAAGGTGTTAAGTGATAAATGAGTGTGAAGCTGCAAAGTACTAAGAAGTAAAACCATAATTGCATGGTTGTGGGTGTTAGTTTTAAGGGATAAAATGACTTTTCAATGACAAAGTCTGAGCTGGATAAGAATGCGATGAGTTGGATGTACAAAAATCTTAAAAAGTGTAGATTTGGCTAGTTTTTTGAGAATTGATAGGTTTTCAAGTGTGCCACTCTTAAATGCCAATTAAAGCCACACTTTCATTACAGAAAATGATAATGTTCGAAGAGCAGAAGAATTTGATTACCCTTTTCTTAGTAGTCTATTTTTTCTAAGAAACTTTGAAGTGCAGAGTGATATCAACGTGATTTTCCAGCTTTCAACATACAGAATTAACCAAATTTCTTATAGAAATGGCTCAGAGGGAGGGAGAGCTAATTGCACAAGTAGTAATTGAGCAACCAGATGCACCACCAAAGGTTCCAAGCACATTTGTAGAGGAGTGGGTTCACATTTTTCCTGGTTCAACTAATGCATAGAAAGCAAATGATTTGGCATTCAAAGACCCATATGCATTGAGTAGAGATGCAAAAGTCCCTAATAGAAATAGGTATGAATTGTTTTGGTTTTTCTACAAGAACAGAGCATCAGATGTTCCAGTTTGTAACCCATGGGTAAGAAACTTAGGGAAATTAATTTTGCCTGAAGTGTTTGTAGATGTCGTCGTGGTGAAAGCCCTAATCAAATGTTATAATCATGTCAACAAGATGTCTCATAGAAAAGATAACAATGTTTTCTTATCCCTGGATAGAGAGACATTTATAGAAGCTTTCAACTTGGGAAGATCTATGTCAATGTCCATAGAAGTGGAGAAATTAATTGAGAATTTCAAGAGTCACAAGAACTTCTACATGGGACAAAATATGAATAGATATATCCCATCAAACATTCCAAAGAAGAAGGATATTGACAAATGTATGCTATTGAAATTCTTCCTAAGATATTTTTAGAACACTGCGTTTGGAATAAACAAATTCCTAAATTTAGATGGAACTATGGAAGCACTAGGAGGACATTATGTCATGGCTTTAAATATCAAAGACCCAAATCATAATGTTGGTTATGATTTTGTGGAATATATCATTGAGAGTATCCATAAGGAGATAAGTGCTGCTGAACAAGGAGACTTGGAGAATTTCAAATTGCATCACTATTCTTTAATCATGCACTTGATCCTGTTCGAGAATGCAAACATATTTGATCAAAGTTTCTTCGAGTTTACTCAAGAATGGGGAGAGAGATTGTGAATACAAAGGTGGAAAAAGGTATGGCAAATGTTTTATCCTTATTCTAATATAATTTCTTTTTATAATGACTTTTTTTTCTAGTCTTAAAAATGATAGGGCTATTAATTGAAAGAATCCCTAAGAGTGTAAGAAAGGTTGTTAAACCTAAACTGTGCTTTGATGCTAGGAAGCAATTAAATCACAATTATGGTAGTGCCTTTTTATTTGAAGAATGTACCGTTATTAGGGTTTTTGGATGCCCTCAACCACCCCATATTTTATTTAAATATGTAACAAAAAGGTTAGGATTTGTGGAAGTATTCTGACAACTTATTTCTTTACTAAGAGAATACTTAGGCAAAGATGTTAAGAAAGGAACTTTCCTTTGTAGATGTACCAAAGTGGGAGATTTTGAGATTGTCAAGAATGCCATTGAGGGAACAAATGAATTTTTGAGAAAATATAAACTACCAACTGGGCCAACTAGGACTTATGATCCTTTCAACGTGATTAACCATGCCCTAGAAAATATGAGAGGATATACCTTACCTCCTACAAAACCCATGTGGGAAGAGGATGTCATTGCTGATAAGCTAAATGAAGATGTATGCAGACAAAGAATAATAAAGTATAGAGATATTTTCAGTTTTGAGTATGAGATGAAAAAGGCAAATTCAAATTTCAAAGGTTTCTATTCTAATGAGGATCACTAGTCAAAATTGGAAAAGTCTGTGACAGATTTTGATGAATTAGCAACCCAAGTTCGAGAGGTAATAAGAAAAAAGGTTGACCCTGAGTACTTAGATGACGAGATTATTGTTGAAATCTCTAATGAGGATGATCAAGTTGAAGAAGATGTTCCTGATAGTTTTTTGAGTGGGCTGAACTGAGACATAAAAATCAAAAAATGGTTGAATTACCTGAGAAAGCCTAACAAAAAGCCCTTCAAATCCCGCCAAGAGGTAGTAAGTACTTTGATGACATAAGGAGGAGATATTTAATATCTCAAGCTTCTGAGGATGAGAAAAGAGCAAAGAAGTGGCATTTGGAAGCTCAAATGATAGATAACAGAATTACAGAGGCTCACGAATTCATGAAGGATGACAATTTTATAAAATCTGATGAGTCCAAGAGTTTTCTATTTAAAATAAAACAAAGTGAACTTTCCCTACAAATGAAGCCAAGGAATTATGATGAAGTAGCTATTGGATTAGTAAAAAAGCTACAAGAATATGACCCTTCAAGTGAGAGCCTCACTATTGAGGAGGCAAGGGACCTGGTAATGAGGAGTGGTATGATTGTTTATCCAAGATGGGATCTTAGTTCATCCTTTTTGAGACATCAAATGAGAAGACATGGAGGAAAAATATCATTTGAAGATGAGAATCAATATGGAGAACTGAGAGGGTTAGGCCATAGTATATATGCTCAAACAATGGCAATTTGGAGTTTAGCTATTGAGCATGATAAGCCTACCTTGATGGAAATCAAAGAATCCCCTAGGGGAAATGTTATTTTCTGGCATGTTCAACCTACCTTCAGTGATCAAATATTTGGGTTTCATACCTCAGTTGGATTGATGAGCAAAAACAAGATTGATACCCTTCAAGCTCAATTAGAACAAACGTATGAGAGATATCTGAGAACCAAAAGGAGCTATGAAGAGGAAATGAAGAAAATATATGTTCTGGAACAAAGGACCATCAAACTTGAAATGGAAATAGTTGATTTGAGAAAATATGTCAGAAATAGTTCAGAGGTCCATGATAAGGGTGTGCAAACAAAGGACCAGACATTTGAATTAGGGGAAACATCAAGCCATGCTATGGAAATTGATGACGAGAAGCTAGAAGCTAGCAAAGATGCACAGATCAGAGCTATGGAGAATTTGTTAATTTATAAGATCAATGTACTGAAGGCAATTTATTTGAATGTGCATGGCAGCTACCTTGCATACGAAGGGGTATAGTACAAATATGTAGAGGCAATTTCTCTGTTATCTCCACTATTTAGTACATGGGGCCCTTATATTCAATTCTTTGATAAAATTTTTACTGTACTATCACAGAAAAAGGACTTGCCAAAGACAACCATTGTGAACACAAGGAAAGCAAGTCATAAGGTAAGAGATTTAAATGGTTTCTTTGGAGATAAGATGTAACTAGTTCAAGATAAGATGAAAATAATTGCTGTAGGGACACCAAATTTTATACCTACAATTCTAAACAGTGAAGGCAAAATAAAGGACTGGGTAGAATGGTCATCATCTTTCAAAAATATTCTTGATCATCCCTATTTTTTGTCTTTTTGTAATAATGAAGCAAGTCCTACTGCAATCTATGATATGATTGATATGATTTTCAAAATAGAAGCAGAAATGTCTAATGCAACTACTGAGGTCAAAGCCATAATTGATGCCAAGTGGACCAAATGCTTAGAGGATTTACATATAATTAGAAATGCCACTTGGCCTGATATTGATACAGACATTGTCATATGGGAATTAATAGTAGACATCAAGGCTCTACCATCCTAGGAGGATGATTAGACAGAGACAACTACGAGCTTGCTACGAGAAGACAGAAGGAGATGGAAGAGGATAAAACAATTAAAGCAAAGGCTCGTGCCATAAATGACATCTTCTTTTTGCACTCGCTTTCCTATCTATTCTCCAACTGCAAAGAAAGTATTAATGAAGTCTCTCAACGGATTTATTCCTTATGTTTTTGACCAAATAGTTTTTGACACTTGCTCTCCCATCTGAAGCTTGTTGCAATCCTCCATATAAGGATTCCCAAGATTTGGAGAGGTGGTCGGTAGTTTATAAAATTTTTCATGTTTTATGCCTTTTTTGTAGTCCGTCCAGTTTTTGTAACTATATGAATGTAGTTAGTTTGGTATACTATAGAATAAAGTGAATATCAAGTATCAGTTGTCTAGTTCTAAGTTATACTTTGAGTTTTATCAATATTCTATTCATTTTTCAAAGGTAAATCAATACAAAAAGGCAAATCCTACATATCTGTCTTTGAGTTTTTTCTCTTTCTTTAAATATTTGTGATCTTGATATTGAAATGATCAAGTTTCTTTCAATTTAACTCAATTTGGAAAAATTGTGTGTCCCTTACTGATTGCTGTTAATTCAAAGAATTAAGTAATTACTTTCTATATGTGATAGGGTTTAGGGTTTATGAGAAGGATATGATAAGAATGAATTTTAGAGCTCACTGTTGACAGAATTAGTTACAAGTTGATTAAATAGGTTTGAGCTGCTGATTTTGACTCTATATAATAATGGATAAGACACTGGTCACTAATTTTCAAGTTGCAAACTGATGATTCATATAGTTGCTGAACACACAAAATTCAAACAATCAATTTACCATTTTATGTAATGAAGAGTTAAATTTTTCGGTTGTTACTTATTTGCAATATGTTCTTAGTTATAGTTAGCTACTATGATAGAGAAGTTATAGGCGAATCATAGAAGAACATTGACCACATTCTACCATAGGGGATTGTCTTGAAGAGAAGAATATCATATAAGTAGTCATATCAATCCCTAAGGTTTTCCCAACTTGGCCCTGCAGAAACTATAGTGAAGGTAGTTATATTTATTCTGTTGAAGTTGGTCCAGATCTAGGTTAAACCCAACTGAATATAGGTTTTAGCTATTCCTTAGGCTTGGTCTTTGTCTTGTGCACCTTGGTATTAGGTTCAAAGCAACCTAGTATGTTCCTTACCAGTAAGAACTCCAACAAAATGGTGACTCCACTAGGGAGTTGTGTGAAGAATATTGTCATATCTACCAGTACCTTGTCTATAGAGTAAGGATTCTATTACCTAGTATGTAATCTTAAGGACTTGTCAGTTTGACCCATTGTGTCAGTTCTATTTCTAAGATTTTTCTCGCGTTATCTTAGCCGATTAATTTTTTTTTCCCTTAAAAGGGTGGTGACTCAAGCCTAAGATTTTGTAGCTAGTGCTATAAATATATCAAGTAATCCTAACCAATGGCAAATAAGAAGAAAAATACACGTGGTTTTACAAAGAACCACCCAGAAATACCACTGTACACATAATTACCTCCTAGGGGTAGAAAGTATCAAAATAAGAAAAAAGTAGACCATAATCCTACTTGGATCCCTAGGGGTAGTGTGTCAACCCATTCACAATATTACCCTATGATTGAAAAAGAGTCAGCTTCCAAATGTTCTGAGTCTGAGCATACTACGCTACTAGGGGAAACATTCACCACTCCATTTAGAGAAAATAAGGTATTTCATGATAAAAATGTGTCTCCTATAGGGGATATCCCTGATCAAATTTGGTGAATGAAATGAACCACTGTTGAGTTTTTAGAGAAAATATGGATACCATTTTTAGTCCTAGACAAGGACCATATATGGCTAATCTTATAGATCTAGATGACCCAATAGGTTTTGAGGCCACTATTGTAGACCCTAAAGATTTATTCCTAGAACTAATCCATCTTAGGCAAATGGTTGTAGAAGAGGAGGCCAAACACATTCATTTGGAAAAAGAGAAAGAACAAATTACCTTGAATACCCTTATTTAGAGAGATAAATTGTTTAGGAGAATGACTTCCTTACAAGAGAAAAACAAAAAGCGGTAGAAGAAGTCTTCTAAACTACACTAAGATGTTTTTGGAGATGTATAAGTTCCAAGGTCCAAGGTCCATGAGCAGGAACACCTTCTTAAAGAGAAAGAGGGGCCTGTTATTGTACAAGTTCAACCTTATAGACCTGTCAAACCTAGTCTTGTAGATTTGACTATGAAAGACCATGATAAGGGAAAGCGAAAGGTTATGGGAGTACAAATCAATGAGCCCCAAGTTCTTCCTATTAAGTCTACAAGCCTTACCATGTCTAAGCTTGATCTAGATCTAGAAAAGGCTAAGAAGGAAAAGGAAGATCTAGCAAAGGAACTTGAGAAATTAGAAAATGAAGTTTGTGTGGTTGAAACTAAGAGAAAGGTACAATTTATCAAATCTAACTGTGCTTTAACATCTTTCCCTAGCCCATCTTCACAAGTTATCCCATGTATTCCCATTTCTAGAGCTGTGGTAAGTAACCAAAATTTATCTTAGTTAACCCCTACCATTTTTGCTACGACTAGCTAAATACCAATTATTCAACAAGCCCAATAGCCACATATCCCTATCCAAAGTCAGGTTGCTGGAGCAAGCACATCTAATGCCGCTATTTCTCAGAGAAGACCCAACTATTTAGAACAATTTAAATAAATGTCCTTTGTGGGTATTCCCAATTTCCTCTATCCTATCTCTAATGATTTGAGAGATAAGGTTGTGAAATTCTTAGGAAACAATGCCATAACTGGTGAAGAGCTCTTGAGAAAATTTATTAACATGCTCAATGATTATGAGGTGGAGCATGAAGATGTAGTGATAAAGTTGTTTGTTCATTCACTGATAGAGGATGCAAGATATTGGTTTAGCAGGCTGCCTGATAATAGTATCAGTTCATGGAATGACTTGGAAAAGCTTTTTAAGGAACAATATAGTGATAAAACCAATGCCAGTTTCATGTTGTATGAATTTAACCATATCAAGAAAAACCCTAATGAGTCGACATTTGATTTTAATGTGAGATTTTAGAAAGGAATGTATGAATTGTTCCAAGTAATAAGGCTTGGTGAGGATGCATGTCTCACAACTTATTTCAATGCCTTTGATAGTAAGATGGCATATAAGCTAAGGGATAAGATCTTAGAACTTTAAGGAAGGCTTATACAATGGTTGTCAATATTGAAAATAATAGAAAGGCTTTTGGTAAGTTGGGAAGAAGGGATGAACTAAAGTTGTTAAGTCCAAAAGGAAACAAGAAGGATGGTGAAAGGCCTGTAGTAGGTAAGAAGCTTAAAGAAGATACAATGAGGCAAGTTATAAGCTTATTAAAGAAAATGAATCCACCAACCTACAAGGAAAACAAGCCAAATACTATTGAGAAGATCCCTTTCCAAAATAATTTTAATAGGGCACCTAGGATGTAGAATTACCCTTATACTACACAGTGGAAGGATAGGAAGCCCATCCCAAATCCTACTCAAGGTAGCAAAGACAAAGGTACACCAGATCCATTTTAGAGAAACACTATGAACATGTTTGATGATATGCCATGGTGTGTGGTATGCCAATCCCCTCACTCCTTTGAATATTGTGTAGTTAATCATTTTCAACAAATCAACATGACCAAAATGGAGAGGAAGAGGAAGGAGAAAATTATGAGGATGTTATTAGAAACAATTGATTAATTGTATATTGTCCTTGATGTTACACAAAATATCATATCATTTCCAATTAGTGTATGTTGAGCTTACTCAGGCATTGAAGATAGTTTCCTATATCTTTCGAGCATTCTAGAATTTGCCTAGTTTAGAAGACAGTGTCTACCGAGCTCACTTGGGTGACAAAGGAAAGTTTGTAGAAGTTGAGTATTAACCAAACTCACTCGGGCGACAAAGGAAAGCTTGTAGAAGTTGAGTGTTAATCAAAATCACTTGGTTAATGAAGAAAATGTTGGATGGAACTAGTGTTAACAAAGTTCACTTGGTTACCAAAGGAACTTTGTGAATATGTAGTGTTAACCGAGTTCACTTGGTTAACATAAGGAAAATGCTTTGAGTTAGTATCTACTGAGAAGGGTCGGCTAACGAAGTATTTTCTTGTTTTAGCATATTGAGTTCAATTGATTTGTTTGTTGGTTCTAGCTGACTAAGAAGATGGATATTAATTATTCTAATTTATGTTCAAGCCAACTTGACAATGTATAAGATATAAGGTCAAGTTGAGGATTGAGTATATGGAACATAATTGAAGATTTGATGATGCTTAGAGGAAGTGAATTAGAAGGATAAGTGGAATATCCTTGTTGAGCCACAAAGATACGTTCAATCAGGAAGGATCAAGTATACATGCCAGAATTGAGATCTATAGTCAACAATTCAACTGCATTAGAAATCAAGTCATCTCATTGTTACCTCCTAAACATTGTAGCAATGATCTAAATCTCTTACTAGAGTTGGCTTAACAACTATTTGTAAGTTCTCTAACAAGGTGGCATTTCTGTTGAAGTGTCTAAAGACCTCTAACAAGGCCACTCCCAATAGGGTGATTAAATCCTCTAACAAGGTCACACATAACAATGTGTTTTTCAACATTTAATATGGTTGGCTCCTAACAAGGCTCACTTCAGAAGTGTGAAAATCAATAACTAGTTGCAATTGGTGATTTTCCCAAATTGGCTTTCCACGTTAAATTTTGGTGTCAATTGTGTTCATGCTATTTCTTTTATGTGTATGCAACTAAGTTAAAGTAAGATTAAATACAGATAATATCATAAAGATTTTCATGTTAAGCATTTGACTAGTTACAACACTTTGCTTGTATGTTTGCCGAGTTACATCAGAGTTTAGTTTACATAGAGTTTTGATTTGTATTAACATTTAAGGGATCTAGGATTTATTTTTGTGGTAACTGATTCACCCCTCCCCTCTTAGTTACTCTTATATTTCCAACAATTGGTATCAGAGCTTTTGGTGCTTTTAGAGAAGGTTTCAAGGACCTAAGCTAAAAATTAGGATGTCTGATAGAAGACAGATTCCTAAGTTGAATAGAGACAACTTTGCAACATGACAATGACTTGTGATGTTACATTTGGCAACTATCAGTGATTTAGGTTGTAAGTATCTTGATAGTGAATACAAGACTTCTACTGGAACATTATCAATTGAAGAAATAGCTGAAAAGAAAAATCATAACATCATGTTGATTGGCATTGCTTCTGCTCTTAATTATGTTGAATTTGATTAAGTCAAAAGTTGCACTACAACTTATGATTGGCATTACTAACAAAGGATTTTATTGTTTTGGCATATTGAGTTCAATTGATTTGTTTTTTGGTTCTAGTTGACTGAGAAGATGTATATTAATTATTCTAAGTTGTATTCAAGCCAACTTGACAATGTATAAGATATAAATATAAGGTCAAGTTGAGGATTGAATATGTGGAACATAATTGAAGATTTGATGATGCTTAGAGGAAGTGAATTAGAAGGATAAGCAGAATATCCTTGTTGAGCTGCAAAGATACATTCGATCAGGAAGGATCAAGTATACAAGCCACAATTGAGTTCTATAATCAACAATTCAGTTGCATTAGAAATCAGGTCATCTCATTGTTACTTTTTAACTATTGTAGTAGTGATCTAAATCTTTTAATAGAGTTTGCTTAACAACTATTTGTAAATTATCTAACAAGGTGGCATTTCTATTGAAGTGTCTAAAGACCTCTAACAAGGCCACTCCTAACAGGTTGATTAAATCCTCTAACAAGGTCACACCTAATAATGTGTTTTTTAAACCTTTAACAGGGTTGGCTCCTAACAAGGCTCACTTCAGAAGAGTGAAAATCAATAACTAGTTGTAATTGGCAGTTTTTCCCAAATTGGGTTTCCGTGTTAAATCTTGGTGTCAATTGTGTTCATGCTATTTCTTTTATGTGTATGCAAATATGTTAAAGTAAGATTAAATACAGATAATATCGTAAAGATTTTCATGTTAATCATTTGACAAGTTACAACACTTTGCATGTGTGTTTGCCGAGTTACATTAGAGTTTAGTTTACACAGAGTTTTGACTTGTATTAACATCTAAGGGATCTAAGATTTATCTTTGTGGCAACTAATTCACCCCTCCCCTCCTAGTTACTCCTCTTATATTTCCAACAATTGGTATCAGAGCTTTTGGTGCTTGCAGAGAATGTTTCAAGGACCTAAGCTAAAGATAAGGATGTCTTACAGAAGAGAGATTCCCAAGTTGAACAGAGATAACTTTGCATCATGACAAGGACTTATAAGGTTACATTTGGAAACTATCAGTGATTTAGGTTGTAAATATCTTGATAGTAAATACAAGATTCCTACTATAACATTATCAATTGAAGAAATAGTTGAAAATAAAAATCATAACATCATGATGATTGGCATTGCTTCTGCTCTTAATTATGTTGAATTTGATGAAGTCAAAAGTTGCACTACAACTTATGGTATGTGGATCAAACTGAAAGCCATCTATGGAGGAGATGATAATGTAAGAAGAACTAAAGCTGAAAGTCTCTAAGTACAATTTGATCAGATGAAGATGAGAGAAGATGAAAACATTGCAAAATATGTTGAGTAAATTAAAACAAGTTTGAGCGCAAACAAAGCATTTGGAGGAGACATTGATGACAAAACAATTGTAAGAAAGGTACTTGGAACCCTTCTTCCTATCTATGCGATTAGAGTGTTTTCTATTCAAGAGATGAGATGTGATCCAAATAGAAATATAACTTTGGATGCTTTAGTTGGAAGATTGACAACTTTTGAGTTGGATAACTATGATAACTATGTCCCTAGTTCCAAAGGTATTGGGTCTGCATTTGAAGACAAGATTTCACTCAAGAAAAATGTTAAGAAATCAAAAGCTAATCAATCAAAAAGTGAAGAAGAGGAGCCCTACTTGCAAGGAAATATTCCAAAGGTAGAGTAAATTACAAAGGTAAGATTCCTCTAATCTATTTTTCTTGTGAAGAAGTTGGTCACATCACTGCAAAATGTCCCAACAAAGAAAGCAAAGAAGAAGAAAAAAACAATAAGTTCAAAGGCAAGAAGGAATTTAAGAACTACAAATACTACAAGGACAAAAGTAACAAATATTGTTTTATGGCTAAAGATTATGATAATAGTGAAGATGAAATGTTATATATTGCTGTTAAAGATGAATTTGATGATGAAGGAGATAAAATGACACTTATCTCTCATGCTAGCAAAAATGATACATGGATTATTGATAGTGGCTGCTCACATCATATGACTAGTAATAAAACAAAATTTGAACACATGGAACATTATGATGGTGGTAGTGTGAGATTTGGAAACAATGAACCTTGTTGCATAAAGGGAAAAGGTTGTATCTCACTAACCAATGAACTTATATGTGACAATGCTTATTGGGTTGAAGGACTAAAGCATAATCTACTGAGTGCGAAATAATTGAATAACATTGGATTCAAGGTAGAATTCATGAATGGGAAGGTCAAACTGCTGGATGGAAAAGGAAATCTGGTTGGCTCTGGAAAACAAACAAAATTTAATCTATTATATCTAGATCTTAATGGAAATTCATGTTTTATTGCTCAAGTAGAAGAAAGTTGGTTATGGCACAAAATATTATGTCGTGTGAACTTTGATAATCTAGTCAAGATAAGAAAAAAGGGAAGAGTAAGAGGTATTCTTAGTTTGAGGAAGCCTGATACAGGTCTATACAAAAATTTTCAAATTGGTAAGATGGGAAAAACTAGTTTCAAAAGCAAGAAATATCATTTTGAAGAAGTCTTAGAGCTTATACACATAGACTTATGTGGACCTATTGGAATAGAGAGTTAAAATGGAAATAAGTTTTTCATTCTTTTTGTTGATGATTATTCTAGAATGATGACTGCAAAGTATCTAAAAGAAAAGTCTAAAGCATTTCAAAAATTTAAGTGGTACCTAGCAAGAGTAGAGAAGGAAACTGGAAAGAAACTAAAATGTTTGAGATTAGAGGAAGGTGGTGAATTCATTTCTAATGAGTTCAATAAATTTTGTATTGAAAAAAGAATTAAAAGACAGGGATCAACTTCTGGTACACTAGAGCAGAATGATATAGTTGAAAGAAGGAACATATCAATCATAGATTGTGCAAGAACATTGGTGATAGAAAAGAATGTTGCAATCAAATACTAGAAGGAAGCAATTAATACTGTAATGCATACCTTGAATAGAGTACAGTTGAAGACAGACTCAAATTAAACTCCTTATGAAATATGGTATGGTTACAAACCTAATGTAAGTTATTTGAAAGTATTTGGTAGCAAATGTTATAGCTTGAAGGAATCTAGGAAAGGTAGATTTGATGTCAAAGGTGACAAAGGCATATTCTTAAGATACTCTTGCAGAAGTAAAACGTACAAATGCTTGCATTTTTCTACTCATAAAATCATAAAAAGTGCACATGTGAGAATTGATGAGTTTGCAAAAAAGAGTGAAGAAGAGAGCAACATAGAACCCGAAGATTAAAAAATATTTTTTTACTTTGAACTTGATACAATGCCAAATCTATTTGGAACTTAGGAGGCCTCACCTCCCCAATCCCCAAAATATCCGAAGGTTATCGAGTTGCAACCAATGCAACTTGAGTCACAGTTTGAAGGAATTGAGTTGTAGTCAGAAGCTACTGAGCTATTGCTAAAGCAAACCGAGTCTGATGGACCCGAGTCATAGACAGTGAGACCCGAGCTTAATATAGAAGATCATGAAGAGGTTAGTGGAACAAACTCCAAATCTAAATTACCTATGTTAGAAAGATATATCAGAAGGCATCATGCACCTGATTAGATCATTGGAGACAAGTTAGATGAAACAATGACAAGAAAAATAATTGAAAGATACATGTTTGCTTGCTGAATTTGAACCTAGAAATGTTAAAGATGTTTTGGGTAATAAAAGTTGGATTGATGCTATGAATGAAGAAATAAAATAGATAGAGAAGAATAAGACTTGGACTCTTGTTCTAAGACCCAAGGATAAAAATGTAATTGCCACAAAGTGGGTATTCAGAAATAAGCTAAATGAAGATGGAGAAGTTTCCAAAAGCAAAGAAAGGTTAGTATGTAAAGTTTATTCTCAAGAAGAAGGTATTGATTATGGTGAAAATTTTGCTTCTCTTGCAAGCTAAGAAGGTGTTAGAACCTTAGTAGCACATGTAACTCACAAAGGATTTAAAGTTTATCAAATGGATGCAAAATCTGCATTCTTTAATGATATTCTTGATGAGGAAGTCTACATAGAACAACTTGAAGGTTTTTTAGATCCTAGAAAAAGAGATACGGTCTACAAATTATACAAAGCATTGTATGGTCTCAAGCAAGCTCCTAGAGCTTGGTATCAAAGGCTTCATAACTACTTGATAAAGATTGGTTTTCAAAGAACAAATGATAACAACAGTCTATATATCAAATAAGGACTAGACAAGAAGATTGTTTTGGCAGAAATATTTGTGGATGATACTTTATTCATAGGAAATGATGATTTTTGTAAATAATTTTCAGAAGAAATGAGTAAAGAATTTGAGATGTCTATATTTGGAGAAATAAAATTCTTTATTGAATTGTAGATCCAACAGAAGAAAGATGGTGTCTACATTACTTAATCTAAATATATCAAAGAGATACTAAAGAAGTTTAGAGTGGAAGATTCAAAACTAGTTGGAACTCCTATGTCTACTAGACATAAGCTATCCAAAAATGATGATTCTAAAGAAGTAGATCAGACCATGTACAAATCAATGATTGGAAAATTGTAGTATGTAGTGCATACACAGCCTAGTATTGCATTAACAATCAAAATGGTGGCAAGATTCTCAAGAAATTCCAAAGAAAATTACATGATGGCAATCAAGAGAATCATGAGGTATCTAAAAGGTACTAGAGAATATGGTTAATGGTACAAAAAAAAGGCAATTTGGATTTGAAAGTATTCACAGATGTTGATTGGACAGGAAGCGTTGATGACAAAAAGAGCACAAGTAGTGGAGCATTCTTTCTTGGTAAAAGACTAATGTCTTGGACAAGTAAGAAGCAGAATTGTATTTCTCAGTCCACAAAAGAGGAAAAATATGTGGTAGCAGTAGTTAATTGTTCCAATATTGTTTGGTTCAAGCAACTATTGGTAGGTATGAAGATAGAGATCAAGGATCCAGTGGTTATATACTATGATAACACCAGTTCAATTAATATATCGAAGAATCCTATGATGCATACTAAAAAAAATGCATTGCTATAAAATATCATTTTTTGAGAGAATTCGTACAAGATAAAGAGGTAAGATTGGAATATGTGAATATTAAAGAAAAAATTGTAGATTTATTCACTAAGCCATTACCCAAGGATGCATTTATGTATCTAAGAGGTAAGTTAGGGGTCATTCCCCTATTTGAAGATCACTAAATGCAGTTTAGTGATGCATCAATGAGAGCATGTTGAAAATCAGTCAATTGATGCAATATTGAAAAGGGAACTTTGCAAATGAATCAACACATAAGGTCCATTGATATTCACTGAATATTGTCTTTGGCATGAGATGTCAAGAGGGAGAAGTTTAGTGTCATATCTCATAGAAATTTTATAAAGATACAAGGAAAGAGATGTTAAAGAGAGAAAATGAACTTGGTTTGATATCAAAGTAAGAGTTTTACTGATATAGAGTGAAACTAAAGGAAAAGGAAGTTCACATTAATAGAGGGAGTTCTCATGGATGAGAATCAGAATGAAACTAAGGATATGTTTCTTATTTTATTCTTGCTCTAAAATTTCATTGCATTATGATGTGTTGCCATCAATGCCAAAGAGTGAGATTGTTGGAAACAATTGATTAATTGTGTATTATCTTTGATGTTACACAAAATGTCATATCATTGCCAGTCAATGTATGCTGAGCTCACTCAGGTATTGAAGACAGTTTCCTGCATCTGTCGAGCATTCCGGAGTTTGCCTAGTTCAAAAGACAATAACTACTAAGCTAACCTGAGCAACAAAGGAAAGTTTGCAGAAGTTGAGTGTTAACCGAGCTCGCTTGGTTAATGAAGGAAATGTTGGATGGAACCAGTGTTAACTGAGCTCACTTGGTTACCAAAGGAAATTTGTGAATATGCAGCTTGGTTGGTTAACACAGGAAAATCACTTTGAGTTAGTATCTACTGAGCAGGGTCGACTAATGAAGGATTTCCTTGTTTTGGCATATTGAGTTCAATTGATTTGTTTGTTGGTTCTAGCTGAGAAGATGAATATTAATTATTCTAAGTTGTATTAAAGCTAACTTGACAATGTATAAGATATAAATATAACGTCAAGCTAAGGATTGAATGTGTGAAACATAATTGAAGATTTGATGATGCTTAGAGGAAGCAAATTAGAAGGATAAGCATAATATCCTTGTTGAGCTACAAAGATACATTTGATCAGGAAGGATCAAGTATACAAGCCAGAATTGAGATTTGTAATTAGCAATTCAGTTAGATTAGAAATCGGGTTATCGCATTGTTACCTTCTAACCATTGTAGCAGTGCTCTAAATCTCTTACTAGAGTTAGCTTAACAACTATTTGTAAATCCTCTAACAAGGTGGCATTTCTATTGAAGTGTCTAAAGACCTCTAACAAGGCCACTCCTAACAGGGTGATTAAATCCTCTAATAGGGTCACATTTAACATGTGTTTTGTAACCTTTAATAGGGTTGGCTCCTAATAGGGCTCACTTTAGAAGAGTGAAAATCAGTAACTAGTTGCAATTGGTGGTTTTTCCCAATTTGGATTTCCACATTAAATCTTGGTGTCAATTGTGTTCATGCCATTTCTTTTATGTGTATGAAACTAAGTTAAAGTAAGATTAAACACAAATAATATCTTAAAGATTTTCATGTTAAGCATTTGGCAAGTTACAACACTTTGCCTATGTGTTTATTGAGTTACATCAGAGTTTAGTTTACACAGAGTTTTGATTTGTATTGGCATCTAAGGGATTTGAGATTTTATTTTGTGGTAACTGATATACCCCTCCCCTCTCAGTTACTCCTCTTATATTTCCAATAGAAGTGACATACAATATGGTGAACCTTTGTGACAACATGGAGGAATTTGACGTTGAGAAATCCAAGATTAATATTGTGGACCAGAGAACTGTATGTCGAATACATCATTAGTAGGTATTTTTAGATGATTAAGATCATGATGAGAGCACTATATGTAGTGTATTTCCAAGAGTAGATCACATAAATTTGAGAAAACCATCTAAGGAGGAGATTGATAGAATTACTGCAGAGATGGTGGCTCAAATTCACAGTACTTACTACCATCATGAAAACTATTTGTGAAATCCAAGGGATCTTGAAGCCCAATCTCCTCCCTATCAAATTAGTCACCAAGATCAAATCCACAACGACTTCATTCTTATAGACAAAAGACACTAGATTACCAGCAAGATTGGGAGAAGAAGGGACATAATAGCCATAAATGGGCACAAGAAGAGGCACCTTTTGAGATTGGCCCTAGAAAGTGCAAAGGAATTCTCCATGTCAAGGGGCATCTACCCCTATTGCTTGCACTAGAAGCTTCCCTTGGCCACCTCATATGATAACCTTGCAATGGTCAAGTTAAGAAGGGACTAAAAGTTTAATTAGCTATTACAATTTTTGATATATTTGGAAGTATATAATTTCTATTATTACAAGGTCTATAATGATGTTATTCCTATGTAAAAACTCTTGTTTTTAGGTTTGATGCATAAATATCATTATACCAAGAAATGCCCAACACCAAATTAGACATGCTGAGACAATTAGCATTGTAAAGTTTCTTTTCCAACCAAATCAATACATGAGCTCTTTATGTAAAACACAACAACACGAAATACCTTGACATGATAGTTTCATTTTTTTGGGAAAGACGAAGTTCAAGGTGAAGGTTTTCATATAGAATCTAGATGCATGGAAAGTCTACTACAACAATGATGGATGTTAAAACTGACCAAAGGAAGTTGGAAAGCCTGCTACAATAGTGATTCACTTGTCTTTTATCGCTTTTAGCTTGCAACCTTAATACTTATCCCATCTTGTGAGTCATAACTATCATTATTAATGCCTAAAAAATACTATTAAACTAAACTATTGAATCAAAAGGTCAACATGCTCCAAGCTGCTTACAAGTAGCCTTGAGATGTTTGTGCTTTGGATGATGGGCAATATGCAACAACAATAGGAGTAGAGCATGCAACTTTCTTGCTGAGAATTTTTATGAAAGGAGGTTTTTATGTATGGAATACTCATCATGAGCTTTAGCTAAATATGGAGTAATGCTACTTAAAAATATTTGATATAATTATGAATATGGTAATGTATACTATGCAAGGCAGACTAATAGACTATACTATGATTATAAATAATAACTAGGCCTAGGCTTGTTAATGCCCATCATATGATCATGCAATAGGATATCCATATAATCCTCAATTGATCTTAGCTACAACCCCAAAAAATCATTTTTTCCCTTATCCTAATAAGGTTCGAAGATGTGTAAATGAAGGTCTACTGCAAAAATCAAATTAACAAAGTCTGCTATTAATATTGGATGAAAATTGAGTGCCTGCAAGTTTCAAAGATTATAACTTTCTCATTAAAATTGTACAAGTTATGACATGTTATACAATTATACTTCTATACCTCATGGTGGTGACCACTAACAATTTTTTCCCATCTAATTTCACCTCTTTTGCAGGGTATTAAAAAGCTAGATTGGCCCATTTTAGAATGATGGGATGGTATTAAAATTTGTTTTCCATCTTTTGATAAATGACCTATTGTGGACTTTTTCCTAGAATGAAAAGCCACGTTCAAATATTCCAAGATTAATCATATCTTTAAAAAATGTAGACTAGGATGGTGTAGACCAAATGTATTAGCACATTAGCACCAATTTGATTTGATTCAATACTGAATAATGTAAGTGTAGCTATATAACTAGTTTTTCAAAACCAAACCAAGTGCATCAGCAAACGATTCTTTCATTCAAAAACATGCAAAAGATGGATGGTAGTGTAGGTAGATCCTCAATTTTCAAAGTCATCAGCGTCGAGCTTTATTTGATTCAACATTGTCAACACAGAGTATCATCCCAAATTGTGAAAGAGACAAATTTAACATCTTCACATCTAGAATACATAAATAGATACAATCTTACAACATGAATGAAAATAAAAATTTGGCATACTTATAAACAAAGCACGTGGTTTAAATTCGTTGTAGGAATAAATACCTTGTATGGTGCTTTTCTTGTGCTCACTGCATGATTTTCATTGAAAATTGGAACTATGTGTTGCTGTAGCAAAGAACCTACAGTTTCACTCAATTATTTTTTAAACTTTCAATCCTTGAATTCATTATCACTTACATGAAGTTTGGATGATGCAACATCCAATTGCATGATAGCAAGTCATACTTTAATTTGTGTAATGTATTGAAATAAATTCTCTTTCCTATTTATCTCCTAAGAAAGTATATTGAGCATTAGAAATATGGCAATCATAAATAAGACTAAGGCTATTGTAAACCCGACTAAACAAACTGTCACACAGAGCCATGAGACCACTTTGCCCAAAAATAGCACATGGTTTTCCATCAAGTTCCACCTATGGTTTCTGGAGATCTACAAAACTATCCAATATTTTAGACATCAATGTCAATATAATAGAGTATTATCAAGTCATGGATAACAGGAATGCCAACACAACCACATGAAATATGAATATGAGAATTATATAGGAAAGCAAAGCATGCTGAACAAGGTCAACTGTGCATTTCAACACACGTCTAATCTTATTTGAATAAAAGAACCAAGATTTGGTTTTAAATTCTATGCACTATCTTTTTGAGGTGATTCTAGAGCATTATACAGGAAATTACATTCATACAATAAATATTTCATCTCCATAATTATCTATAGGTATTAACCTTTCACATGATGAAATGGTGGTAAAAGCCAAGGCTAATATGGATAACAAAAAATGAAGAGAAAAGGTTTTAGATTGAATATTTCAAGTAGAAATGACACATATGGAAGGTTTCCTAATAAGTCAAGGTAGTGTCTACTAGGTTAGTCATATTAAAAGTGATTGGAACCTTCTGAGTTAAATATCACAACAAGACCACAAGATCTACAAGTTTCTGCAATAACATGATAAGTGAGAGAATGGTCAAACCTTAACTGCGAATACCTGTTACCAAAGAATACTCATTGTTATAAATTATAATCATTCTTGAGAACAAGAAGGTATATGTATTTTTTCTTTTTTTTAGGATGTTTTTGTATACTAATTACTGATACACAAACATCAAACAACTAGACATATAAAGAAACTACTACTAAGTGATAAACATTCATGACACAATTGAAAATATAGAGAAACCAAATCAATAGGTTTGATGCGTTGGCATACCAGTTCTTGTTGTGCAAGTTGTTGCTAGTAATAGTGAACACTTTGAGAATACTGCAAATCAAAAAAAGAGATCCACGCATGATTCTTGTCCCTGGATTAGATGCTACTCAGTAGAGTTGAGAACTTTTTAGCTCTTAACAATAATCAAACAAAAACCTTCCTCTGCTATTGCTACTGCGTTTTCAATGATGGAATATAACCTTGTGTTGATTGTGAATATGTATACTACTATTGAGTGTTCTGTCCAAGCTTTTGCTGAAAAAATAATTAATATATGAGAAAAAATCAAGAATAAATCACTGACAGATTATAACATTCAAGAGATAATTATCAAATGCAATATATAACATATTTTATGCCTAACAAACATTTCTAAAAATAAAAGGCTATTTGAGACTGAAAACAAACTATATTTGGGCATAAAAGTATAAAAAGAGGAACAAAGATACTCTAGAATCTTTGTATGCATGTGATGGTAGATCATAGAACATGATGCAAAATTTTAATACTTAAATTGTTCACACAGTTAAACCCACAAAGTTATTGACATATATTATTAGACCTCAAGGATGTTGGTATGTGTAGTCTAACTAATGTGAATTTGATGAGGACATTTTTATAGTAGTTAGTCTTTGTTAACTCACACTTGCTTTAAGTTTTGGGCGTGGCCACTTATTTTAAACTAGCTAATGTTTATAGCCTATGCATGGAGTGTGACATTTTTAATCAAGGTATAGCAACTTTACATTATTGTCCCTAATAGTGACTTAGAACCATCTGTTGTGTTGCACTTTATATGTGACCAGTAGATTTGTATTATAGGTGGTGAATTCAATTCTATAATGAATCTTAGAGAAAAATAGTGGAGAATCACCAAAGAATCTCAATAACAATTGATTTGAATATACTATCTTGGCCCATATCCTCCCTCATTCTAGTTCAAACCACTTCGTAGTTAAGCTGAATATCACTGAGGATTCACTCCCAAAACAATGTCCTTTGAAGTTTGAAAAAATATGGGTGAGGGATGAAAACCTAATGATTAGAATAGAATAGTAGTTGAAGGAAGTAGAGGTATCAGGATCAAAATATATTATATTGCTTGGTAACTAAGTTAAGATGATCAAGAATAAATTGCTACTTAATTTGGTAATAGTTTTGAAGAAAAAGAAAGAATAGAGTAGGAAATTGAGGAGCCTAAAAGGGTAGTGATTGATAAAGGATTCGACACAAAACTCTATCTCACATAAAATAAATTATTAGCTGGTTAGGAAGATATCCTTGGTATGTTAGTTTGAGCTTCACTTGGTTTCGAGAATAATTTAATATTCTCTACTTAACAAGGCCAACCATGTGAAAGTGGAAGCTCATTTGGCCTCACCCCTCCTCCCCTAACATCAATCTAAATAACTCATTATCATCTAATTATATACTTCATTGCTTCGTTCATCCATTTATGAACTATAAAATTAAATCAATACAATCACATGATATTCATTAATATAATATAAAATTCATTAATACACAATACTAATCAAGAATTCATTAAAACATAACAATATTCATTAGCATGAAATAAAATTCAATATTAATATGCAACATTCATAGATAATTACTTAAAACAACGTTCTTTCATTATCCAACAAAGTTTATCAAATAGTATTTTAAAAAAATCATTTTTTCTTATTGTTTTTCTTAGCTCTCTTAAGAAAAAGGTTGATAGGAGTATCAATATCTTCCTCATTCTTCTCCTCTTGTGGCACATGTAATGTCAAATTATGATGCCTCCTCCTATTTTGAGGAGCAGGAGGTTGCTGCACTAAAGGGGGCTCTGTTGCAAGAACAAATAAATGGGTTAAATTGGCATACTCTTTTTATTTTTATTTTTATTGTTACAAGTATTTAATTAAGAAATACAACATAACATGCATTTTTCTTACCTGAAAATGCCACATCGTGCTTTCAAATTTCTAGATTTGATTGTGTATAGTTTTTTTACATCAATGTTTTGGACCATACTACATGATCCGTCATCATCTTCTTTTCTCTCTAGCATCCCGATGATGGATCATGTAGTATGATCCAAAATGTTGATGTAAAAAGACTATACACAATCATATCCAAAAATTTGAAAGCATTAGTATGGATTGTGAAAATCTAATAGATCTCAATGCCACATCATGTACATTAACTTTTTGATTTGTCGCCATGTCAACATGCTGAACACTTGGAACATGCTTCACTCCTTCACCATGATGTTCAACATGCTCTAAAATATTCAAAAAAAAGTTACACATCAAATTGCAATTGAAGATGTTAAATTGTATTCATAACTGTGTAATTAATTTTCAATAGAAAATTAATACCTCCAGCACTATGATGCACATCATGGCCTTCATCACGCACAGGTTCTGTGATAGGATACGAAGGCTGCAATGAAATGTTATGCACATTGTTATATAGTCAATTTATGTTCAAAATTAACACCAATTTTTTTTTTCTCAACTATTCAATTTAATTTACTTTTCATTTGACCAATTTACCTGTGTCTCATTTGGTCCACCAGATTCTTGGGTATGGCTTTTAGATTCTTGGCGTAGGTGTGCAACCACAACTTTATAGCCTTCTTTTAAGGCAATTTTTTTAATCTTCATTTGTGAGCTTTACATTGAATTCTGTGCCTTGTATTTTTTTCTTAATATCATCAATTTTGCATGTATCGTTTGATTAACCAATTTTTTTTGCAACATTATATAAAAAAATTATATGGAATTCCATTGTTGCTACTTACAAGTCAAGACTGAAGATTCATATAACCACTAGAGCCAAGTTTGTGTTGGCCAACTTTTTCTAGTCTCACTTTTGTAGCCACTAATGTGTTCTGCAATCTATGAATAGTTTGAAACATGTTAGTTTATATATTTACAAAGATCACTAATTAGTGCATGATTACATTCTACTTAATACTATCATGACATACCTTCTTTTTTCCTGTTCTGATTCACTTTCTTTATTATCACTTAGCCTTTTCTCTTTTGAATCTTCTATTATTTCATTCTACTCCATTGGTGGAATCATAGGAGGATGGTAATACTTTGAGTTCTCCTTTAGACCCCTTCTATATTGGTCCCTCATAGTCTTTATATGTCTTGATGCTCTTTTGAGAAGTAAGGGAATGTCAAAAATGTTCAGAAAGCCCTCAAAAGATGTAATCGACTGATTTTTTAATTGAGGACCTCGGTCATTCTACCTTTAAAAATAAAATAAAATTGTTAGATCAATAACTTTATTATAATACAATAAATGGAAAAAAAGGAAATTATTTTAGCAATGCTATGAAATTATGTACCTTTTTATGTATAGTTGGTCCAAATAGCCTCAATGTCATATCAAAAATATGATCAAAGAAAATATTATTTCCTACAAAAACATCATGGCATTATCAGTCCAAAATGAGTTATGTAGAAGTAAACTACAATTACACTGTAAATAATAACAATTTTAAAGCACTTGAAAGCTTTCGTAATTTTAACCGAAGCATAGTTTTCTTATTTAGCAACAATATTTTTGCAAATGAACTAGTTCTAGTCACATAGACTGTTCTAGGAAATGGATCAGCTTCAATAGTACTGATCTTTGTTTCTCTATCAATTTAAGGTCTATCTATTAGTGCACAAAATAGGTACATGAGTATAGAATCCACCCCCAAAAAAAAGAATGATTAGCACATTACAAAATATAGCAAAACAAGGTTTTACCAGTTGTATTTGGAATATATGAGGATGTTTGCATGCTCCTTGTTCCCGATAATGCACTTGGCAATATCAGAGCGACGACTGAAGAAAGTTTTTGCACTTCATCATGAGCTAAAGAATACAATATTGTTAGCAAAGATATTTGCAATGGATAAAGATCAAATGGGATACTAGCTAGAAGCATCTAAAAATTAAAGTTAAGTGTTATAATGTTGATGAAAATAAACAATGTTGCACTAGTTTCACTTTCAACATTAGATGTCCTATTTCAACACTGACTAATTGCCTTAAATAAGCTCAACGATGTAATAATATTGTAATTTTCAGTAATGTTGTAAAGAGAAGGTGTTACTTACACGAAGGTTGTGTGCTACAATCCTCACCATATTCACCATGCAATGTCATAGGTGTCAGATATTGCTATAGAGGAACACATAATATTTTAGATCATGATCCATAAGATACTATAAAATATAAACATCTATTGAACTTTTATTATTGCTTGAGATTTATTACTTCTTACTTTCAAATATTTGACTGTACGGGCCAATTCTTCTTTCAGTGCCTCTTTCTCCTCGCTTGTGTCACCCTCGATGATAATGTTAACAATTTCATCACTGTATCTTTGTATGAGTTGTTGGGCCATAAACATAGGGTCAGCACTAAGGGCGATGCCATCAGGAAATGATGCCCGTATTTCAGATCGCACTTGATCTACTATCATTTTAGCTTTTTCCTATCATTTGTGACATCAATATTAGTAAAATTTTATCAAAATAACTCCAAATCCATAAAGAAAAGAACATAATAATATGACATTTATTTCTATATAATTTGAACAATTACAATAATTAAGGCTTACCTTCGCTAAAGAAGGTGTGTGAGATGGTGCATTCCCACCTATGGGTGGTGGTCTATCCATGTCGCCTTGTGAAAAATATTAGTAATTCTTAGCAATCAAGAATGAAATGAAAGTAATGGACTTATCAATTTTTTTTATTAATAATTAAGTAGATTGTATATTGGAGTTAATATCAATTAGAGAAAATTGGTTTAAATGTTATACTTACTAGTCCTATGATAGGCAATTTTTTTGTATCTACATGATTCAAATTGTAATCTATCAGAAGCTCTTCCCCTACACTTAATGATTTTATTGCTCACGTGCCTCGAATATACAATTTGCCAACTTATTAGTTGACATAGGTCAAGAACTATTTATAAATCCTGCAATATTCCCTATTGCTTTTGGCCTTTCATGAATACACATAGTGAACATTTTACTTCGATCATTTTCTTTGCATTGTGTATAATTTGGTGACAATGCATACCTAGACATACTTTTTTATATTGCACAATTGGCATCCAATTGTTGTAACTATAACAAGGTCTTACATACTCCATCAATTCAAGAACTTTATTGTAACAAGCTTTTATGCCATCCATGGAAAATAGGCCCAAACCATGTAATGATGATGGAGCTATGTGATATATGCTTTCATTAACAAAAAAATTAGCGTTTACTAGAGGTAGTTCCTTGGGTACCCATTCTTTTAGAAGATGTGTGTACCTTAAGGGAACCTTCCTATTTTGTTTTATCTGATTATCATAAGAACATGACCCATCGCCCCCCTTGTCCCCCCCAGCAAGAAAAAATTGCATTCATTTTTTTGAATTTTCTTCTAGTCTTTTGACCTCTAGTTGATCTCCCTATTTTAGACCTACTAGATTGTTGGAATTACAATAGGAAAAGTAAACTTATAAGGTGGGTGGTGGGTGAATCAGTAGTTTAAACTTTGACCCATAAAAACATTCACTAAGTAAACTGAAATACCATGTGAATCATATACATCTAAATCATGTAAACAAGTAAACATTCACATATGTATGACACCATATATGATTACTTAGAAACCCTCCAATGAGAAGGTAAAATTGGGGTGGGGATGAAACCCACAAATCTTCACTACTATAGTAATAAAGTGTATTTGATGAAGGTTACAATGTTTGATCATGAGACATGATCTACCTTATAAAAAGATCTACCCTGTTCAAGGCTTACAAAGATAGTTAGGTTTCACCCTGCTAAAGGATTTCAACACCCTATTAGAAGTGTGCCTTGTTAAAGGACTTCAAATCACAATTAAGTAAGCACACCGTTGAAGGATTTCAATACAACCTGTTAGGACTACTCTATTAAGAGATTTAACCGATTCACCTGCTATAATGACTTAAGACTGATCTTGTGATTAGCACTTGGTTGCTTGATGATAGATTAACTCTAAATTAATGTATTTTCAATCCTTCTTGATCAGATGTCACTCTGCTGTATGCTATTCCCTTCCTCTATTCTCCTTTAATTGATTTTGCAATGCGATTTCACTTCATAATTCCTTAGCTACCATGAATACTCTATTTGCACATGAAAACTTCTCTCTTTGCTCCTTTCACACACTCTAGATAGTTTAGGATGTTTCCTCCTTAAGAAGACTTAGGTGACTTAGGGTTAGGTATGAATCAACGACTGTGATTCATCCATTTTGCCGCTTAAACCTTGCCTTTTCTTGATTGGCTACATGCAATTTATAGGAATTCCAACTTAAAATTCATCCTTATCTCCAAAATATCGTAATTCAATCTTTAAGTCAGCCCAAAAATAGTTTACATAGTAATTTGTGCCATTACAAACAACTATGTCAAAACTGTCATACTCAACATCTGAAGTCTCTCATGCTTGGCACATGTTGTCTTCTATACTATGACTCAACATCTATGTTACTTGGTAAGCATTGCTTACTCAGATCCTGTATCACTCGGCATACACTTTCAACTCGAGACTTGAGTGACTTGGCACATGAGTGACTCGACACTCACTGTGGATTCGATATGCTTCATCATATACATGTTGTGCTCGACATGTGCTACTTGTTCGACATGAACTAAGTAAATGACTTAAGTGTGTAGACACTCACTTGTCAAAACCAATTTGAGATAAAAAATCTCCCCATTTGACATGAGTGTCAAAAAATTCTTGGTCATGCATTAATATCTTTATTCTTATGAGCATAACATATCTCTTATTTGGCTTATGTACAAAACTTTAAAATTTCAAAATTTTGTAACAACTTATACCTCAAAATTTGATAACTCCCCCTGAATTGATAGATCTTATTCTGTACTCCTACTGAGTAAATGTGTCTCAACTGATACTCTTTGACTTGTATGTTGTTCGTTGCTTGCTCCCCCTTAGCTTAGCTCTGCTCTCATTATCCCTTTTCTTATTCTCCTTGTTTTGTTTCTCTATCTCCCTTTTCCCCTTTATCTCCATATTATATTACCTCTTTTTCCTTTGATGAGCTTGGAATGAACACTAAAATTTGCAATGGTGTTGTATCTGTGCTCATCTTCTGAAGAGTGTGATTGTCAACTCGATCTCTTTAGGCTTGTCCTTATTTTCCACAATGCCTTGTGATGCACCTTGTATTTGTGCTTGAGGTGAAGATAAATCTATCTGACCTATTTCACTTTGTGCTTTAGTGGTGCCTTGGGTTTCCATTGTGTCCTTTCCAACTGTGTCAACCTTTTCAATTGTATCAACCCTTTCTGATGTAGCTTTTGATATTTTATCTAAAGGTTGTACATTAGTGACTTGAGGGGTGAAGGTAGGTGGTTCTAATGTATTTACCTCTTCCCTTGTAGTGTCAGTCATTGTTTTTTGTATTTCATCTACACTCACTAACATAGGATTATCACACAATTTTTCTTGTAGTGTAGATTGATCTAGTATCTTTTTCACATCTTCCGCTATTAGGGGATTGATGTTCTGAGCAATGAGATTAGAAACATCCTTTACTGTGACTATTTTAGTATTTACACTTTATGTTTGTTGAGGGCTTATATCTGGCAATTGTGTATCTTGTACACTCTGTTCTTCTTACTGCTCTACCTTAGCTATTGCCTTGTCATCTATATTCATTTCTGTGTCTCCCTCAATTGTGTCTTTATTGTTTTTATCTTCATCATCATCTTTGGACTCTATAGGCTCCTATACACCTTCTTTTATAGTAGCTAATCCATATGTGATTTTCCATATCTGTGTGGACTTCTTCACAACATCTTCAATATTGTTTAGCAATATGCTAAAGGCTGTATATTTGGTACAAATCTAACTACATATTTCTTCATATCCTTAGCAATTTGTTCCTTACTAAGTTCAAGCATAACTTGTGCAAGTGAAGTCTCCCTAATTTGCCTTTCTAAATTTAAACAATAATGCCATTTCTGCTCAATTCATTCATATAAACTTTTAGGCATTGAGTTAGAAATTTTTGGTGGGGTTTTCTTAAAATTTTCCATCGTGGCATATATAGCCTCCTCCACTTCATTCTTCTCAACTTTTCCAAGGTTATCAAAATCAGCATGAGAAAATCTAGACAAATCTGCACTATTCTTAACATTTTTAGATAGGTTTTCTCGATTTGATAATGAATTGTGACTCACCACTTGGAATTGACTATTGTCATTCTATTCTCTCCTCATCAGATTTAGCTTGTGTAATGTATTTCCTCCTTGGATTTTTTTGAACACCTCCTTCCTGCTCTACTAGTTTGGTTTTCTCCTTTGCCTTTTGTGTAGTGACACATGCACTAGCCCTTGTAGTAGGTGCAATTGATTTGGGCTGGCTTGGTTTGAAAATATTCTTGGATCTTATCACTGGTTGAGCCTTAGCCTTTCTCTTCTTTTGATTAGTAGGAGTAGGTGCTTCCTCAACTTCTTCTCCCTCGATGCCTTCTAAAATTTCTATCTCTTCCTCTTGCTAATCCTCTCCCATTCCTTGTAGTGCAAGTGGTGCTTGGGTCTGGGTGTCTTCTTCCTCTTTATCCTCTTCCTGCTTGACACCTTCACCAAATTTAGCTTTCAATTTCTTCACCAAATTCTCCTTTTTCTTTATAACAGAGGCAATCTTTAGTTCAATAGTGATATTAGGTTTGGCCATCTGATAATTACCAAATGCTTTGGCTTTTTTGTCTATCTCTTCTACAAGTAATGTAGTTATTGCTACAAAGGCCTCATCTCCATTGATTTCATATCCTAATGGTCTTAACCATCTTACCGTTGGAGTTGCTAGTTGAACAAATGTGTAGTTAGCATCAACTAGGAAACAAGCATCATCATAATGTTGTTCCACTAATGATACTAGAATTCTCAATCTTTTCTTCATAGATTGCTTTAAGTCCTCAAAGTAACTTGTCATTATTGACTCAAAATTCTCACCCAATTGTTCAGTGAACCGACCTATTTGTACTGCCATTGACCTATTTTTTTTCCATGCCACAGTGCCAAATGTAGGAAATGTTTTTTGAACATAAAAGAAGATACATATTAAGATCAAACCAAATTTGCACTAAGCACTCTTAGTTTTCCTTATTGCTCTTAGGTTTTCAATCAATTGCTGTAGTTGTAGCTCGGCAAGATCATATGTGTGATCCTTTTTCATAATCTTATAACCAACATCTATTGCAATACATGGCACACTGTTTAATCTGCTTAACTAGTAAAACTTATGTGCAATTACCCTTACTGCAAAGTCTATCAATGGATTTGTGATGGTGTCAATTGTCATTCCTCTCTTATTCCATACAACCGCTATGTTCTTCTAAATAACCTCTTTTGAATCACTCCTTAAGGTCTTAGGCCATTCTAGGGTTGGGTACCTTGTTACCCTATGGATTATTCTTTTGGTTATTTTAATTGGCCCATTGTCTAATCAAAGTGAACTATAATAAATTCTGATAATACAATCTTTAATCCATTCGGTTTTGAAAACATTCAAGAAATCTAGGTCTCGAGTTAACCCTATCTTCTCTACAATTTTAAATTATTCCCCTTCACACACCATTCTCACAAAGTTTATTATATGTTTTCCTGATCTCCATATCTCCAATACTACCAATCTTATAGTTGTAACATTTCTTGACATCTTGAACCATTAAAACTTTCGGTGGTATTGTAGATAACACACTAGAGGAGTCTTGTTTATAAGCAATATCAAGTATGGCCTTGAAAATTGGTTGTTTGACCTCATTACTAACCAGTTGAAAATTCAAAAGCTCCTTACCCTCTACTTCTTTAGCCTTTGAAGAACTAGATGCCATTATGTGAAACTAGGGTTTATGAAAATAGAAACAACGTAACTCGGCACTTGATCAATAACTTGTAAGATTTGTCAAAATGGTCTTGAATCACTGCTCAAATCTTCTGTAATCACTTTGGATGGATTTCTAGATAAACTCTAGCTCTCCTTGATCTTTCTCAATTTTGAAATAATGTAAAATGAGTTGAAATTCATCAAATACCTCTTTGGAGTATTGCAATTAATGTTGAATGCTTACACAACTGTAAGCTCAACATCAACTAATTTTAGGCTCACTCAACATCCATTAGTCTTTTCATTCATTCAGAAACCATTTCGAGCATTACATCAACTAGCTAGTCTATTAGCTTGACATCCTCTAGCATTTCACTCGACACTCATAGGGAACTTTTCATGCTCGACAGTAATATGAAAAACTTTAAGATTTTCTTTGATTGCTAATAACATCTTGCATCTTTATTCATGCTTATGTAATCTTTTCAGTACTAAATCCTTTAGAACTATTGTATGATACAACTTTTGAATATCAGTCCCACATTCCTCTTGATTGCTTGGTTTGATGAGGTGTGATCACCTGACCCATTGGGTGAAGTGATCCCTTCTCCATTTGATGTGTTGCAATCATCCTTTTTTTCCCATGTCTTGTTCATTTCATTTATGACATTTTCAATATCTACCTTGCCTTTGCCTCTATCAAACTCACAACTTGGTGCCTTTGACTTTGTTGGATAATATCGACTGATGTGACCAATCTTCAAACAACTAAAACATGTGGTTTGACTCAACCGCCTTTTGTAGTCACTTTTGAAGTGTGTTCTAATACAATTCTTAGGAACATGTCCATACTCTTGACATTAATGATAACTATACTTTGTATTATAATCTCAGTTGTAAGAGTTTCCATTGTTCCTTACCTTTATTTTCCTTTTTGATGACCACATGGGTTTGAATCTGCATTCAAAAGCTCTATGTCCATACTTCTGATAGTTATAACAATATCCTTCAAATCTTTCAGTGTGCATGGTCATAGTTCTACATTCATGTCCTGATGACCTTGTCTATTGCACTTATGGTAGTGAACTATGTTCTTATGCTTAACACTCTAATTTGTAGTCTTTCTCCTACATACATTAGCAGTATGTCCTTTCTTACCATAATCATGACAAGTAGGTTTAGAATTCTTACCTTTGTTGCTCCTTTCTTCTGTACTTTTGGATGACTCTTCTTCTTCCGTACTTGTGTATCCCAATCTAGATGTATCATTATTGGATCTATGGGATCTTAATAATTGCTCAAACTATTTGATGGCTTCACTTGGTTTATTGAAACTTTTAACAAATTCCTTTTCCCTTGTAGGTTACTTTGCAATTACTCATTCTGCAATTTCAATGTTGTTATCTCAATGCCCTTGACATTCAATTCATAGTTGGCATTCATCATTTGACTTAGAGTGTCTAGTTGCATGTGAGAAATCTTGATTAGCTCTGACGATTTCTCTTCCAGTTTGTTGCTCAAAATTCTTTTGTCTTCTTCAATCATGGCTTTGTCTTCCATAGCTTTCTTCTTCTATTCAGTCACCTCACATAGTTGTATAGGTTGTGATTCTTGGTGTAACTTGAGATTTCTGATTTCCTCAACTTGGGCTCTATTCTTTTCCATTAGATTTGCAATTGATGCATCAAATTCATTGGAGTCTCCATTTGCAAATAGCTTAGTAGTTTCCATTTCTTTTTATTGTGTAATTATCCTCAATAGCAATTTCCTTCCTTCTCTTTAGAGATTTCTTTAAATCTTCTCTTGCTTCATTTAATTGATGTAGAATGAGTTGTATTTCAATTCTCTGATTCTTTATAAGCTTTCCCAACTTGTAGCATTCCATTTCAAGATCTTTCCTCAAAGATACCAAGCTTCTCTTTTAAAGAACAAGGCTCTGATACTGATTGTTGGAATTACAATAGAAAAGGTAAATTTTTTTTTGGCGGGGGAGAGGGGGTGGGGTGAATCGGTAGTTTAAACTTTTATCCATAAAAACATTCACCACACATCCATCTCAAACATTCACTAAGTAAATTGAAATACCATGTAAAACATATATATCTAAATCATGTAAACAAGTAAACATTCACATATGTATGACACCAAATACGATTACTTGGAAACCCTCCAATAAGAAGGTAAAACTGGGGTGGGGATGACATCCACAAATCTTCACTACTGCAGTAATAAAGTGTATCCAATGAAGGTTACAATGTTTGGTCATGAGACATAAAGGCTTACAAAGGCTTTTAGGTGTCACCCTGCTAAAGAATTTCAACACCCTGTTAGAAGTGTACCTTCTAAAAGGACTTCAAATCACAATTAAGTAAGTACCTTGTTAAAGGATTTCAATACAGCCTATTATGACTACTCTATTAAGAGATTTAACTGACTCGCCTGCTAGAATGACTCAACATTGATCCTATAGTTAGTACTTGTTTGCTTATTGACAGATCACCTCTAAATTGATGTATTCTTGATCCTTCTTGATTAGATGTCTCTTTGCTATATGCTATTCCCTTCCTCTATTCTCCTTTAACTAATTCTACAATGCAATTTCACTTCACAATTCCTTAGCCACCAAAAATGCTCTATTTGTGCATGCAAAATTCTCTCTTCACTCCTTCCACACACTCTATATAGTTTAGGGTTTGTCCTTCTTAAGAAGACTTAGGTGACTTAGGTTTAGGTATGAATCAACAACTATGATTCATCCATTTTTCTACTTAAACCTTCCCTTTTCCTGATTAGCTGCATGCAATTCATAAGGATTCTAGCTCAAGATTCATCCTTACCTCCAAAATATCGTAATTCAATCTTTAAGTCAGTTGAAAACCAATTTACATAGTAGTGTGTGTCATTACAAATAACTATGTCAAAACTATCCTAATTGGCATCTGAAGCCTCTCATGCTCAACACATATTGTCTTCTATACTATGACTCAACATCTGTATTACTTTGCATGCACTGCTTACTCGGCTCTTGTATCACTCGACATACACTATTTTCTTAGCACTTGAGTGACTCAACACATGAATGACTTGACACTCACTGTGGACGCGATATGCTCTATCATATACATGTGCTCGGCATGTGCTACTTGTTCGACATGAACTAAGTAAATGACTTAAGTATGTAGACACTCACTTGTCAAAACCAATCTGAGATCAACACTATATTTCTCACTTTTGGTTTCTATTCCTGCATTTTCCCTACTCAAAGAAGACAGATCAGACAAATAGCTACTTGGTAATACCTGCATCCATAAAATGAGAGACATGCTAGGACAAAAGTTGATGTTGACAGTAAAGAGAAGATATACAAATAAAAAATTGTATCTATAGGGTCTATTGATCCATGTGACTATGCAATATCCTAGTCAAAGGCATTGCATAACTTGCATATGTAAATAATTTCTCTTAAATTAGCCAAAAATTTGGTCTAATGAATGTGTATATCTAAAAAAGTATTGGACATGTTGTACTTAATGTTTATATCTGCACATATAGTTTTGAAAGAATAAGTTGGTCACCTTGCTCATGAAATTCACCCATATTATAATGAATGAAAAGTTGTCCACTTACAATGCTTTATAAACTACAAATTACGTAGAAGACAAAAATTACATGATGCATTCATCGAAATCAAACAAATTTCTATAAATAAAAATCATGACCCCATCATACTTGACATTGATCGTACCTTGACAGACATTTCTTTGATCATGTCATTGATCATCATCTTCATCCATGTCATCATCACCATCACCATCATCTTACTTGTCACTTTGATCATCATCACCACCACCACCATCTTCATCACCATCATCATCATCTTCATCACCATTAACATAACCATCATCACCATGATCATCGTCGTCTTTGTCAACATGATCATGATTTTCATCATCATCATCATCATCACAATTATTGTCAGCATGACTAGAATCATCATCATCATCTTCTTCTTCATCATTGTGTAACAGTCGTTCGTGATCATCATTTACTTCATCTTTTGATTTTTTAGTATCTTCTTCTTCCATCACATTATACTTTACCAGAATTCCTCTTGGATCATGTCTAACAACAAATGATGAACCTGGTTTATTTGGAATGCCAAAGTAAAACACTTACTCACATTGGATTGGAAGAGCATAGGGCTCATCTCCAATTGGCTCAAATGACCTTGTATTATAATTGTAAATCCACTATCATGTTTAATAATAGTCCTATCAGGACCATTTTTATTTAGTTGTAGTTTGTATCATTTGATGATAAATAGAACTAATTTGAATGAATTATAGTCGCACTCAAGTATATCATCCAAAATGCCATAGTATCAATTTTCAGATTTTTGAGGATGTATGCCATTTCTCGATGAAATATTGGTGAGTGTGAAGACTGTACATATTCCAAAATCACAAAGTGCTAAATTTATAGCCATGGTAGTACATAGTTTTTTAGTGTTTGATCTACAATTATTCATACATGTCAAGATTATTTGCATCAATCTATCAGTTGATATTAAACTTATGACTCATAATTAATAATCTTTTGCGTACCTTTATATCTCTTAAACCATATGCTAGATCAAGTACCGGCATAACATTGGGATCTCCATTATGATAAGTTTCTTTAACCACTGATGCAACACCATCTCATGTTAATGAGCAACCATTTTCTTGAAACTATTGAATCCATACAGTCATCCAATCAAAGATTATTTACAATATAAAAATGTAGTGCATCCCACTCATGACCAACTATAAAGAAAACAACTAGACTAGTTACAAACAACTTATATTGATGATGGATAAGAATTAATTAACTACAAAAAAAACTTATTATTACCTCTCACTCTCTTCAATCTAGCTTTCTCTGTTAGGTACTCCCTTTCAAATTTGTTAATAGAGTTGGGATCCCAAATGTGATCTACATGGATATTTGCTACAAACTTTGGAAGATATTCACTAATGTACACCATGGTCTGGTATACCACATATCCCTCTACCATAGAACTCTCAAGACGTTTTCTTTGTCAAACCAAACCCTTCATAAATTTCAAGTGCCTCTCAACCATCTAGATTGACGTAATTTGTACAGGTCCACACAATTCAATCTCCTCAACTTGATGTATGAGGTAGTGTTATTGAGCATTGAAAAAAGTGTAAGGTAGACACTTTTGCATTTCACACATAAGCTGTGAAATTTTTCTCTTCCAATATTTTATATCTTTTTTTTATCAAATTCTTTAAATGATAACCATCTAAAAGAGTCTCAACATGCAAGAACACATAAACAAGATTTTAGATAAAACTATACAATAGATTACATAAAAAGTAAAACAAGTCATAAATATAATATATGTGCAACACATCTAAGAAATAACACTTCTAACCTCATGTATTTTCTAAAATCATATATAACTTTTTAAATACTATTAGCAAAATGGTATGGGAGGGATAGAGGTAGGACGTATTGCAATCATTTAAGAAGAAAAATGATTGCAGTTAGATGACACCTTTGAGAAGAAAAATTCTCTTGCTCCAACTTTATCTTTGTAGAGATTTAAAAAGTTGCAAATTAAATGGCTTGGATAAGAAACAATTGCTTGATACAACATGGAACAAAGAACATAAACATATAGCATGGACATATATTCTTTGAAATGAAAGCATCCAAGAATGTAAGCAAAAGTAGAATTATTGAAGTATAACATGCCTCATTATGCACTCTTGATACTGCCAGAGTTGACCATATTGTAGTTTTGAACTCAAAACTATTAATCATAAGGCCAAATCTGATACAATATGATGAGTTTCTCTTTTACATACTTCCGTATAATTCAAAACATTATACAACATCTTTTTCTAATGCCATCTTCCAAAAGAAAATGTATTTTAACTATTGGTTTGAATTATTTCCGAGGGCATGTTTCAAAACTATATTTCTCAGTTAAGAGTATACATTTGCACACTAGATGCTAGAGAGCACACATGTTATGGAAACATCATTGGCCTTGACATAAGGTTGTCAGCACTATGGACATGGAAGAAAGTTGGAGTTTGAATATTTTAAAACATCAATGAATGTGTAGCCTAAGCTTCCAAGTAAAAGAACATGCGTACCTGAGGTACAAAGTGCAAAAACTACCTACAACATTGGAGGCATAACTTTTGCACATGGTCAATATGCATAATAACCTATACAGATGTTAGGGTATCTAAATACAAGTGATTTAAATCTGCTTAATGGACCATCTATGTTGGAGGTGTGAAAATGCATTGGCAATGGAAAAACTATAGTGTAGAATGAGAAATGAAATAATGCTACTTAGTACAAACCTTGTTATACTTTTTTACTCTTTTGGTAAGGAAACTCAAAGGCATTAAGGATAACTATCATGTGCCGATGGAATAATAATGTGATGTATGGAACAACAAATAAGCTACAAATTCTATTTGTGTAAGGATAGCCATTAACGTTTAGTGAGTTGATTTGAAGTGATCATTAGAGTAGGTTCTTTGGTAACAGGTTTGTAATAGTAAATAATCCCTCCTAAAAAAATAGATCTATGGTGTCATAGCTCAAATCTTCATCATTACATACCCCTGTTGATTGGATAGCTTCGTATGGCATGTTTAACATTGAATGCCATTCTTATTTTAGTGTCGACTATAACTGGAGGGAAGTCATACATAATTTATGTAAAATCCCAAAAATTTTCATTCTCATTAACCATTTTGATCACTTGAAGACACATTTCTCTCAGTCACTTCATGGCTGAAGGGTATCTTGTACATTGTCCACATTTTCTATGTTTTTTTTTAGATGCCTTTGTATATTTGTCACTTGCGCTTTTCTGAATAATTAAAGGAATAATATTAATCTGTATTAGCGGGTTTGGTTATTGATTGCCATAGGTTCTATCTATAAATCAATGGAGATTTCATGAGAAAGAACCATGTACAGATCCCCAAATGACATATTAACTTACAATATTATCTAATATTCTGCATCCTTATGTGAATTTGGCATAGATAAAAGGCAAAGCAAAGTGCAACACCTTGACATATTTGAAGATGTCAATACCAAAAAATAGTGGTTAAGAAGGGAATAGTTTACCAAAAAAAATGAAGGTTTGGTGATCTTTGGCCACTGATATGTGCATGATAAGACCGGTTATTCTTAACAATCCCTTAAACACATTTGTAGATGAATCTCAAATTTTCATAGTGATTAGTTGCTTGAGGAGATGGAAGCTAAGTTATTTTCAAAAAGAAAAATAGAGGTGTCTATTACAAAGGCAATACTTGTAATCCACTGATGAATTTTCTAATTGGTTTACATATGTGTTTCTTTGCAAACTAAAGTAGTTCCTTAGTCATTTTTGTTTGTACAAGTTTGTTACAAGAAGATCCTAGGACTTAGTACTCATAAATCCTAATTCATCAATAAGCTAAATATAAATTGGTTAAAATTTCTCATCAAAGTGATTACCGGATACAAAGCTAAAAATACCACAGAAACAATAACAATTATTTAGTGAAATGGTATATATATCATAATGATTTCCAAGGTCAACTCAACTAATTAAGACTTGGACTGAATTTCTACAGTATCTAAGTTACATGTTTTGGTCTATCGTACGAAACATTGGCTTAGTATTTGACGAACTTATAATTTTTTTGTGTGTTCCATGATAGAATGAGTACACTAATTTCATGTCATCATTATTCAACCTGATAAGTAATTTCATAAACTGGTTGTGGCCCAGAGTTTGGCACCTATAGATAAACAATCCTATGACATTGCACTACTCTTGGTAGGCCCACGGTGGCAACCTAGTACCAAAGGCTCCACCATATCTAGGAGACCAATTTTAGTTTAACTCCATGTAACCAAAACTATTTGATATGTCAAGCCTTTTGTCCATTTTTCTAGTTCAACCATTAATTTTGTGCATATAAGGCTGTACATATGAATGATGATTGCATAGGAGAGTCATTTTCTAACACAAACTTAGATAATTCTCATGTAGTGATCATTTTCTAACACGCACTTGGATAATACTCAAGCTCTTGGGTGCTCTATCAACAATATAGTAGGTTCACTCTTTGTAATGAGAACCATGAAGCTGACTTGAAAAAAATAATCAATCAGGAAATGCTTCCAATTAGTAATATTTTGAAGCCACTTTTGGCAACTTTTTAAAGCTAATTCAATAGATATTCTTTTCATAAAGCATTGATGCTACCTTAAATTGGCTGTAGTTATGAGATAGCAAATTCAATTAACTAGTTGGACATAACTATGTACTATATGAAATTGAATAGACTTGCTTTTATATGTATGGAAAAAATTTGTGCAGTTACATTTAGTTCATTGTGAGTAGAATGTGATGATGGCCATGTTCATGATATTATCTGCATTGCATCACCTAGTAATGTGCACCAAAACCCTTTTCAATTGACATGGCAATAGCCACAATCATGGTGATGATACATGTTCAAGCCCTGTAACAATACTTTTAAGGCCAACAACATACAAGAAATTGGTATATTAATCATTGGGTAAGACAACATGGAATAAAAACCAAAAATTAACACATCTCAAACCTTGATATGATAATAATTCAATCATCAATGTATACCTATCTTTTAATCATCATCCTTCAAACTGTGGACCAACAGTCAGTCAACATGCTCATTTAGCGTGGCTATGATTTCCACATTATATTACATTCACTCTTTGCAATAAGAACCATGAAGCTGATTCAGCACAAAAATTCAATCAGGATGTGCTTTCGAATAGTAATATTTTTAATTCACTTTTGGCAACTGGTAAAAGCTAACTCAATGCAGATTCTTGTAACAAATCTCTGGTGCTATCTAAAATTGCCCATAGTCGAGAGATCTAAAATCCAAAGAACTACCTGGACATAAACGTACAGTATATGAAATCATTTAGATTTTCTTTTATATGTGTGAATTAAATTTGCACAATTCCATGCAGATCATCTGAAAGTAATAGGTGATGATGAGTTGAAATCTAACCAGTCTTTGCTTGGCAAAATCAACTACACCGTGGGTGCTTGCTTCTAAGGATGTTGATCTCATTTCTCTTCGCTAAATCTCAGTCATTGCCTTAAAGAAACTACACTCTAACCATTTCTCTCCACTCAATCTCAGTCATTACCTTAAAGAAACTTTTGATGGTTAGTACCTAGCAACTCTAGAAAAAGTAGTGTTGGGAGTGAAGGGAGTGTAGGATATTTGGTGAAAGGAGTAAACATACAACTAGATTAGATTTCTTGGATTAGTTGAGTTTCAAGATATCAAACAAAGCCTTACAAAAAGTGGATTTATTGATGCCAAAAGAGTTGTGTTGATGTCTTGTGTGGTCACCATAAATGTGGAGAACAAGTTTAGTATGCATAAAGTGTGATTATATTACTAGGAGGAAATAAAAGTAGTCCTAAAAAAGAAATATGTGCAACATAGCTTCTTTGAAAAAGAATCTTTTTAACCATTGACCAAAAAGAAAGCATAAACAATCCACAAAGAAACGCTGGAAATAATATTCCTAGACATAAGCCATCGGTTTTCCTACAAACCTATTGCCACTGGTAGGATTTTGTTAAACCGATTGTAAGCAGTCACAATAAATTAAAAAAGAAATCTAAAGAGATTGTCATTTAAAATAAAACTGTTTACTTACCAACTTTCCATCAATTGTTTAAACTTTAACCTACTAACCTTTAATCTCCACAACTTCTCCATCAATCCAGGCCACTTCAGAATCTTGCACCCATACTTGAGAAACTACAAGAATGTTTACAGGAGCAAGAACACTACTTGGTGGTTAACTAATGTAGGAACAAGAACTACTAATGGCAATAGATTTATATTACAAGATTGCCAATAAGATACTTTCATAACCTTAATATCAATTTGATCCATCAAAAATGACATTCTCAAAAATTTCTCTCTAAGAACAATTCACATGCTGCAGGAAAGAACTATAACAAAATAAATATAGATCGTCACATTTGATGACCATAAGTGTTCACTTACTCAGAGATAATAGTGGCAAGAGTAGCTCTAGTAACACCTAACATAAGAATGACAATATCCACACTATTTGAAGCCATAATATTTTCCAGGTCTCTTTAGAAAAATGAATTTCATTAGTTTGCATCCTTACACTTCTTGAAACAATCAACTACTCTAACAAAATGAGTCAACTAAACATGCGAATAAATAGTAGCAATGAGTGATAGATGTCTACTATCATTCCACACATCAATGATGATGAACTTGTACCTTATTGTCTCATACTCCCACTGATAATTTTCACACTCGAAATGTTGTTTGTCAAAGAGAGTGGTACCCTGCCCACATTCTCTAGGACACAACTATATTTCAAACAGAATAGTACCATTGCAAAGGTCTGTATGGAAATCCAATTTTGTATATCATGATGGATTTTCAATGCGATTTTCATTAGTTTGATATTGGCTTGATTCACTTTAGATTCTGAAGAACACTTTTAGTCTTTGATTCACTTGCTTGGACCAACCTAGGCAATTGAGCCTTCTTTTATGTTTCCACAAGCCCTAAATCTATGCTCACTCATAAATGGTGACCAACCTTATTATAATTCCTATGGAAATTAATTTTCCAGATATGATACAACCAATGATCTCCCCTCCTTGAATTTCTTTGACTCTTTTTGTCAAAAATGACCAGTTTTGTGCGTCTGAATAGCCATTCAATAAACTTTGACAATGACTAAATGCTACTTTAAATGATTTTCTATAGCACTTGCATTCTTAGGAAAACCTTGAGACTTGCTTCAATGATATTCAGTTCTTTGTGAACTAAGCAAGCTAAAAGTAAAGTAGGGAAAAGGATTGGACAAGATCTTTATCAAAACCAGAAATAAAAAGAAAAATACTAATAGAGAAAGGTTCCTATTTCTAGCTATGGTGATTATGGATTGTCTAGGAATTAGTGATCTCATAGACAACAATTTCCTTCTCTTTTCAACTAAATGTGCAAAATTAAATTGATTGTGATAATGGTGAGTTACAAATGTATAATTGGTTTAGTTATAGGGAGGGTTTGGGGTTTGATTAAGAGTATGGGGTCCCAGAAGGATTCCCATTACTTTTATTTTATTTAATATTAGTTAAATTTCACTATTTTTTTAGCCAAATTTATGGGGATTTTTAGAGATTACTAGGAAGATCCAAGGACATAATAAACATCTAGAGTCATCTTGGGGACATTTGGACATTTCTAAACTCTAGTGTCTCCTAAAGGGGCATTTCAAGGAAAAAACCCAAAAAGTCTTGTGGCAAGGGATGAGGGGAGAGTCCCAGTGAAAAAAAAAATGCAACCATCACTGCGAGCTAGTAGAGATAATTTAACTATATCATTTTAACATTAATCTAGCTTAAGAATCCAAACATAAAGAATTTTTTATTAGATGAATGTCTTCTGCCATCACTTCTAAAATTCAAAACAAAAATTGTTTAGATTCACTTATGAGTTTCTCATTCACATGAAATGAGATTCAAAAGAATATCCCTAATGAACATCTGACACTATATGATTAGCTACTGTCAATAATAAGAAGGAAAAAAAGTCTGCCCTTGTCACTGGAAATAGTAATTCTCTTAAAAACTTTTCGATATTCATTGTGACCTTTTGTTGAGTAATAATGAATGTGAGATCAAACATGCACACATAGATTGCCTGAATTGTACAATTTGTCAAGTGGCTTGAAAGGAATCATTGTTTTAGTACTAGAAGGCATCATTTGCTGTAAAATCCTGGCAACCTGTAGTGAAAAAAATCACAGATTGTAATTTTCTTGGAAAAACTACATATGACCCTCTATTCATCAAATGTATGACTTGTGATATTAGTCTATTTTTAGTACTGTCATGACTGCCCACATTTTTGGAGGCACCTGAAACCTTCCTCATATTGTTGTTTGGATATCCAAAACTGAGGCTCATCCTAAAAGTAAGGCACATGTTATCATTGATGATAGTTATTCAGCCATTCACCTGTTAAATCAAGAATATTAAAAATAACAATTGTGTAGCTTACTTTCATAATCCCAGCTAACACAAAACCTCCTGAGTAAACCATATATTTATGCCTTGAAGGATCTTCAATTCTTAATCGAAGTTTCTATTTAAAATGAAAAAAGGTAGTAAATTAGTGCAGACTTACTATAACTTGATAAATCTTAATAGGAAAAATATCTTATGAGGGCAATAGTGAGAACATGCAAGAAGTGCATACAGAAAAAGCTCATTCGATTAATGAGAAAACTAGAAACAACCTTAAGCCCTTATTTGTTTCCTTTCAGAACATTATTCAGATAGCATAATCAAACCTCATCTTCCAGTCTGTTGATAAAACCTTTTGATTCACAACCAGGCACAATATCTTAGAAACCAATTTCTAATAGTAACTCACAATAAAAATACTAATTCAATCCATATCACAAGAAGCCTTTTTGAACAAGAATAAACTACTGTCAATTAAAGAAACCTAAGGGAGTGTTTCTTGAGAATAAAAGGCTCTGTGCATGTAGTTCCTAAGTTTTCGTGCATACATTCAAATTTCCAATCAATCTCCTGTATTCAGAAAAAATATTTCCAAAATGTAGGGACAAAAGTAGGTGCAACATGACAAACAAACTCGTTAATATTGGATTTAATTTTTATAGCATATAATGATGACTTCTTTTTGAAAGGAGAGTGACAAAATATTGTGATATTGGTACCAGGTTTCAACTGTACAGTTTTTGAGTCAAATTTGACCCAGGCTTCATGAGTAGTTTGTGGTTCATAAGAACCCATTTCTCATGAGAATGAATGGAACACTTGGCACTAATCGAAGACTGCATATGTCATCTTGGAGTTAATTAACATAAAGAGAGATTACAATTTACTCGAATTTCAGCCAAGGCTTGCCTTATAGACATATCAAAGGTTATTGTAACAATCTGAAGGAAGCATTAAATAGTGAAAATTTCAATGACCATGATTTTGGTAGGATACTTACCATCACAATTTAAAGCCATGCAATTTGGTAAATATACCCTCACCCTTGAATCAATGTGTTTTAAAATAAAAAAGTTACATATTTGAATAAAGAATAAGCTGTCCCATAAACTTCTTTCTATACATTATAGTACAACAAGGTTTTGACGATACAAGTTATTTCTGCCATTTTCTGCCAAGAAAAGATGATTTTATCGAACAAAAAGTTTGTAGAGAATTGTGAGTTTTTTCAAAAATATAAATGGTCAATGAAACATGGATGGAAGTAAATATGAAGAGGTCAGATGACTTCATTTTTTTACTTCTATATTCTTTTTAGTTAGTGTTCTTTGGACAGATCTTATGAGCAATAGGGTCTTTGCTTCTAGTTATTTCTATGATTCACAACTAAGACAAGATGATTTTATCGAACTGAATGTTTGTAGAGAATCATGAGGTTTTGCAAAAAACTAAATGGCCAAAGAAACATGGGTTGAAGTAAATATGAAAAGGTCAGGTGACTTCATTTTGTCATTTCTATATTTTTTGCAGTCTGTGTTCTCTGCTTCTTTTCCAACTCTTATTCAACATTCTATAAGGCATTTTGTTTTGTTGATCATAATAAAAAGGAGTCAGAAAGTGAGGTTGCTAATAAGACTACAAAATGAATTTGTCAAGACATCTGTATTGAACTGAATAATAACACATTTCAGAAATAAAATTATGGAACAACCTAGGAGAGGTGTAGATAGTGGTGTGGTGCTTGAGAAAAAAACTTGAACAAGATTTCATAATTTAAATCTGCTTGGTAGTCCTGGATACATTGTATTGATGTGCTGATATAACTACAAGTGTGTCAAGAATTTTCTTATAGTTTTCCTTTTGAAAATAAATAAGCATTCTCATTTGCAGTTGCACAATATTTTCTCTTCATGTTTTATACAAAATAAATTGAAGACTATACCCAACTAAGATTTGATGTCATATCAATTTATCTTTTTTTATGCTTATTCTACATGCACCTCATTCCCGTACTTACAGAAAAGTCAAATGGATAATAAAAGGTGTCCACCATATGAAGATTACATGTATTGTCCAAATGTGGCACAAATATGAATTTCATTCTAAGCTAATATGGCAAATAGAAAATTGCCCATTCAGAATTAAAAACCGGGAGAGTACTGCCATATGCCAAATAGGTCAGCAAGAAATAGAGAGAACAACATTAATGTTAATGAGAATCACTAAAAACCAAAAGGAATGGGCAAGGAATAATGGTATGGTTATTTTAAAGTTTAAAGGAAAGATTTCTTTTAGGCAGTAACTACTCCTATAAAGATATTGAGGTCCAGAAGAACATATAATTGTGATGACAGAAAGACTCAATTAGGCTTAACAAAATCCTTTTATTTGTAGTATGCAATTTGTTATAGGAGCAACTAGTAATGGATCTTACAATTTTGATATCAGAATCAAATTGCTAATCTATTTTCACATATTCTCCAAAAAAGTGTCTCAGAGTTTGATTGAGAAAGAACGTGAAATTGGTTCAATATTATTTTTTAGCACCTTTCTGCCTGGTAAACTTCATAGCTAACTTTCCCCACATCCTCTAGCAATTTGAATAAAATAGATTCTAGGAAACAAAATGAGTGCTGACTAAATAGAGCTCTTAGAACCTTCTGAAACATTTAATAGAGCTCTTTAGAACTTTATTATATCACTATACTTATTAGCATGCTAATAGCAAGCTAAATGCATGCAATGGAAGAGACATTTCAAGGAATATTAGAGTATAAAGTATGTATCACTAAAACGATAGATGAAGTTGAACTACTTACCATCAAAGGGTTATCAATTTCTATACTCTGGATGTACTGAAACACCAAGTTAGCCAATCCATCTCCCTCAATGTCTACTAGCTCCTAAAAATAACACAAAAAACAAATACAAAACTGATGGCTAACGAATGCTTAATTAGGTTAGCAAGAGTAGTGTGCCCTAAAAACACAAAATTTCTCCTTTAAGACAAAGGACCCACTTTTCAATATCGCCTCATAAACCTTGTAATAATCAATTTACAAACACCCAAATCCTAAAATCAACTATGAACCAACCCTTCCCATTAAGTTATGCTCTGTTCATTCCATAGGAGCCTTTGCCTAATCATTTTTCTTGTAGAGGGCACGTCTAGAATAATAAGAATTACAATATTAAGAACAATACGGAAATAAGTATAGGAATACTTGATTGATTCACGACCACCTAAAAGAAAGCAATAATTCATGGCATAAAACTTGTTGATGTGCAAACACTATCTCGTGAAATGCTAATCCGACATCACTCACCAAAGTTTAGAAAATGCATGCGAAAATATATTGTGTTTCTAGTCTTTTGCATCGACTTTCTATAATTTTGGTTAGTCAAAATTTTGTTATGACCTGCTTTGGTCAAAATTTCAACCAACCTGGGTTGGGAAAACTGATGTTGGTCAAATTTTTGACCAAAGCAGAAATTTTTGTTGTTGTTGTGACCAATGCGGGAATGAAAACAAAAAATAAAGAGGATTCATAGCTTTGGTCAAAAAATTTGGTAGAAAAACAGGTGTAAATGTACTAGTGTTCCTTAAAGTGTGGCTATGTTTCTTCTATCTGTTTAAATGCAGAACCATCCACATGCATTCATATAATGTAATATTGACTTCTATTGCATGCATGGTAATCCATAAATTATGCCAAGCTAATACACCAGAATAATCATTGGAGATGTGGAATAGTGAGAATGTATCGAAGAACCTTGTGAGACACCTTTTTTGTTATTTGATCTGACCAATATCTACTAATATGACAATTAGGGTATTTTGTTGCAAATTCATGTTGTTTATGATATATAATGTGATAATTGGAACATGCATGTATTCTTTGATACTTCATTCTAATTTGATTCATAATGGTAGATAATTCTCAGTACAAATGAGACAGAATGTTTGATAGTGGTAACAAAAACTCACCTATCAACCTACAACATCAAATATGAATTGTTAATATAATGAATGGTAATGGTATGGTGACATTGAAGATGAAAAAAGTGGCATACCTTAGCATACATGACATTGCTACATTGGATAAACCATTTATAACCTTCAAGTTCACCAACAACACTATAATAGAGAGAAGAGTTGTTTGGGAGCCTTCATATAGGGGCTCGTGTGTCTTCTCAAGTATAGGTATATCAAGACCATCTTCATCATCATTATTAGATGTGCTAGTATCATCATCGTGAGTATCTTCATTAGCTTTGCCAATATCATCTTCTTCAATCTGTCCTTTGGAACATTATCATCTTCTTCCATGGGAGTGTTATCCTCAGCTTCGATATTCACACTTCCATGTTCCTTTAGTAGGAATTCCACATTCAAAAATTTGCAAAAATCGTGGCCCCCTTCAACATGACCATGTTTTCTACAATGACTCTAGGTTGTTGTGATTAGAATTCTTCAATTCTTTAAGCCCTTACACTTTTTGCATTGACAATTACATTTATTAACTTTTCTTCAGAACTAAGACCACAGTGTTGCTATTGTCTTATTATTTTGTTTAGGGTTCATATTGTTAGGCACAGTCTTTCTTTATAGAAAAATATATTTGTAAAAATATTGGACATGTTGTACTTAATGTTTATATCTACACATATGGTTTTCAAAGAAAAATTTGGTGTAACTAATGTGTATATCTGCAAAAATATTGGATATATTGTACTTAATGTTTATATCTGCATATATGGTTTTGAGAGAAAAATTTCGTCACCTCGCTCAAATTCACCCATATTATAATATCGACAACTTTTGTTGACATAAATTCAACAACTTTCGTTGAGCCTTTCCATTACTCCTTGTTTGTTATGAGTTGGGGTCATTTAACAGGGAAAGTTTGTATTTAGTGTAGAGTTCACACATATCAAATCTGTGACTATTTATTTCAGTAGTTTGGTATGATTAATTAATTCTGGTAGTTGTTTGGCTTTCCTTGTGTACATGTATGCTTGGTTTCTAGAAGTGCCAATATTTTTTGTTTTTTATCAAAGGCATTCAAAATTTTCAAGCTTTTTCTTCTCTTATGACACAACAATTAAGTCCACTTCTATATATTGGCCCGATAGGATAAAGAGAATGGATTCTGGTTTGGGGAATTATGTGCTAGCAAGAGAGTGGCTTACATGAATGTAGTCAATAAATAATAAATACGCATCTTGACATTTTCATTTCTAGCCATTCATGACATAATGGTATGAATTTGATGAAAAATTTTTGTGGAATGTCTTCTCCAAAGACGGTTTGGATAATGGATGTTAGAAGAGTCAAAAATGAAAGAATATGTGGAGCACTATAGTGCAATTTGGAAAAATTGTTCCTACATGATTCATGTTATCTTTTTATAATAGTTATTCTCATTGGCATCACCAGACCAAAAAGAATAAAGTAGAATGGAGAGAAGGGATGTTGCTTAGCAAATGAACCTCCAAATGCTCAAAAATCTATCAAAGAAGAATAAAACATGGAGGAATGCAGCATAATATGTCTCAAAGAATGGAAATCTGGTCATCCCTAACCCTGTTTTTATTTACCCTTATTGCTATCACTACAATATGTCTTTTGAAGTATGTTGCTTTGTCTCAAACTTATAAAGAATCTTAAATAGAATACTTCATTTTCAAAACAAGGAAAAGAATCGAGAACCTGGAATACAATGACTATAGGCTGATGAAGAAGTGATCAACAAATAAGTTTGGAGTTAGTACATCCCCATCTTGTCCAACTTTCTGCAAACATAAGGTTTCATATTAGCCATTATTCCTATAAGACATGTCATCAAAAAAAAAAAACTAGTTTGAAAAGATTGTAAGTGTAATATACATAGAAAAAATTGACAAACTAACAAAATATGCTTTTCAAGTACCTCAATCTTCAACATAGATGTTTTGGGTGCATATCTATCAATTTGATTAGGTTGTCCTTCGACTAAACAATAAAATCTAGACATCATAAGTCTGAATGTAATTATCACAAAAGTGGCTTTGAAGTTTGTGAATGTCTAATGCATGAAACGTATTGGGTTTGTGCTAGGTATATACATTTTATAATATACATATAGCAAGACCTCCTAAGGTCCAAAAATAAACACACACACACACACACACACACACACACACACACACACACACGCACACGCACGCGCACACGCACGCGCGCACGCGCACACGCACGCACACGCACACACACGCACACACACACACGCACGCACGCACGCACGCACACACACACACACACACACACGCACGCACACACACACACACACAAATCAGTATGGACAACAAGATACAAGTGTGGATAAGCATAGAACAAGAAAAGGTTCAATCATAAGGCATTCTAGAAGACAAGCAAGCATGGAGTATGCAAGAACAAAGTACAAATGTGTAAGGGACATGAGAAGACATGAAGATTCAATTGGAAAAGTTTTTTTTTTGAGCATTTCAAGAGGACTTAGAACAATTTCATAGTTAGAGAGTATGGTGTAGGAGCACCAAGGTTAGTCATGGAGAGAACCAGGATCATTGATGGATCCTTGCGAGGAGTGGAAGACAAATGACCTTCAAATGTCATTAAATCATGTAAAGAGAATGTTCATGGTCATATAATAATGTTTTGATCATAAGTTGATCTTGTTGTAATCAAACTTTGATTTAAGCCTTAATGGCATTATTAAGTCTATAAGGTACCTAGGGGTCACTAGCTAGAGTTATGCATTGATCATAGGTTAGAGGTTGATGGAAATGAATAATAATGGTTTTAAATGATTTCAAAAGCACTTGAAGTGCATAATATTGTAAATTGCCTATATTGGCAATATAAGCCCAACAATGGCTTAATTAGCATTAATAGGGTTTAGTATGAATTATAAGTTAAGTTTGGTTTTAAAGGTTGTCATTAGAGCCTTTTTAGAAGTATTTGGTATAGGTCTTGGATGTTGAGTTTTCAAGTTGACAATTAAATTGTCAACTTGAAAACACATTCTAACTTTGTTTGGTTAGTACAGTCAGTTTGGTGACTGTTATCAAAATAGTTGACAGGTAGTTAGTAGTTTTAGTTGGTCTTTTGGGAGAGTCAAGGTCTATTTTGGAGAGATCCACATGAGTGGAAGGAGAGGGAGGTGTTGTTGTGTACTAAGTCAAGTTTGTGATACGAACAATCAATAGAAATAAAATTCTCTGCATACTTTAGTTCACTCTCCTATGGAATAGTCCTTGCAACAATGACTTGGTAATAGCATATAGAACATGATTCTTGTTTAAGTGATGTGAGAATGTCTATTTGTATTTTTTTTATTTGGTTAAGTCATTTGTTGTATTGTTTTTCCATTGAGAACTTCAAGGAGTGACCGGTGTGGTGTAGACAGCGACTAGTTAAGGGTACAATCAACAAATTAAGTTTTGAAACCTCCATAAAATGTAAGGAAATCCCACCATTGTGCTAACTATGGTTTTTTTGGAGATGAAATGATGTATTGTATATATTATATGTGATGTTGAGGATAGGGAAGGATGCTAGTTTATGGAGAACAAGGAAAAGCCTAGTAAAAACTAGTGAAGAGTGCATTTGAAGAGCACCCATCATGATTGGGAGTGATAGGATGAATGGAGAAGGTAAATGATGTTTCAAATGGTCTATTGAGATGCATTGTAAGGTGTTATGACTCTTAGTATGGTTGTGAGTTTTTGGGAAGATCGATTTCTCTAAAACCTTTGATTTCTAGCCTAAGAAGTGAGGGTTTGGTAAATGGGAAAGTATATGAGTAGGTGGGATCATTCTAAGTTGAAAAATAGTGATCTTGAATCATGTTATAAGACTTTTTTGGGCTGTGGAGTCCTGGAAGTAAAGGGATATAGGAGTTACTTCTTTGAACAAGGTTAACTAGGACTAATTGAAGAGGTAGTGGGTGAAAGAAATGTTCACTAGTCAAATGGTGAGAGCCTGAGATTGTTAGGAATTCAATAAATTTGAAAAAGGTATTTGAAAGTGTAAAACCATTGCAAGGTTGTTTGGGAGTTTTGGAAGAAAACTGTCAATTTTAGTGTTGGAAGGGCTAGTAGGCAAGCCTAGAAATGCTATAGAAGAGAAGGGGTTGAATATGTGTTGATTGAAGTGAATAGGGAGTTGGATCATGGTAAATATACCATTTAAGATGATCCATAGAATTAAGATCAAGCTAAGAAGTTTGATTTGGGTTTTGGTGTGTTGGAGGCACTAGGTGCACTAAGTTCCTAAGAGGGTATTGATACTTGGGGAGATTGGAACAAAGAAAAGTGATAGTGAACTCATGAGTATGGTTGTTGGAATGACTTTCAAAGTCAAGGAACTCCATTTGATCTTTGAGTAGCACTAACTCCTTGAGTTGATTCCAAGTTACTTGTTGAATCCTCTAGTTGAGTTAGTCTACTTATAAGGTGATAGTGGAGGGCTCTACTTAGATTGTTGTGGGTGCATATCTATCAATTTGATTAGATTTTCCTTTGAACAAAAAATAAAACTCTTTCTTATATTATGTTTAATTTTGAAAGTTGGACATCACAAGTGTGAATGCAATTATCACAAATGTGGCTTTGAAGTTTGTGAATGTCTAATGCACGAACTGTATTGGGTTTGTGCTAGGTATATATATTTTATAATATACATTAGCTAAGTTAGACTAGTTAGTGTGTGTTTATTTTAGACCTTAGGAGGTCTTGTTATGTGGACTAGGTGAATTGGTGTTAGAGCCAAGGTCACTAATTAGTCTTTGTTAGTTGGTTTAACGAGTTTAGGCTTAGAAGCTAGAAGAAGGGATTTGAGTTGTAAATGTGTCCTAAATACATAAAAGAGGTTGAAAATATGATTTAAGGTCATTTATGATGTTTATGCATCGATCTAGAGGGTTTAGAGGTCTTAGAAATAAAGATCATGGCATAAGTGCAAAGATGTCAAATGTTGTCAAAAAGTTGTATGCAACTCGGCTACCTTGGATCCCCTAAACATGAGGATTGGAAAATCCACTAAGATGGCCTAGAATATTGGGAAAAGGTATCTACTACATATTGGAGAGTCAATCTTGAGGAGGAGAGTTAGATTGTAATAAGTTTAATGCAAGTAACAATGATTGTGATTGTGATTTAGTGTGCAGATTGATCATTTTGAGCACTTGTGTTGTTGTATGGATTGAAAGATTTTTGCATTGGATTCATTTAGTAGGATTAGTTTCAAGAATTTCTCATTGTTTGTGCTTTGTGCTTAGAGATTGTTTAGTGGCCTTAGTAAATTGTTTTGTAACTAGGCTGTTCATTGGTCTAGTCCATATCAGTTCCATGGGGCATCTTTTGATTCTCTATTGGTTAAAGCCACTTCACCACCAAATAATTCTACTACATTTTTTCAAATTTTTTAAGAGGCAGCAAAAAACTAGCTAAATGAATGGTGATCCCTCTTGTAAATGCACATACCTGTCAAATAATGATACCAAATTTTGCAACAGTTGTGTGGGAATTGCTTTTGAAAAATTAGAATAGAAGGCAATCAAAGAACCATTTGTTTTTTGATGTTCTTGTGAGTATATTTGAACAAGAATTTGGCCATGGAAGTTTCAAACTTTAGCCCATTCTTGACAAAAGTAGTATACTATCATCTCATGAGAAAGACAATGATGACCCCTCTATTTGTGCTAACCTTTGTTCAAGAACCCTGTCACTATCCTTGTAATTTCCTATAAATGTGTATTCCCCATGTTTGGAAAGACATTTCTAGTACTAGCCATAATGGTGTGCTCTTCATTCACGTGCCCATCATACTGGTTATGGGAATCATCTGCAATCATCTTCAATCTGCACTTCTTTAATATCCCACTTTATATAAGAAGTCAATTTAACATCTCCCCACAAATTACATCTTAGATTTTACATTTGGCTAAGAATAGGACAATTTGAAATGATCCATCCATTTCAATGTGTCTTTAGTGAGAAAGTTGGTGAAGAGGATTCAATGATGAAGGCTCTTATCTTTGATCAAAATCATGGAATGAGTGATGTTATACTGCCTACTTGGTTCATGTTCCATCACACTATAAAGAGCTTGTATCATAGTAAAGCATAAGAAAGTTATAGACAACAATTCCACATGAAGGGCCATCACTATTTGTGGATCTCCATGGTGCATTCAATTTCCTCTTTTATTACTCACCACGTGCAAATCCCATACACCCATTCAATCAATCAATACAATATTTTACAAATAATTAAAAAAAAACCCCTCATCATGGAAAAATGCTGATTGATATCATTGTTGATTTGCAATAGAATGCATCTTTTTTTAGTAGATCTCCACGCTTTGAATGCATTTTATAAATTCAATCCAACATCTCCCCATGCACCCATATAAGTAGTCAACAAATGATCTTGTTACAACTCCCAATTAGAATTGGAAGACATCTAAGTGGTAGGCAGTTAAAAAATTTAATTTGGCTTCTCTTGTATTCTTGATGCACAGATTGGGAAGAGAAGACAATAATGGAGGTGCTTGGACTTTGGTTACATAGTAAGGATGATGCAAAAGTTCCTTTTGCAATGCATGCTTCAATCCACTGATGAAAATTTCTTAGTACATTATTTCATATGAAAGGCTTTAGACAATAATCTCACAGTATAAACAATGTTGAAATGTTCCAGATCATGTGTGAACCTTGGGTGTTCTATAGTATGTTCACTTAATTTTATATCAATGATCATTCTCATTATATAACCTTACTATCTACTATACCAATATTCAACATCGTTTCTTAAGAAAAAATGATCCAAATAACCATAAAAATCTCTCATAAAATCCAGAAGGGTATCTAGATGTGGTGGTATTTTTTCAACTTATTTGGAAAGTTTTGGCAAAAAGAGTGAAAAGGTCTCTAATTAGGCCTTATTACTAGTAGGATATTTTAGGCCTTTACAAGGCAATAACTTGAACCCAATTGAAAAGGGCTTTGAGATCCCTGAAAATGGATTCAAATGTAAGAAACATCAATGTTGATGGAGATATAAGAACCCCTACAATGAAGTTCATGAGCTAATTGAGGTTGGCACTTGGAATCTTCAAAGTGTAGAAGGAAGAGTTGAAGAAATTTAAACGTGTTTGTCCTTCAAGGTGAAGAACAAGGAGTTAGACTCTTGTATAAGAGTAAGAGTGGGACTTAGTTAATAATCTAAGCCTAACTAGATCCTAGAGGAGATTAAGGATCATTGGGGAAAGTTAGAAGGCTTTCCTAAGTACTTGTGAAAGCACACCCTAGAGCACTTACACCAGATTTCAACAAGAAATATCTGTTTACTATTACATCCTATTATACACTTGAAAGATTTTATACCAAGACTCAAGAAACCCTTGGCCGAATGCACATACCATTTTGTAAAGGTATAGGCAAGTGTTGTTTTTGTAATCACTGAGGACAATTAAGTGTTATGATATCCTCCCATATGTGATCACCGATGATAACAAATTGCTTGGAAACAAATCAACACCACATGATAATACCTTAAATATGCACTTGCATATTCTCTTATAATATATATGAAATGTTAGTACTATTAGACTGAAGATTAATATTCAAGTAAAGGATCTTAATTTATATAAATCATTGAATTCACAATTCTGCAGTTGCTAGACAATATCATTGAAGGGTTTGGAAATTATTCCATCTCATTGTTATCTGAAAATTGAATTCAAACATATACTCTACCCAAATCCTATTTCCTTAATATGGTTGAGGAGCAATACTCTCCATGGATTTACTAGAGTCTAGTCAAATGTGTGTGGGGACAATCAATGTTTGATAAAACACACAGTGTCACGACCAACATTATAATAAACCAATTCAGAAACATGATCACTAATGTTATCCATATTGATCTTCTCAATAGTGTGCCTAGTTTAGGTATGATTCCATAAATATAAGGCAAAGTTTGAGCCACTTGAGTTGTATTAGGATGCTGATATGACAAGACTCATAATTACTCTCTTTTGGGATTATCACAGAAGGATGAACAAAGAGCCATGTTACCTCAAATGATAAAATAGAGACCAACTATATTAATGCATTTGAAACATCTAAGAAATCATCTAATACAAATAGAACATTTCAAGGCACCAAGATGTCCAAGTAACAAACTAGGATGTGAAATAGCAATGAATTGAATAAAAAAATGTTTCCCAATGCACGAATAGATTTGGAGAGCTCTGAATTTTTTTTCCAATGTTACAAGAATCATGAAAATTGGAAACGATAGTAGATAGTTTTTTGAAAACAAAAAAGCCCTTAGCCAAAGTTGGAGAAATTAGTGTGTAAATCCAGATGGGAGTTTAGGAACATGCCTGTGGTTTATCATCTATTGAAGATAGCAAAGATGGTTTCTGTAAAATGTGTGGGAATGTTTAGAAAGATGAGAGTGTTGAGCTTGAAATTAGCACCATGAATGAGAATATTGTTGGTTTAGAATTTTTTGAATTGTGTAAGAGCGATATATTTTCCAATGATACATTATCTACTCTTGGGATGTCAGATGGCGAGGAAAATAGATTGTCCATTAGGATTCCTGATATAAGTAGGATTTTAGACCCCAAAAATGGAAATCTTAACTAGAAAATGCATGAATTGGAGGACCTTGAAATAGATAAAAATAATATTTTAGAGGATTGTAATAGGAATGCAATTATGTTAGTATCTCCTCAGATGGACTCAAATGGGAATGATGAGAAAATTAGGACTTCTGGGTAGAAAAATGGAAACATGGATGAGAAGATGATGGAGGGTGCTAAGGAATATAGTAGTGCAACTTTAATGTCATCTCCTTGGAAAGGGGTTTCCCTAGCCCTTTGAAGGCCCCTTCAAGTGGAAGCAATGGATAATATTCCAATGTGTGGTGGGGGAAAAGTAAAGTATTTAGTAAAGGCATTTGAAAGTTTTCCACCACTTTCAGATCGTGGAGATATAATGGGTCCTCAGGTAAATAAATTATAACTATTATAATGGTTTACTATATTATGATAAATTTATTTCTATAAATTTGACAAGAAACATATGAATTATCTTGAAAGAAGACACTAAGTCACAATATTAAACACAAAGGTTCCATGTAGTAGTTATTAATCTATCATTACTCTACATTTGAACACTTCATCTTCAACACCTCTATTCTAGTAATACTACAAATAGTTGAGAGGTTCATGTCCGCTACTAGATTTCTTTTGGCTTCTCTAATTAACAAAACTCTACTAGTAAGAGATAAAGAAGTGTTTAAGATTTGCTTCAGTTTGTGAAATTAGGAAAGTCTAAATCAACCTTAGGTCTGAGATTATTCCTCTATCAATAGATATGAACATCTACACCACAACATTTCAAAGATTACCAAAACCAAAAAAAGTCAATAATAAGGATATTTGATTACATATAGCATTTTATGGAGAATGAATGGAATAGGTCACCTATTATTAAATGATGAAATGCGATCTAGAGAGCTACTTTAATATTTTATGACAAGCCGATATATCTAAATATATTCAGAGAACAACATATTTCTGGTGAATGAAATCCCTCTAGCATATTGGAAGTAACCAAGACTGTGAATGGTGACTAGAAGGCAACAAAGCAATAAGAATTAAAGTTGAAGACAATGTAACACATCCTTCCCCATCTATGTAGACTAAGCATATGGTGAAGGAAATTCAAGCACAAATCCACAAATGTTATGCTAAAGGATTGAAACCAAAAGAAAACACATGACCTATTCAAGTATGGGATTGTCAGTTTATACTCTGTATTCAATTGCATTATCCCCTTTCTAGTTCGAGTGAGGAGTTAAGACAAAGAGAATGAGATAGGAACGGGTTGCGTATGGATTTAGTGTCCATACATGTCTCTTAATTATTAGAAAAGAAGACTTTGTAAGCTATTTACTTAAACAAGGAAGGGAGCTCGTAGACCCTTAAATCTAGAATTAACATTGTGGCATCACATTATTTCAAGACATACTATTACAAGATTTACAATAGCAAACTAAATTATGTTTAGCTGATTGTAGAAGAAAGCCATGAAATTACTTGTTTAATCAACAAAAGAAAAGAGCTAGTACTAAATAACCACCAAATCAACTTCCAAGCATCACTACAAAAAACACAAAAGGACTTACCTCAAAAAGCTCCCACGGTGATGTAGACAAAACCTCCTTCGACCGGTGTTAAATATAACAATTTTTTTTTTGTGAACTTGAGTTAGTTGAAATTTCAACCAACTTGGGAGAACCTAATTTGGTCAAAATTTTGACCAACTCGGGCATAAAAACCCAAGTTGGTCAAAATTTTGACCAACACGGGGATAAAAACAAAAAAAAGATGAAATCATAGGCCAATATGGCCTTTGGTTAAAAAATTTGATAGAAAAAAAGGGGAAATGTAGTAATGTGATTTTGAAAATAGAGCCAAGCTAGAAACTAAGTCAAAGAAATGTGTATTTTTTGGATATGACATTGATGAATTTGGTTATAGGCTTTGAGATTTTGAAAATCATAAAATTGTAAGTAGGAATGTCATAGTCAATGAGAAAGTGTTGTACAAAGATTTTTTGCAGCAATATGAGAAGAAAGAAAATGATTATGTAGTGCTGAATGATACTCCAAAAGATGATGCTCCAATAGTTCGTCATGTTCTGCAACAACTACAATAATGAATACCACACACCCCAGTGAATGTTAGATGATTAATGGGGCTAAATAGGCCTCTAGAAATATCTCTCTATTCTATTTTACTTATTCATGTTGGTGAACTTGAATGTTATGATGAAGTTATGCAAATGGATACAAAAATTCAGTGGGAGTTTGCAATGAATTAAGAAATGGACTCTTTGCTAAAAAACAAGAGTTGGTATTTATGCAAGTTGGCTATAGGTAAAGGAATTTACAGAATAAAGGGTTTACAGGTTGAAAAAAGAGGATAGAGGTAAGAAAAGATTTAAAGCCAGGTTAAGGATTTGCACAGACAAAGGGCATTGATTTTGATGAGTTATTCTCTCCTATTGTTAAAGTGATTTCTATTCGCACTATTTTAAGTATTATGGTTATTGAAGATTTTTATTGGGAGTATCTTGATGTTAAAATAACCTTTCTTCATGGTGATTTTGATGAAAAGATATATATGGCACATCCACAAGGATTTGAGGTCAAAGGTAATGAGAACTTAGTGTGGAGATTGTAGAAAAGTTTATATGGCTTGAAGAAAGCACCTCAACAATGGTATCTAAAATTTGATAGTTTTATGCATGAGCATGGATATAGTAGGTGTCATTCAGATTATTGTGTTTATTTTAAGAGGTTAGATGATGACAACTACATTATTTTATGTTTATATATTGCTGATATACTTGTGGCTGGGTCTAACATGGATCACATTAAGAGGTTGAAACAATAGTTAACATGTTCATTTTCTATGAAGTATTTAGGGGAAACAAAACAAATCCTTGGTATGAAAATTTATAGAGATTGGAAGAAAAAAAAATTGACATTATCTCAAGTTGATTATATTGAGGTGGTGTCACAACGTTTCTCTATGAAGGATGCTAAAGTTGACACCACACCTTTACGTAGTCATTTGAATTTGACTAAGGAGATGTGTCCAAAGACACAATAAGAGGAGGATAAGATGTCCAAGGTACCTTATGCTTTAGCTATAGGAAGCTAGATGTAATCTATGGTATGTACGAGGTCAATTATTGCACATGTAGTAGGAGTTGTTAATAGGAATATGAGTCATCCAGGGCTTGAGCATTAGAATGCAGTTAAATGGATTCTAAGATATTTGAGAGGAACACCCAGTAAGTGTTTACATTTTTGTGGCTCTACTACTGATCTACAGGGATATGATTACTCATAATTGGTAGGGGATATTGATACCAAGATGAGTACTATAGGTTATGTCTTTATTGTTGGTGGGACAATAGTCAGATGGGTTTCTCGGTTATAGAATGTCAATGCTTTATCCACTACAGAGGTAAAGTATGTTGCTACTATAGAGGCAACTAAGGAGATGATATGGCATCAGTTCTTCATGGAAGAATTGGACACCCTCAGAGAGATAATTATTTATTTATAAATAGTTAGAGTGCCATTCATCTTGTGAAGAATTACGCAGTACGTTCAAAGGAAAAACATGTATAGTTATAGTACCATCTCATTTAGTCAGTTTTGGATGATGGGCAGTTAAAACTGGTCAAGATACATACATATCACAATCTAGCATATATGATTACCAAGATAGTAACAAGGGAGAAACTAAACTCCTCTTTAGCTTTAGTTGGTCTTCTAGATTGAACATGATGAAATAACAACAAAGTCTAGGGTGGTTTGATATTTCGGTGGGAGCTACAAGTTTAGTGGTGCTATGATTAGTCTCCAAGTGGGAGGCTATTATTGTGGAGTTTGATTAGTCTCCAAGTGGGAGATAGTTGTGATATGGAACCTAATTAGACTTGAAGGTTTATTTTTTATGAATTTCCCCCACATTATTTCTACGGGGTTTGGGGGGCAGTACCCCCAAGACGGGGCCAAAAATGTTGTTATTTTTCTATTGGGTGACTTATTCTAGCCCTAATTTTATAATTGGAAAATGTTTGTATAAAATGGCTTAGGGTTAGGGATTTCAAAATGTATGGTGATATTGTAGCTTCTTGCGGTAGTATCCAGTGTAAGGGATTACAGATTATAATAAGAGGATAATAATAACATTGGACTTATTGTTGGTGGATGTTGTCCAAGGATTGGGTTAACCACATTAAATCCTTGTGTCTTGTGTTCTCTTCTGTGCTATTTATTATTTTATGATATTGATTATATTTGCATGTAACTCTTAATTCTATCCATGTTTTATCCTAACCAAATTATCTTCCAAAAGGATGCATAACCAATATGATGATCTTATGGTTGTTGTCCTTATTAATGAAAACCTTATTTGGAGAACATTAATTAATAATGGATATGATTTGAATGTGTATAGCTTGGACATGTTTAAAGAGATTAAATATGATATGATCAATCTTCAAACTCATAATATTTTATTCATGTCTTTGATAACATTGATAAGAAAACTTTGGGAATTATAACTTTTCCTATCAAAGTCGGTCTGATTATCTTAGATACTTCTATCCATGTAATGTCAAAGCCTCTCAAACAATATTCTTTGGAAGATCTTGGTTACACAATGTGTATGCTATTCCTTTAATACTCCATCACAAGGTTAAGTTCATGTATGAAATTTAATGTATACTCTTCATGTGGGTCATAGACCTAATAGTCTCTTGAGTATAAAATCAACCAATGCTTCTCAACCTAGTAAAGAAAAACAAGAATTTATATCAAACACAAAAACCCAATCTTAAGAAGAAAGTCCTTCCTATTCTCTTTATGAGGTGATTAGGATAGTTTGCATTTTACTCCTACATTCATTGGCAAGTATAAAATTTCTAATTTGGAATTTATAAAATGTAAAACTAAAAGCAAGATTAAAACCTACACCCTACTCCTCTTTAAGATGATTTAAGCAAAAAAATTATCGCTTATTCATCCAATGAAACTATTAAAACCATAAAGCCTGATTGTTATGAAATAGTGACCTTTGAAGTTTCTTTTACTTTTTTAGTTATGACTTGTCACTATGGTCCTAGCTATCACCTTCTTTCCATACATAGATTTAAAGTTAACATTTCCAAAAAATTGAGAAAGGAATTTACATTCCTTTAGTAATTGATGCTCATAAGGGCATTCATGGTTTGGGATTCAATCCTTATAAGAAACCTTCACCTCTTCTAAAAGTTAATTATATTTGTAGTGGACTTGGGTGAATGAACCAAGTTGTGGTGTAAAAAAGATAACACAATTTTATTTTTTTGAGATTTGCAATAGTGCTTACACGCTTTTTAAAAACTAAAATTTATGGGCTACAACCTGAAACCCATCTCATTTTTTTGTTTCCTCTTGCTGGTTGCCTTCTCTACCCCTAATAGCGTGCACACATTTTTTTAGAACATTCAATATTTTCTCTCTTCTCCTTAAAATGCCTCCTCGTCATCGAAGATCAAGATCGAGATCATCAAGTATGTTTTCTACTCTTATTTTTGCATTGTTTTGTATGTTTTAGCATTATTTTGCATGCTTTTTTAGTTTTTCTTCAAGTTTGTTTATTTATTTAAAGTGCAATTGGTTTCTTACAGAAAATGTGAATAATCAACCACCAAATCCCCAACCCAATCAACAAAATCAAAATGAAAACTCTCCACAAGATCAAAATGAAAACCCTCAACAAGATCAAAATGAAAACCCTCGTGAGGAAGAGAAAGAACCTCCACAACCTCCAATAATTGAAAGACCCCCTCTTAGCACCCAAGACAATATAATTGAATTAGAAGCAATCATTGGTAGGTTAAAAGCTTGCAAGAAAACTAATCCTATAAGAGCATAATTGACATCCTCCCTTGAGTCCATTATGAGCCAGGTAGCTTTTGTTAGTGGTCAGTTGGATATTTGGTGTGTTAAGAGAGAATAAAAAAGAAGATATTATACAGAAAAATGATCATATAAAGATATTAAAAAAAAAAGGACATAACGAAAGGTGACATATGTGCATTGTTTAAAAATCCAGGCGAACAAGACACCAATAAAACTACAACTAAAAGGTTCCCCATCCATTGGTGCATCCATGATGATATTAGAAATAACTTTTGGGATAGATGTGGATGGTCTTTGATGCTCCTCCCTGAAATAATTATGAGGTTCCAATATATTTTTTAAAGAAATTGTATTATGAATTTGTCCTCGGGAAGATCCTCAATTATTTTGACATGTTAGATTCTTAAGGTAGATGTGGGGGGTCGTCATTTGAGAGGCCGAGGGCACATCATGACCCTAATGTAGTTAGGGTGCCTATTGTTAAGCCACAAGGTGAGCATGTCATTATTCCTTCAGTTGTGAAGGAACATGTAAAGACTAGTATTCTAGGGACTATCAATGCTTTGACAGAGTCCCCCATTTATTGGACCAGTCCATTAGTTGAGGAGGAGCCTTCTTTGTGCTATGGTCAGACGTGCACATCATGTGAATCCTTATGCACATTTTTCTGTCATGTTGGAGACACTGTAGATGATGGGCTAGTCATTGATGACTTCCTGAATGAAAGGTTTCACATTGAGACATAGGTAAATTACAATTATAATAAACTAATTTGATCACATTTAGTATGTACATTGAATGACTAATAAATTAGCATGTCTTGACAATGTTCAAAATTTAGGGTAAGTGTTGATGGCCCTAGTATAGATTCCTTGAAACCATTTTATGTCTTGTCGATGAGTCAACAAGTATGTATTGATTTAATCATTTAAATTAATACATATATTTATAAAGTAATCATCTAAAGGATTGACAATTTTTTTAATTCATAGGCATGATACAAGCTTTGAAGAGGTACATTTGTTTCATATTAATTTAATTCATTTGATTATATTATATTCTATAAAAAACATGTAAATTGTATTATATGATATGCAGTTGTTGACATTAGAGAATCCTCCTCATCTTCGCCAGTCTATCAATCATGGAGTTGCTACTGCAATGGCTAGTTCAGAGCCATTGACTGAGGTATGAAAGAGTTTTCATAATTTTAGTTGTTATTGATAATAGTTAGCATTGAAATTTTAAATGGTATTTATAAGTATGATCACGTTATTATACTAATTGAATTGTTGTAGGGCCTTATTACTCTAGATCATCCACGAGCCTTTGAGGTGGTTGTTGTTGGATATAATTGATTAATTGTGTATTTTTTTTGATGTTACACAAATGTCATATCATTATCAGTCAGTGCTTGCTAAGATCACTCGGGTAGTAAAGACACTTTTTTGTGTCTACCGAGAATTCTTGTGTTTTCCTAGTTTAGAAGGCAGTATCTACTGAGTTCACTCGGGTGTCGAAGGATAGTTTGCAGAAGATGAGTGTTAAATGAGCTCACTCAGTTAATGAAGAAAATTTGGATGGAACCAATGTTAACTAAGATCACTCGGTTGCCAAAGGACCTTTGTAAGTTTGCAGTGTTAATAGAGCTTCTGTTGGTTAACACAGGAAATTATTTTTGAGTTAGTGTCTACCGAGCTAGATCAACTAACAAAGGATTTTCTTATTTTAGAATATTAAGCTTAATTTATTTATCTATTGGTTCTAGCCGAATGAGGTGATGAATATTAGTTATTCTAAGTTGTATATGAGCCACTTTGACAATATGAAAGTTATAAGTATGAGATCAAGTTGACGATTCAATGGAAGTAAGAAGTTATGAATCTATTGAAGATTTAATGATGAAGAGAGGAAGCAAATTTGAAGGATAACCGGAATATCCTTATGGAGTAGAAAAGATATATTCAATCAAGAAGGATCAAGTACAAGCTAGAACAAAGATATGTAATTAGTAATTCAATTACATTCAAATTAGGCCATCTCATTGTTACTCTCTAACTATTGTAGTAGTGATCTAAATCTCTTAACAGAGTTCGCTTAACAACTATTTGCAAATCCTCTAACAAGGTGGCAGTTCTATTGAATTGTCTTAAGACATCTAACAGGGCCACTCCTAATAGGGTGATTAAATCCTTTAATGGGGTCACACCTAACAGTGTGTTTTGTAACTTTTAACAAGGTTGGCTCCTAACAGAGCTCACTTCAGAAAAGTGAAAATAGTAACTAGTTGCAATTGGTAGTTTTTCCCAACTTGGGTTTCCATGTTAAATGCTAGTGTCAAATGTGTTCATGCTATTTTATTTTATGTATTTGCAACTAAGTTAAAGTAAGGGTAATTATACATAACATTTAAAGATTTTCATAATCACTACTTACTGAGTTACAACATTTTATGTGTGTTTACTGAGCATCAATAGTATTCAGTTTTTAGACTTTATTTTGTACTGACATCTAAGGAATTTGAGATTTATTTTAGTGGTAACTAATTAACTCCTCTTCTCTTAGTTCTCTTATATGTCCAACAATTGGTATTAGAGATTTTGATTCTTGTAGAGAAGGTTTCAAAGACCTAAGCTAAAGATTAGGATGTCTTACAGAAGAGAGATTCCCAAGCTGAACAGAGACAATTTTGTAGCATGGAAAAGACTTATTAGGTTACATTTGGCTACTATCAGTGATTCAGGGTGCAAATAATTAGAATATTATTAGTTGAAGATATTGCTGAAAAGAAGAATCATAACATCATGATGATTGATATTGCATCTTCTCTTAATTATGCTAAATTTGATGAAGTCAACGACTGCAAAATAACTCATGAGATGTGGACCAAACTAAAAGAAATATATGGAGGAGATGACAATGTAAGAAGAACGAAGGTTGAAAGTCTTAGAGGTCATTTTTATTAGATGAAAATGAGAGAAGATGAGAATATTGCAAAATATGTGGAAATAATCAAAGCAAGTGTAAGTGCAATCAAAGCATCTGAAGGAGACATTGAAGAGAAAACAATTGTAAGCAAGGTACTTAGAAATCTTCTTCCTATTTATGCAATTAGAGTATCTGCTATTCAAGATATGAGATGTGATGCAAATAATAAAATATCTTTGAATGCTCTAATTGGAAGATTGACAACTTTTGAGTTAGATAACTTTGATAACTATGTTCCTAGTTCAAAGGTTATTGAGTTTTCTTTTAAAGATAAACTCTCACTCAAAGAAAATGGTAAGAAATGAAAGTCCATTCAATCAATAAGTGAAGAAGAAGAAACAAAAGAAAGTCTAGATAGTGATCTTGAAGTTGTTGAAGCCCTACTTGCAAGAAAGTATTTCAAAGGTAGAGGAAAGTACAAAGCTAAAGTTCCTCTGATCTTTTTTTCTTGTGAAGAAGTTGGTCACATTGTTGCAAGGTGTCGAAACAAAGAAGTCAAAGATAAAAAGAAAAACAATAAGCACAAAGGAAAGAAGGATTCCAAGAACTACAAAAACTACAAGGACAAAGATAAGAAATCTTGTTTTATAGCTAAAGATTTTTATAACAATGAAGACAAAATGGTATATATTGCTATAAAAGATGAACCTAATGATGAAGGAGATAAGGTGGAACTTTTTTCTCATGTTAGCAAAAATGATGTATGGATTATTGACAGTGGCTATTCACATCATATGACTGGAGATAAAACAAAATTTGAGCACATGGAATATTATGATGGAGGTAGTGTGAGATTTTGAAAAAATGAACCTTGTAACATAAAAGGAAAAGGATGTATTTTTTTGACTAAAGAACTTGTATGTGACAATGCTTATTGGGTTGACGGACTAAAGCATAATCTACTGAGTGTGGCACAGTTGAATGACATTGGATTTAAAGTAGAATTCATGAATGGACAGGCCAAACTACTGTATGAAAAAAGAAATATGGTTGGATCTAGCGAGCGAACAAAAGGTAATCTATTTTATCTTGATCTCAGTGAATGTTCATGTTTTATTGCTCAAGTAGAAGAAAGATGGTTATGGCACAAAATATTATGTCATGTAAACTTTGATAATTTGGTTAAGATAAGAAAACATAGAAGAGTAAGAGATATTCCTAGTTTGAAGAAATTTGATATGGATTTTTGCAAGAATTTCCAAATTGGTAAGTTGAGAAAGACTAGTTTCAAAAGCAAAAACTATCAATTAGAAGAAGTCTTAGAAACTATTTATACAGACTTATGTGGACCTATTGGAATAAAGAGTTATAGTGGAGAAATTTTTTTCATTCTTTTTTTTAATGACTATTCTAGAATGATGATTGTAATGTATCTAAAATAAAAATCAGAAGCCTTTTAAATGATCAAATGATATCTAGCAAGAGTAGAAAAATAAACTTGTAAGAGATTGAAATGTTTAAGATTAGACATAGGTGGTGAATTCATTTCAAATGAATTCAATAATTTTTGCATTGAAAGAGGAATTAAAAGACAAGTATTAGCCCCTGGTACACTACAACATAATTGTATAGATGAAAGAAGAAACAAATCCATCATGGATTGTGCAAGAACCCTGATGATTGAAAAGAATGTTGCTGTTAAATACTAGAAGGAAACTATCATCACTACAGTTTGTAGAGTTGTAAAACTAGTGCTTAAAGGAATATAATGAAGAATCAAAACATTCAAAAAAATAGATTTAACTCACATATATGATTAGACAAAAGAGAATTAAAATACCAAAGTAGCCTAAGAATGTGCAAACTTCTTAAACCAAGCAATCTTCCCTTTGATGCATAGATTTGTCTATAAGATGTGATGTATGCTCAATGACATTTCTCAATATTCAATGGAGGATATGATGTACAATAGATTTGTGGATGGATTTTGCCATTATGATGGTATTTTGATAGTCCTTAGTCTCTCAAAATGGCATTATAACATTAGAAATAGAAGTGGATGATATTTGTGAAGGTAGAGGGTTTCATTTATAGGCCAAGGGGTAGTGAGATGGAGGGTTAGGATCCAAGGAAGGGGAATTGGTTAAGGAGGGCTAGGATGCAAGGAGAAGAGAGCACATGGATTGTGCTTTTTAAAGCTCTAGCCTTGTGACAAGTGTCACAAGGGATTGGATAGGGAAGATGGTCAAGATAGGTGGTTAGAGGGAGTTATGAGGGAAGAAAAGGGAGGATGAGTGTGGAAAATAGGTGTAAAAAGTCTTTAAAGAGCCTTTAAGGCTCTTGAATAGGAATGCAAGACTTTAAAGGTGGAACTTTGACTTTGGTTCGGTTCAAGACTTTCTTAACCCTTGGTTAAAGTTGTGCACATGCTTAAGGAAGGTATTAGGCTTAGCTTAGGATGAAATTAAGAGGCAAGTGGTTTGGGTAGGTCAAGTCTTTATTTGAATATATTAAAAGAGGATGTTAAGTCTTTGTTTGAATATTAAAATAGAGGATAAAGTCTTTGTTTGAATATTAAAATGGTTGGTGGGTGGAAATTGTGACTTTAAAATGGGGGATGAAGTCTTTGTTTTGAATATTAAAATGGGAGGTGGGTGGAAGTCTTGACTTTGGCTTAGGTTAGGAATTCTCAATTTAGGATTAAGGTTGTGCACATGGTTAGAGTGAGGATTAGGCTTGGATTAGAGGGGGATTAGGGGGCAAGTGGCTTAGATTTGATGGGATGGGTTAGTTAGGTGGCTAAGTGAGGATAGTATGTGTGAATGGGTTAGATTAGGGATTAGGATAGGGTTTAGGGAGGCTTTTAGGATTTTAGATATTTTATTAAATGATTTATTTAATAAAATGGGGATATAGAATTAAATAGAATAGATTTGAGGATTTATTCAATTTAATAGAGGAATATTAATTGATAAATTGATTTTGGGTGATCTTTTAATTTTATCAATTGGACTATAGTTAATTAAAGTAACTAATTAACTAGGGGATGAAAATAAATAAATAAATTATTAAATACTTAATTAATGATGCCTTAAAGGATGACTAAATAGGATTTCTTAAGTGATGTAATTAGATTTAGGTGTTTACATTTTGCCCATCTTTCAGATAGTGTTGGAACAATACTATTTCAAAGAAGTTTGAAGATAGATGACATGAAGAAAACTTTGAAAGAAACATGATTGCCCCAGTCTTGAATAGAAGAGGAGAGAGTGGACTGTGTGATACCCCCTCAAGAAGATGGTGGGGAGAGAAGGTGAGGCCTGACAACTTCTTGAAAGCTACAAGAATCTAGGGTGAGCATGATGATTGAGAGTGGCTAAGAGAGGTGGTGCAAGGAAGCACATACTCTCACTATGGGAGAATGATACAGAGGAAAAATTTGGGTGTAAGGATAACCAATGGGTAAGAACACTGGCTACAAGGAGAGGGAAGAGGGTGATTGGTTTTCTAAAGTGAACCCAAGGAAGTGATTTGGAAGATGGGAGAGTTGGAGAGATTATGATTCGAGGATTTATGATTGGTGATGACTAAGATTTCAATTGATGCAGGAGCTATGATGATGATTGATGTAGGAGCTATGATTATGAGTGATGAAGGAGATATGATTTATGATTGATTAAGTAGCTATGATTATGATTGATAAAGAAGCTATGATTATGATTGATGTAGGAGCTATGATTAGGAGTAACGAAGGAGATATGATTTATGATTGATGAAGTAGCTATGATTATGATTGATAAAGGAGCTATGATTATGATTGACGCAGGAGCTATGATTATGAGTGATGGAGGAGATATGATTTAGGATTAATGAAGTAGCTATGTTTATGATTGATAAAGGAGCTATGATTATGATTGATGCAGGAGCTAAGATTATGAGTGATGAAGGAAATATGATTTAGGATTGATGAAGTAGCTATGATTATGATTGTTGAAGGAGCTAAGATTATGATTGATGAAGGAGCTATGATTATGATTGATGAAGGAGCTATGATTATGATTAATGAAGGTGATATGATGATGATTGATACATGATTAGATACCATGGAATTGAAAGGAGATATGATTGTGATATGGATAAAACTATTAGATCATGATTGTAAGACTGATTGGATGGGATGCTTGAATATGATGGAATGTTTTGATAAGATGGGAGTATTAAGTAATCCATTGAAGCTTGAGCGTGTGGATGTTCCAAAGGGGAGCACCACCATATAGTTGAGCACTTATTTTGATATAAGAATATTGAGAATATGCCAAGGTTACTAAGAACATCAAGGCCTTTTTGCCAATATTACATAGGATTGACATGAAACAAACACACAAGGATTGCCCCAACATCACACATGAATCCTGAAAGAATCAAAGTGGAAATGATATTGGATAACCCACAAGCAAACAATATTTCCCAAGTGCACCATGTAACCACATTGATTACATGTTTGGACTATACAAGGGTCATATTCGACTGACTTACAAGCAGAAAAGAAAACGAAAAAAGACTAATTCAAAACCTTGCTCTTGAATTGTCCCATTCATAGTGCACCATGATATAAAAGATCGTGGTGACCATGAGGAGGGAACAACCCAAATCACTTGGAAGAGATACTTTAAGAACCAAAAGTGAAATCCTGAAAAGAAAATAAATTGAAAGAAAATGTAAATCCAGGAAAAAGTAACCTTTTGCCAAAGAGATCGGTAGGACTAGATACCGAGGGACCAAGATCAGATGAGAGGAAGGATGCATCCTACAAGGATCTATTGGTAATATCTAGGAGTAGGATCAAATGGGAAATCAAAACTATTTAGGACAACATTTTGATGACAAGGGATCTCGTACGAGGATTTGCTAAAGCACCTAACCAAGAGAACTACACATTTTTATTTGTATTTTATTTTTTGATCAAGCATGAATGGAGGTGAAGAGATGAGAGATATACACTGATACCAAGCGACGAAATAAAATGCAAGGATGTTAAAGTGGACAAACCAAAGTATTTGCAAGGGAGTACCATACAAAATCTCAGCATGATAGGATAGTGGTGGGAAAGATAAAGATGAGGAGGTTAGTAGAAGAAAATCTAGGGATGAGGAGATAGTGCGATGAAAAGTGTGGGATGAGAAGCTAGTGGAAAGAGATAGGATATAGCATACTGTTACTATAGGGGAGGTGAGGTGTGGAAAGGATGGAGGTGGTTACTGACTTGAGTATTATGATGGTGGGTATTGAAGCTTGTTGCCAAAGATATTGATAGTATTTAATGGAAGCTATGGAGAATGTTGTTGGTTATATAAAAGGTGAGTGAATTTGATGAAAGCCCAACAAGTGTTAGCTGAAGCATAATAAAAGTGTGAGTGAAGAATTAAGCTATGAGTGAAATACCATTGGCCGATTCACAAGAGTAGAGGCAGAAAATTCTAAAGGCGATAGGAGGAATGAGGGGATGGAGTGAGGAGGAAAATGAAAGCCAAGGAGGAAGGAAATGGTTATGGGGGCAGAAGTGGGGCATAAAGCAGAGCCAACAAGAAGGAAGAGAAAACTTGCCATGTCAAAGTGTGTGGCATTGTGATTGGGGAGTGGTGGAGGCTTGCAAAATTAATCTAGCTCAAAATCAGCCAGAAGAGGAAGAAGAAGATCCGACCTTGCTACAACTATTAGTAGAAGGTGCAATGCAACAAACAAAGTCAAGGGAAAAAGAGAAGGAGACAAACTTGCAAAGTGTGGGAGTGCTGTTAGAGGGAGCAAGTGTAGAAGATCAACCATCTGTAGAAGAGACTCTTCTAGAAGAGGAACAAAGTTCTGTGATGCGACCAACAGTAGTCTTATGGAAGAAGGGAAAAAACAGTTTAAGGGATATGATGCAAAGCTCTGGGGAACAAAAGGGTGACCCAGTGTTGTCTGCATTTCAGCTATTTCAAGCATTGCAATCTAATTCTGCAGTACAACTGGCTCATGATGTAGTGATGGTGATGGAGAAAGCATTGGCAGTGGAAAAAGAACAGATTGACCAAGCAGAGAAAGATGCGAATTTCTTTCAAGGCCTGATTGAAAGAGTGCAAGAGGATGGTGCACGGACGGAAGGTGAGCGCCTAGGGATGATGTTAATGATGGAGCAAACAAGAGTTGAGACTGTGGAGGTGACTTTGGCAGCTGAGAGAGCGGCAATGGAGAGATGTGAAAATGAATTAGTGCTCCTACGGTCGCAAGTAGAAGCATTTAGGGAGTCAGCAGTGCAGACCAATAGTTTAGCATGGAGGTCACAAGAGCAACTGAATGCAAGTAATGTGCACATTATGTGGTACCAAAATTAGTTGAATATAGTGAAATATGAGAGGGAGTCAATGAAAATGCTAGTGAATAGATATGAAAGAGAACACTATATTGCGCAAAGGACAACAACTATTCTAGGAGTAGAAATACTACAAGCAGAAATGAAAGATGTCATGGAGCAATCAGTGAGGGTTGCGTGAGAGGTGACATACTACATGGGATTATATCAACAAGCGGTCCCTTTGGAGCAAAGGAGAGGAGTTGTATATTCCGAGAAACATTTTATGGAGCAGATAAACACACCCTTGAGGCATGGTAACATCCCGATCCCAATGGATACACTGTAGGAAAGTGTGAGGATGACACCAGGGGCATCATCATCTAGGATTGGGTCTGAAGGAATGCCATTGATTAGACATCCTGTCTTGCCATCTTTGCTAGGGAGGCCAGAATAAAAAAAATTTGCAAAACATTATTAGTTAAATGGAATGTTGTTGTTGTCGTAGGAGAAAAAAGTTTGTGCTTGTTGTTATGGCAATCAAAGGGACAATGAATGTTGTTTGTAATGCAATCTCATGTTTTTTTTTTTGTTGTTGGGATTTTATGGAAGATATATGGATGTTTTTGTGTTTTTGTCGAATATTTAAATGTTTTTTGGGATGTTTGATATATATTTGAATGTTTTTGTGTTTTTGTGATAAATAATGAAATAGTTTGACTCTTGTAAAAGTGGTAATAATACAATCTATAGAGTAAGGGTAACCATGACTCGTAGGCGAGAATGTTTGTGTAGATTTAACAAGTATGATAGACAATAATAAGACAAAATGTGGGGACGTTTCTCTATGTGTGTGATGAGACGAATCTTTATGAGGCATGGGAAAGGCATTGGGACATATGCAAGGCTTGTGATGGCCAAAAGAGGTCAAGAAAGGGTCTTGAAAAGGCTAAAAGAGGGCCTTGAAAAAGGTATGTGGGCCAAAAAAGATGTCTCAGTGGCTTGAAAAAGGTGTTTGAGCCTAAAAAGGTGTCTCGGGGGCTTGAAAAGGGAAAAATAAGGCCTTGAAAAAGGCGTTTGGGCCAAAAAAGGTAGTTCGGGGGCCTGAAAAAAGCGCTTGGGCATATAAAGGCATTTTTGGGGCTTGAAAAGGTCAAAATAGGGCATTGAAAAAGGTGTTTGGGCCTAAAAAGGCAGTTCATGGGCCTAAAACAGGCCCTTGGGGCTATAAAGGCATTTTTGGGGCTTGAAAAGGTCAATATAGGGCCTTGAAAAAGGCGTTTGGGCCTAAAAAGGCATTTCAGGAGCTTGAAAAAGGCACTTGGGTCTATAAACACGTTTTAGGGGCCTAAAAAAGGGACTTTGGGGGTTTGGAAAAGGTGTTTAAAGCCTAAAAAGGTGCTAGAGTAGTCGAAAAAGGATTCTTGGGCCTTGAAAAATCATTTAAGGCCTTAAAAGGCGCTAGAGTGGTCCAAAAAGGACACTTGGGCCTTGGAAAAGAACGTTTGAGGGGCCTTAAAAGGCACTTGGGTGGGGAGCTAAACTCTCACGCTTGTGCCTACTTATTCTGTGCCCCTAGCTGTATGAGGATGAAAGAGTCTGACGGATATCTGGTCTTTTGAGATAGTATTGATATATTCGTTGACAGTTCGTGGCCACTGCAACTTAAATAAGACTAAAAATCCTTCTTGATTCACATTAATAATGGCTGCATGGAAGGAAGGTGGCGATCAGCTTTGCGACATCTCTTTCACTATCCGAGTTCTGTTGGGTTTTGCTAAGCCTAGAATTATGTTTCAGGACATTACCACGCTTCTTAATATCAATTTCTGAATATCAGAAATTAAGAGGAATTTTGGGGTGGTGTTTTAATGTTTCAAGCTTTTATGGCCATATTTGGCAATTATGACCCCCTTTTGAATGCTTTGGAATTCTTTTTGTTTTTTTTTGGATATTTTAAGACAATTTTTTGAATTTTTTTGATATTGTTTGGGCAATTTTTGAATTTTAAAGGTATTTTTGGGTGATTTTTGAATTTTTTTGGTAAGTTTGGATGATTTATGAATTTTTTTGGGTAGTTTTGGGTAGTTTTTGAATTTTTTTGTTAAGTTTGGATGATTTTTGAATTTTTTTGGTTAGTTTGGATAGTTTCTCTGTGTGCCGCAAACAGGCAAGCTATTTCCTTGCTGATTCCCATCGCTGTGTCGGCTATCAGCACTATCTTTCCCTCCATCCTTGTGGGTTTGATTTTGGAGTGGTTTGTGCATAATCCTCTGGCGATCCGATGGAGGACATTGAAGAGCGAGTTTGGCTTCATTTTCTAGATTTATTAATGGTCGATAGAGGAGTGATGGGGTTGGTTCTCCTTTTGTGGTGTGAGGCAACTAGCATGGGCCTTGCAAACAGTTACAACTCCAAAAGATTCTCTTCAAGAGGTCTATGTGAAAGGGTTGTAAGTCTATTGGTTTCTCATTGTGTAGGGTCTGTGAAAGGTTTTTATCTCATGTTAAGGCCTTTATTGTGGAAAGTAAGGTGTGTGTGAAAGGGTTGTGAGAGAAGGAAGCTCTTCTTTTTTTTTTGGATGATTTATGAATGTTTTTGATATTTTTTTAGCAATTTTTGAATTGGAACTAGGATGTGAGTGAGATAGTGATGCGAGATTTTGCTATAAGGCTCAAAAATATACAAGCATGAATAGGAAATGAGTGGATGAGTTAGGAATGTAGGATAGAATATTGTAGCAGATGTGCATATAATAGGAAAAAGCTTAGGACGAGGAAATATCATTGATGCAATATGGCTATTTTTACATGGGTATGATACACAGAATTATTGGCTGCATGACAAGGATGTGGTACATTGAATATTGTGGCTTGGTACAGGTATATGATATAAAGGCATGGTTTTAAGGATAAAATACACTTGATATGATACATGTGGTAAGGTACAAGGATGGAATAGATATGCTAACCATGGTAGAATATGAGATCTAGGTAGGCTTTCCAAGTTGGTGTCGTGAGTTGTTGGAGTGCGAGGAGGGAACTCTTGGAATATCTTGGAAAATGGGGAGATGGGCGATGAGATGTAAAGGGGTGATACTGGATATGTAGGTCATTGATAGATAATGAATAGGCTAAGTACACCTACTACCTAATTGTTAGGTTTTCACTATGGTATCAATCCAAGGTGCTTGAATTACCAAGTATTCATCATTGGACAATTTTTTTTTTAATTTCAATTTTTAAATTTTTTTTTTTTTAAATTTAAATTTTTAGGCATAGAATTTCTTGAGGTGAATGATGTTAGTGGGATCATTCATGACTTCACCTTCAAGTGTGGATAACTGATAGGCCCTTGAGCCAAAAGATGTTGTGATCATGTAAGGACCAAGCCATGTGGGCCCAAACTTGCCCTTCTTTTCTCGGTCAGCTTGGATTTTCATGTTCTCTTTGAAGACCATGTCTCCTTCTTGAAATTGGCGTGAATGGACTTTCTTGGTGAAGTCGCGCTTGAGGTGATTTTAGTAGACCATGAGGTGGTCATAGGCCTGTTGCCTTTTTTCATCAAGGAAATCTAGTTGGGTGAGTCTAGCCACTCTGTAATCCTCATTTGATATCTGGCCTTGCAAAGAAATGTGCAAGGATGGGAGTTCAACCTCAATAGGTAATACTACTTCAACACCATAAACCAGGGAGTATGGGGTTGTACCTATGGCTATAAGGAATACGGTGCAATAGGCCCATAAGGCGAGGTTGATTTGTAAATGCCAATCACGACTGGAACCATTAACAACTTTCTTTAGGATTTTGAGTAGGGTTTTATTAGTTGCCTTTTCTTGACCATTACCTTGTGGGAAGTATGGGCTAGCAAAATGATGATGAATATGAAGGGAAGTGTACAATTCCTCCATATTTAGGTTTTCAAAATTACCTCCATGGTCATTGAAAATGGTAGTTGGGATGCCGAAGCGACATATGATATGATATAGGATTAACTTGGACACTTGAACTCCCGTAGCAGTGACAAGGGGAACTGCTTCGACCCACTTAGTGAAGTAATTAGTGGCGGTGATTATCCATTTGTGTCCTTTGAAAGAAAGTGGTGCAATAAGACGAACAAGATGAAACCCCCAACAGGCAAAAGGCCATGGTGGTGCAATGGGTTGCAAGTCCTGAGCTGGAGCCTGGATCAGATTAGCATGTTGTTGACAAGGTAAACATTGTTTCAAAATCTCACATGCATCATGTTCTAGAGTAGGCCAATAATGCCCAGCCCGAAGGATTTTCTTTGCTAGCACCACCCCGCTCGTGTGAGCACCACAAAGTCCAACATATACCTCCTTGAGAGCTATTGCAGCCTCATTTTGATCTAAACATTAAGAGAGAGTATCATGATAACCTTGACGATATAGGGTTTGGGCAATGATAGTGTAGCAGGAAGCTCCGTGAATAAGGTTTTGGCATTGGGTTCGTGTGAGGTGAGGAGATATGATAACATTTAGTAGGTAAGTGTGAATTTCATGGTACCATGGGGATTGAGGACCAACCAAGATGCAAACTCGTGTTGAATCATCATTCTCATATGCGGGTTTGTGCAACTGCTCGACCAAGAATTCATATTGCATAGCTTCGCACGGTATTTCCAAGAGGGAACCAATAGTAGCCATGGCATCTACTACTTGATTATTGAGTCTAGATACCTGTATGAATTGGAGTTGACTAAAATGCTCTTTTAATTGATCAACCAATTCCTTGTAAGGTAGTAGCTTATCATCCTTGGTTTGATATTCATTTAAGGCTTGTTTAATGATAAGCTGAGAATCATTGTAGACTTGTATCTGTGGGATATTCCATTCAATGGCAATTTTGAGCCCTACAACAAGGGCTTCATACTCTGCAATATTCTTGGTACACCGAGACTGCAGCTTGTAAGATTTGGGAATATAATCACCTTGAGGTGTGACCAAGAGTATGCCCGCACCGAAGCCTTGAGATGTATAGGAGCTATCAAAATATAGCTTCCAAGATGGTTGTTCTTCTATCAAATAGAGGTGTTCATCTGAGAACTCCATAATGAGGGGATGGTCGACAACCAAGGGTGCATCTACCAAGTGATCTGTAATAGCCTGGCCTTTGATGGCCTTTCTGTCAATATATTGGATGTCAAACTCACTGAGAAGCATAACCCATTTTGCCAGGCATCCTATGAGTACTGTGCGAGAAAGCATATATTTTAATGGATCAATTTTTGAGATTAGCTGCACAGTATGACTCAACATGTAATGGCGTAGCTTTATGGTGGCAAATACCACTGCTAAGCAAGCCTTCTCCATTGGCGTGTAGTTGGGCTCATATCCCACTAATGTTTGGCTGATGTAATAAATAGCCCTTTCTTTCCTTGCATCATCAAGTTGTGCTAGAAGAGCACCTAACGCAATGGGAGTAGCCGTGATGTACAATATGAGTGGATGCCCTGCAACTAGAGGAACCAAAATAGGCGGATTAGCCAAGTATTCCTTGATGAGCTCAAAGTTATGCTGGCAAGTAGGGTCCCATCTAAAGTTTTGATCCTTCTTGAGTAGGTGTGTAAATGATTGGCATTTATCAGCAAGTTGGGAAATGAACCATCTGACTGATTGGAGTTTTCCCTGTAGAGAATGATGGTGTTTAAGCATCCTAGGAGGAGCCATTTCTATGATGGCTTTGACCTTTTTAGGTTCAATGTCGATACCATGCCATGACACAATGAATCCCAGGAGCTTTCCTGAGGTGACACCGAAGACGCATTTCTTTGGATTCAACACGAGACGATATTTTTCCAATCGATTAAACATTTCTTCGAGGTGAAATAAGTGATCAAGAGCATTGAGAGACTTTAATAAAATATCATTCACATAATCCTCAAGAATCTTATGGATTAGGTCATGGAAGATGACCCTCATGGCGCGCTGATAGGTTGCCTCGACATTCTTTAGCCCAAATGGCATCATATTGTAGTAGAATGTGCCCCAAGGTGTAGTAAACACTATCTTATGTTGATCTTCCTCTGCTATATGAATTTGATTATATCCAGAGAAACTATCCTTTAGTGACAAGAGTTCATGACCTGCAGTGAGATCCACAATCATGTCAATATTTGGTAATGGAAAGTCTTCCTTTGGACAAGCTTTATTCAGATCCCTAAAATCAGTGCAGATTTTGATATTACCAAAAGGCTTGGTAACAGGTACAATGTTAGAAATCCATTCAGAATAATCTATTGGGTGAATGATTTTTCCCTTCAACAATTTTTCTAACTCCACTTTAACCAATAAAGCAACTTTGGGGTGCATCTTACGGAGCTTTTGCTTAATAGGTTTTGCCTTTGGTTTCTACGGCCAAATGGTGTACCAGTAGCTTGGGGTCCAACCCTGGCATGTCTTGATATGACCATGCAAAAATACCCATATTCTCACAGAGGACCTCAATGAGAAGATTTGCCTGCTCAGGTGGTAGAGAAGCTGCAACGTATGTGACATGTGGTGTCTTTGTCAAACTAATATTTACTGGCGGAGTTTCTTCTGTCAAAATTGAAGATATAGGAGGCCTATGCCCTTGCGAGGGAAGGATGAAATATCCATCTTCAGGTGCCTCAGAGAGGTTTTCACCATTAGATACATCCTTTATTTTTATTTTATTTTTTGAGTTATCTAATGATGCTCCAGAGGAGTTTTCAACATAGGACATTTTTCCTTTGATTTTTTGCTTTTTTGTTTGCTTTTTTATTTCTATTTTGCGATTGGAGATTTCCTCCTCCCTGAAGTAACCTGCGGGATCTAGCTTGTAGACATATGCTGATGGTGGTGGTGGCCATTTATGTGGTGTTTTTGCCCCCATGAATTTAAGGAGCACATGCTCGGTAGAGAATTCGTCAACATGAATGACACTTGGTTGGTCCTAATCTATGAGTTCAAGGTGAGCGAGGGGTAGGTCTATGAGATTTAAGGATAGTTGACAGAGCACAAAGGCTCCTATCATTATTTCGTCAAGGAATATGTCGTCATAGGCTTTCTTTTCTACTTCCTTAGGAATGTATTCAACCTCAACAAAGCTGTTTTGGATGTTTGTGAAGGCATGGCCTTCCTTCGTAGTGCCCCTAGTTGCAAGGAGTCCATAGCCTAAGCCTTTCATTTTCTATCCCTAGTGTGCCTCTATAGGCTTTCTCATACCTGATTCCAAATGGCCCAAACCACCTCCTTGATAATCCCATTTCTCCGTGGCCAGGCGATGTGACTAGGGATATTTTTGTTTAAAGTGATCACAAAGTGCTTCATTTTTAGGAGGTGGCTTCTTGTATAGCCATGTGTCAATGTCTGGTGCATTCTCCTCTTTGTCAAGAATACCCTTGGTGAGAAATGTGGTAGGGCTCATTTGTTGGAGTTGAGAAGTGGTTTCTAGTGTAGGCCCTTGATGTGTCAGACATCCTTGAGTATGGGGATCAAGTGGTAGAGTGATAACAACAAAAGCATCTATAAGACTATACTCACCACAACCTTGGTAGTTGATCTTAAGTGTGGAAAGAGTGGAGGCTAAAATGGTGTCTGGATCGTGGTAGGTGCCAAAGGAACTGGCTGTGGTGTAACCAACTTTGATCCTAGGACAAGGATTGGTATATGAAGCTTCAACCACATCGTAATAAGCAAAGGGTTCAGGATATGCATGGATGGTTATCTCAGTGCCATTATGCTTAAATTTGATACACTGATGATATGTGGATGGAATGGCCTTCATGGCATGAATCCATGGGTGACCGAGGAAGATTTTGTATGGAAGGTTAAGATCAACTACATGGAAAAGTGTTTCTTAGGCCAACTCTTATAGGGAGCAAGATGGTTCCTTAAGTGGTGCGCTCCAAATTGTCATATGCCTTGATGGTGATTACTTCATTAATGATATCTACCTTAGTGTATCCTTCTTGTTTGATGAACTTTAAAGTACATAGATTTAAAGCCGATCCATTATCTATCATGACCTGTTTAATAGAAAAGTTGGAAACCATGATGGTTATGCAGAGTGGAAGGATATGATTTGGTTCAACTATTGGGATATCAGTGGTTTTGAAGGATAAGGCACATGATGCCGAAAGATGGCCAACTAAATTGTGAAACTCTATGGCATTTATGTCAGAGGGGACATGTGACTCATGTAGAGTACTGTTGAGGATCTCTTGATAAAGTGGGCTTGTTCATAAGAGATCTAGAATGGAGATCTAGGCCAATGTGTTTCCAAGGTGTTCCAAGATGTTATATTGTGGCCCTGATGAGGATGATTTTGATGGAGATGTTGTAGATAGAGGTTGTCTTGAGGGTGCAAAAATAGGTGGGCCATCTATATTGAGTCGAGTCCAATGAGTAGCAACTGCACATTGGCTATTTGGGCTCTTAATATTAATGATGTTGATGGATGGCTCAACCTGTGATATGCAACCGATAAGGCTTCCATAGTCTAAATATGCTAAGGTATAGTTTTGAGACTCGTGTCGGTTATCTCCTTGTTTGCCTTGAGTATTGTTTGGTTTGTGGATAGGAGGGTTTGCAGGTGCTTTTCCTAGGTTTGTGTTATGAGGAGGGAAAGCATTTTGATACATCATTAATCTTGCATTAGGTGAAGTTTGTGCCCCCACTGTGATTTCCTTCTGATCAATTAGATCTTTAACATAGTCATTGAGTTGCATGCATTTGAGGGTGGTATGTCCTTTGACACGATGAAATTTTCAAAACTCATTATCTTTACACTAGGATGCCCTAGATTGGTTTGGTTCCAAGGGTTGTGTTGGTGGATGTCGAATAAGATTATCCATAGCTAGTTTTTCGAAGATTGCATCAAGAAGTTCCCCCAATGGGGTGTATACACGAGGTTGTCTCTGAACACAGGGTTTAGTACCTTCGAAAAGTGTGATAGCATTGGTTTGATTATGATGAGTAGGTATTTGTTGATTGTTCTGTATGGGTGATGGCTGATACATAGGGGGTTGCAGCTAATAGGGTTGTTGCTGACAAAATGTGGCAGGAAAATTGGTAGCTATCCCAACGATATGAACTTGTCGAGTGTCGATGGCACCATCTATCATTTTTGTTTTTGTTCCAATATCAGGTTTTTTCATTGTTTGATCTTTAGTCTTGGGTGTTTTACTTGTAAAGTCTAATAACACCATCCTTAATGAGGCCTTGTTCAAGTCCCATCCCCTTTTCTTTAATGTCTTTGTACGTTTGTAAACTGTTCATAACCATATGATAGGCGAGACTAGGGTGTGCATTGTTTATGAACATTTTGACAAGATGATGCTCAGGGATGGTACAAGAAATCCTGGTTGTGAGTATTTGCCAATGTTGCAAGTATTCTACAAGGCTTTCTCCCCCTTTTTTCTTAGTATGAACTAGGTCCACGATAGATAATTTAGTTTCAACAAGATGGGTGTATTGAGCCACAAACTATTCAGAAATATCAACAAAAGTTTTAATAGTGCCTTGAGGGATATGATAGAACCATTCTAAGGTTGGGCCTCCTAAATTTTTGGGAAAGAGCCGCATGAGGAACACATCATTACAGACTACCTCTTGACAATGCATGTAGAATTCCTTAACATGTGTGACTAGAACAATTTTCCCACAAAATTTGTCAAACTTGGGGATCTCAAAATGTTTAGGAAATGGTGTCATCATGCTGATTTTGTCAAATGGGTATGGGCACTCATTCTCAAACTTGAAAGTTTTGGAGTCTATCCCATCTTTGAGGGCTTTGAGAGCATTTTTCATCTCTTCCCATTTAGAGTTTATAGGTGAGGGAGAAAGTGCCCCTAGTGTAGGATACATGCCAAGATCTGAAGGTTGATATGGAAAACCCTGGTTTTCGTATGGTGTTTGTGGAAAAATAGGTTGCACAGCTGGTGGGATGGATGTTATGGGTTGTTGGAATGTTATTTGGTATACTATTGCATTTGCCAAGAAGTTTGTTGGTGGGGAAGATAAGTATGAGCCTGTTGTCTTATGAAATATCTTTGTGTGGGTGCTTGAGCATACTGCTGGTGTGAAGATTGCAGCTGAAAGGGTGGTAAGGTGGGTAATGCCTATGCCATGCTTTGGGAATACATACCATGTCCAATATATGTGGGTTGCGCTCCTGCTTGAGAGTATGACTGATTATGAACAGGCACAAGGTAATTAATTTGCGGTAGAGTATTCATCATAGGGAATTGCAATGGCGGGGTGGTTTGGCTATTTCCCAAAGGTGGCATGGAGAAATAGTTGGTAAGGGATGGTAGTGAATAACAATGTGAAGCTGTGGATGAAAGTGCCTGAGGGGTGGACATGGCTATAGTGCTAGGAGGAAGACTAGTGATAGACCCTTTTGCTATAGAAACATTCCAAGGTCTCGAAGGAAATGAGGTTGAAGAGCTTTTACTAGCTATAAAGGGGTTGATAGTGATGTTGGGTGGGATGGAAGATGATATATTTGACCCTAGTGGTGGCATTTGAGGAGTAAATGGACTAGGTGTATTGTGAGGTGGAAGTGAAAAGGTAGTGTTGCTGGATGTAAATGAAGGATTTTGTGGAGTAGGGAAATGAGTGGTTGAAGTAGAGGCAGATGATACACATGAGGTTGGTTGGGATGTAGTATGTACTAAGGGTTGAGTGAGGATGGAATGGGTGTTCTGTGGAATAGGAGCAAGCACCTAGGTTGAGGGTATAGTCAGGTCTGTAGGTTCCATCTGACGTGGTTGATATCCTTTGTTTAGTGAAGAGAAAGGTTCGATAAGGATAGATGACTCTGTAATTGGTGGTTGCCACCCAAATAGAGGGTGTGTAGGATCTGAAATGTCGATAGGTGGTGGACGCCCAAATTCAAAGGAACCAACACTATCCCTTAAGAAATTTGCCATGATGGTTTCCTTGTTTCAGTCTATGATGGCATTAACAATGGTGGCATGACCAGGTTGGTTCATGAAAGCATCAATGTCTATGGAGGAACTTGTTTCTTTGGGGATTTGTGGTGGTGGATCTGGTGGCATCATGGAAACTACAGGGTATGGCTGAGCTCGAGATGTGTTATTACTATGACTAGGATCCATGTCCTTTTTCCTTGTGTTCTTACCAAATCGAGTGGTGGGTGGCATGAAAGGATGACTTTCCTAATGATGAAAATGCAAAGAGGGATGATGTTAAGTGTATATGATACTTTTAGGAATCTAGATGATATGGTGCTACATGGAGGAGAGTGTGTTTCCCTTAAGTGTGAACTTAAATATGTGGTAGCGATATCAAACCTTCAGGTAGCCTTGTGACCGTTGGGAAGACAAATGGGATCAAGTGTGTAGCCCAACCTTTTTCTTAAGGTGATGTGGGACACAAGCGACAATTTATCTTAAACAATGCTTAGTTTAAGGATAACTATGATGGTGAGATGGATGGAGATTTCTTTAGGGAGATAAGGCTTAATGAGGTCATGCAAAAAATGTTTCTAAGTATGGAGCAACTAATGGAGGATTCTAGGGTTTAATGATGCTTGATTTTGAGGATTTCTAAAAACCTAAGGTTTGATGACAAAAAGTGGAGGAGATGATTATACCAAATGTTTAGATGGGATGAAGAATTAACAGAGAGACTAAACCTACAAGGACTCAAGTGCATAAGTGTGTGTGGAAAAGAATGGACCTAATCAAAGTAGTTAACACAAGAGTTATTGATAAGGCTATGGTTTACACCTCTTCAGAGAGTTAGGTTCTGAATCTTGTAATCCCACTTGGTTTGTGATGCAATGTCTACTCCGTCTTTCTTAATTTGGTCTTGCCTTGCAATCCTTGGGTTGGGGGTATGTTTTTGATTTTCTACTTCTATCTCCATGTAAATTGGTATTTGTGGAAGTTTAGCCTTTTTGAACTTAGCCTTAGGTTGGCTTGACATGAGATATTTCCAAGGGATTTTGATCACAATTGTGGGGTTTTGGAGGTAGTGACTACGCTAAGTATATCTTCTAGACTTTGGGTTGGAACATAAATCAATTGAGAAATAGCAAGTTTTGGATTCTTTCAAGATTAATTTGGCTAACTATCTTCTAGGCAAGGAATAAAAATGTGTCATTTTTGGTCAAGTAGATTGGTAGCAAAAAGGTATTTTGAAAAGAGCAACTTTTGGATGTTTTTAGAGAAAAGGGGTTTGTTGGTAATTGGAATTTTGTGGGGTATTTTCTAGGTAATAAGTGTAGGCAAAAGGTAAACTAAAAGTAGGGTGTTGTGAGTGGGCTTGCTAACAACCATTTCTTATAAATGAAGGCGAGGTCTCTCAAAAATAAAATTTGTGATATTTTTGGTCAAGTAGGGTAAATGGCAAGGTATTTTTGAAAAAGAGCAATACTTTGGGCCAATAAAGGATTTATAACTTAGGTTTTGCTTAGTGATTCTTGTATTTTTGAGGGAATAAGTCGATCGTTTTGAGATAAATGTACAAATTGGACTAGCGAGACAAGCAGTTGTTGCGAATGGACTTGCTAACAATTGTTGTTTTGAGATGACAAAGGTGAAAATTTCTCTCTTCTGATACAGGGATAAATGAGCAAACAATTTCTCAATGGACAAACCAACTTTGAGAAATACAAACAGTTGATCTCTTTAGCAAAAGGATTTTTTTGATAGTAACCACTGAATTGTGTATGTTCAACAAATGTTTTTCACAAGTCTTGAGCACAATTTAAGATAGTTCAAACACACACTTTATCCCTACAGTTAGAATTTGATTTTCATATGCTATTCAATGGCCCACAACTTGATGTCTCCTAGTTCTAGTGAAATATTTCCCTCTAATCAAAGAGGTGAGTCGATACAAGAGTCAATCGACAAAGGATACACATCAGAGAACTTTCAAAGCATGAAAAATAGAAGTTCCCCTTCTGCGGGAACAATGACCCTTGGAGATGAAACCCAAGTGGCCTTATGCCTCTACTAGGGGATCACAATGGTGAGTAATCTTGAGGGATGCTATTTCCATTGCACTGTGAATAACATGCCATGAAAGAAAAGCGAGATACTTTAGACTAAGAGGGTTGTAAATGGGTTTGTGGAGTCTCCGCAATGGTTGTTATTGGCTGTGATCCACTTAAGGGTCTATTTCGGACATGTTGAAATTGTGGAAAAGTTTTCCCACCTCAGGCTACCCCTAGAAACATGCTGCCCAAATTGAAGAGATGGAGTGAGAAGGTTTACCCTTCCCCTCATTTATATACTAACTAGACTATTTATCGGTTTGAGCTTCTCACCAAAGGGGACACGCTTTCCAGAGGTGGATGAACTTGCTAGAAGCACTCCTAGGTTGTTGCAGATGATCTTGTTAACAACTTTCGGTATATGTGTCACGTATTTTAATGGTCTTACTTTGCATGAAAAGAGAAAAGTATAAGATGTGCTAAAAGACACAATCTCAATACACGCAAGACACTTGATTCATTCTATTTGGGAAGCTTTTAGATTTTCTATCGTACAACTTGAAGACACACATGATTAGCATTTAGATGTTCATTCCAACTTGACAACATCGCCAACAAAATTAATATCGAGTCAACAAAAGTAAATCACGTGCGTGAAATCTTTTAAAAAGGAGAGAATAAGAACATTTTCACTTTAGAGCATTCAAGATAGAATGAAGTAAATTTTAAGCACCAAAGTTGAAGTGTGTTGATTTGCAATGTTCTTTAAAACCCAAAATCAAATGTTCATCACATTCATTCTTTTTAACCTTTAGCATCCAAGATTATGTTGATCATGCATTCCAATGAAAATGTTATATTTTAATCCATGGCATTCAAGATTTGATTTTAGCAACATGCATTCAAAAACAAGTGTTTAAACATTCAAGATTTGATTTTAGCAACATTCATTCAAAGACAAGTGTTTAAACATTCAAGTTCATTTTCCAGGAGCATTAAACCATGTAAGGAGAACCTGCAAGAAACATGGTTAGTGATTTCATACAAGTCTTCAATCGACAATGCATGAGTTAGCAAATATTCTTGCAAAAATCACCAAAGTTTAGTCATTGATAGTGAAAATAAGTACCTAGAAAGCTATAAAATATGACAAAAACCAATACCATCATGACGGGCTCAGAACTAGCTTTTTGACGATATTTTGTTTTCTGAAAACAGAGTCCATATGCTCAAGTTATGAGCAAAACACCAAATGTTGCTTCTCAAGGCTTAAAAAGGCATGTAGAAATGATGTCGTGTTGACATCATAAAAGTGCAGTTTAAATTTCATGGCCATATGGCTGTCATAGGCAAAAAAAAAATGACCTACTAACATGGCACGTATTTTACACTTTTTTGAATTTTTTTTTAATTTTATAAAACACGTATATATGAATATGCATATTTTTACCAAAATTTCACAAAACAAAGGTGTACCCAAAATTATTTATTTATTTATTATTATTATTATTATTTTTTAAAGAAAATTTGAAGAAGAGAGAAGATGAGATTTATAAATTTAAAAAAAAAAAAAAAAAAAAAAAAAAAAAAGTATATATATATATATATATATATATATATAACAAAATTTGAAGAAAAGAGAAGTGGAGTTTTTTTTTTTTTTTTTAGTTAAAAAAAATAATAATAAAAATTTCACCTTGTGATTGTAGGGGTCCCACCGGGCGTGCCAAAATGTAGAGCTGTAAAACTAGTGCTTAAAGGAATATAATGAAGAATCAAAACATTCAAAACAATAGATTTAACTCACATATATGATTAGACAAAAGAAAATTAAAATATCGAAGTAGCCTAAGAATGTGCAAACCTCTTAAAGCAAGCAATCTTCCCTTTGATGCATAGATGTGTCCGTAAGATGTGATGTATGTTCAATGACGTTTCTATTTCTTCAATGGAGGATATGATTCAAAATATATTTTTGGATGGATTTTGCCATTATGATGGTATTTTGATAGTCCTTAGTCGCTCAAAATAGCATTATAACATGAGGATAGAAGTGGTTGATATTTGTGAAGGTAGAGGGTTTCATTTATAGGCCAAGGGGTAGTGAGATGTAGGGTTAGGATGCAAGGAAGGGGAATTGGTTAAGGAGGGCTAGGATGCAAGGAGAAGAGAGCACATGGATTGTGCTTTTTCAAAGCTCTAGCCTTGTGACAAGTGCCACAAAGGGATTGGATAGGGAAGATGGTCAAGATAGGTGGTTAGAGGGAGTTATGAGGGAAGAAAAGGGAGGATGAGTTTGGAAAATAGGTGTAAAAAGTCTTTAAAGAGCCTTTAAGGCTCTTGAATATGAGTGCAAGACTTTAAGGGTGGAATTTTGACTTTGGTTCGGTTCAAGACTTTCTTAACCCTTGGTTAAAGTTGTGCACATGCTTAAGGAAGGTATTAGGCTTAGCTTAGGATGAGATTAAGAGGCAAGTGGTTTGGGTAGGTCAAGTCTTTATTTGAATATATTAAAAGAGGATGTTAAGTCTTTGTTTGAATATTAAAATGGAGGATAAAGTCTTTGTTTGAATATTAAAATGGTTGGTAGGTGGAATTTGTGACTTTAAAATGGGGGATGAAGTATTTGTTTTGAATTAAAATGGGTGGTGGGTGGAAGTCTTGACTTTGGCTTAGGTTAAGAATTCTCAATCTAGGATTAAGGTTGTGCACATGGTTAGAGTGAGGATTAGGCTTGGATTAGAGGGGAATTAGGGGGCAAGTGGCTTAGATTTGATGGGATGGGTTAGTTAGGTGGCTAAGTGAGGTTAGTATGTGTGAATGAGTTGGATTAGGGGTTAGGATAGGGTTTAGGGAGGCTTTTAGGATTTTAGATATTTTATTAAATGATTTATTTAATAAAATGGGGATATAGAATTAAATTGAATAGATTTGAGGATTTATTCAATTTAATAGAAGAATGGGGATTTAATTGATAAATTGATTTTGGGTGATCTTTTAATTTTATCAATTGGACTATAGTTAATTAAATTAACTAATTAGCTAGGGGATGACAATATATTAATTAAATATTAAATACTTAATTAATGATGCCTTAGGAGATGACTAAATAGGATTACTTAAGTGATGTAATCAGATTTAGGTGTCTACACCGTTCATACCTTAAATAGAGTATAGTTGAAAAAAGATTCAAATAAAACTCCTTATCAACTATGGTATGACTACAAACCTAATGTAAGTTACTTGGGAGTATTTGACAGCAAATGTTAAATCCCGAAAGAATCTAGAAAAGAGAAATTTGATCTAAAAGGTGATGAATGCATATTTCTAGGATACTCCTGTAGAAGTAAAGTATACAAATGTTTGAATTTGTCTACTCATAAAATAATAAAAGTTGCACATGCTAGAATTGATGAGTTTGCATAAAAGAGTGAAGAAGGAAGCAACAAAGAGCCAGAGGATTACAAAAGATTTTTTTACTATGAACCTGATACCCTGCCAAACCTATGTAAAAGAAATGAGGCTTCATCTCCCAAGTCCCCAAAATCTCCAACAGTTACCGAGTTGCAGATAGTGCAACTTGAGTCACAATCTACACACATCTCAGTGTAATCATGGAATAACCTTATGATACCACATCGATCCTGGTAAACACTGGCACAAATTTCAGTGAACCATAAATCATAATCTCATAGATCAGTCAAAAGCATAATCGAAGCAATTGATACCGAAACATAAATCCAAACACCTCAACGGTGTAGACCACTCATGGTCACAATCATGATCCATCACAACAAAAGATCAACAAGGTTGCATCCATCAGGATGACTTATAAAAGTCAAATGGGAGAGGCACTACATCATCCCCCCCAAAGAGTAGGTTTACTGCTGGATGCTAGCAATCCAAGAATAGAAACCAAACATACCAAAAGGAAAAAAAAATTGAGCAATGGGGATGACTCACTGACTCCTTCACAAGTCTATCCAAATCACTCCCACATTCTCAAACCATCTTGTTAACCCCCAAATGGGTTAACCACAAGAGAATAGGTGTCACATAGACACAAGGTCCTCCAACAAGGAACCTTCTATGCGCTAGAAAAAACCCATCTAGCCATAAAGTCAACAATACAAGGTAAGGAAAAACCCTCTCTACCTCGTCAATAGGTGCCCAATTACGACATGCACCAACTGCATGACCACAAATCAAGGTCAAAACACAACACACTTCCAAGAAGAGTTGAAATCATGGAGAATAACCATCCCGAATTCTCAAGAATACTATCATGTCACACATGATCATTCTGGAATCCACATAAACTCACCGTTAGAACAAAGCGGATGATAGTTTACCAACAACATTACACACTCAAAATGACTACTCACCACCAAGCGTAGGAGCACAATGCCTCTCCAAGGTACAAAAGCTCAACTACCACTGGAAAGTAGGGTAACATAACCCAACCAGACAAGATATCACCTTTCCACAAGTTTTGAAGACTTTCGTCAGTGGACACAATCATGTAATATCTGCATACCAACTCATAAGATGGTAACATGTGTCCAACAATACCATGTCCTTCTAGCACCATGCTCAAAAAACTACACCCAACCTACTGCTAAACTCAATCTCTAGCCTCAAGTCAATGGTTAAAGATAAAACTTGACTGAGATAATCCTCATGAAGATATAAGCTTAGGGAGTAGGATACTACATAGTATTAGGACTGAGAGGGAGTAACTCTCAACCTCTACACAAAATCAGCCCAAGACACATTAGGGAACTCACAATTCCACCAACCATCAACATACTTAATAGAAAACACTAATGGAGCTAGTGGCATAACCACGCTAGCCTACTCTCACAAGAGAGAAAAAGGATATGGAGATGTGCCAAAGTCAACATCCAGAAAAGAGGATCTAGACTCATCAAGAGCTAAGTCACTCCCAAATGACAAAGCAACATCAACCTCGAGCAAGGGATACTCACAAACCACCCTTCACCTCACAAGGGTGGGTCAGTGCAATAGGAACTACACAAATCCAAGCACGAACTCCAAAAAGTACCTAGTAGATTATGAAGACAAGATAACTCTTCCATTATGAATAACATGAAGAGTTAAACTTCTCCAATGGCCATAAATATGATATGTCATGATTGAATTGGCCTCTTCTCGAAAAAGGTACTCGAAACATTGATCAAAAACTCCAGAAGTGTGAAAGAGTTGCTTGTTGTTCCCCAAGAGAAATTTTACATTAGCATAATCTTACATGAAGTTTCTCAGTAAAGCAGGCCAGAAAGTGCAATGAACCAATTTCTCATACAAAAACTCAAATCAACACAAAAACTACTTAAACCATTCAATTACTTTAACAACTTTAAGTCTATCAAAGACACACTAGCATGTTCTCCATGATATTATCCCTTGAACGTACTAGTAAAGTTTCGAGATGACCATGATAGAGTCACAACACACAACTGAGCAGCAGCTAAAACACATCCAAAATAGTCATCATGAAACATAATAAAAAAGCCCAAATGAAGGAATTGCCGATTCCAACATTAAGTATCAAAAAGAGCTCATTTGAACAATAAGTCAAATGTGAAAACTATCACAAAGAGAGCGATAGATAAATTTTGATGACTACTCCAAGAGAGGAAAATACTGAAAACCAATGCTAGCCCAACAAGATGAGGAAAGTACCTCCAACGAAATAAAATAAGGCATCAAACAAATCATATTACAGGTGATGACTGAGTATAGTCACACAAGAGGGATAAATCACCGAACAATGCTAAGGAATACATCATCCTAGCAATGTTAGAGAACACATTCACACACATCACATAGTATACCATCAGTAATCTCATGCATATGCAGACAACAATAATTTTCATGCAATGCAACATTTAGATATCCATCAAATTAATACAGTTTTTCACAAGCTTATGAAGCAATCAAATTGGGGACCTAAGTCATTAAACCAAGGATATAATGAAAACCTACTTCTTTGCAATGATTGACAATAACACTCATTTCTCAATGAAAAGAACCATTTTATTACTATAACAACAAAATAAAGAATCACTAATAAGATTCATCTATTTACTTACAATTAGGAGAAAATAGGGAATCAATGCAACTTACTCCACAAGGAGAAAAAAGAAGAGGCACACAAGCCAACACATGGAAACCAATTAGTGGCTCCATCCAAAAAGGGTCACACACACACAACCAACCAAGAAGACACATTGATTCCACTAACAAAACTAGGAAAGGCTCACTACCTTCTCATCACACTGATCTAGTTGCATCTATAGGATAAAAAGGTCCATCTTAAGTAGACACTGAAGTAACACAAGATCACGAGCTCTTCTTGAAGACACTCGAACTCAACCAATGCAACAACAATAATATGAGCAACATATACACAGAGATCCCAATGTTTGAACATGGGCTCTGATACCAGATGTAATGCCTTGCCCAAAGATCCTTGGAACAAGGATTCAAAACAAGCCAAGATTTTTTTTTTGACAAGTATGATTGCACATGACAACATCATACAGGGATCACAAAGATCGCAACAGAAGACTTCTCCACAATCTCGGCAACCAACGGATCTCCAAACACCACTACCAAATTGACACAAGCAAACAAAAGCCAACAACAACCACACACAAGATGAGGGCTCGAAGAAACAACCACACATGAACAAAACACCTAGCTAAGGTAGAATGCAGAATCCTAAAATTTGGCTAAGTCTAAAATCTTGAAGCCCTAAAAATTGGCTAAGTCTAGATTTTTGAAGCCCTGAAATTTCCTAGAATCTTTATCTTATCTCCGAGAGGTCTGAAACCTATCTCAAAAGATTTCTCGCATATATTAAAATATATCTTAAGTATAAATATACGTCAACTTATACTTAAACGATATATTTTAAAACCCAATAGATAGACTATAGAAACACACAAAACATAAATAAAAAAAGCAACACCATAGGGTTGAAGAACACCAAAGAGGGTATCCAAATCAACTCTCAAAAAGTTTGAACCAGACTGAAAAGTTCTTGTTGCTTGCCTGCACAGGTTATTACAAAAACTAGGTGATAATTTAATACAACATAGAAAAGTATCGTGTGACATTTCTAAAGGAGGGTGACACTTTTAGGGACTGGGTGATACTTCTCCCCAAGGCGTGTGACACTTTTAGGGTGTCGTATGACATTTCTCACAAGGAGGTGTGATACTTTCCAATATTGCGCGATATTTCTCCAAGAGGCATGCAATAGAATCAAGGGATGCATGATAGAGTTTCAATAGGTGTGCAATACATTTTTGTGTCGCACCATGATGATAAAATGTCACCCATAGAAACACAAAAATACTTAAGGAAAACAAAAAAGGGGAAAAACAAAGAAAAATTGAGTTTAGAACCTCTACACCAGGGAGTACCAGATCCACATAGATCGAGGAGTGAACACTTGAGAGCATAATCAACAATATGCCAAAGAACAAGAAAGAGGAACATCTATCCATCTAAATCATAGAAATAATAGAACGTACTGAAAACAACATCGCATTGAAAATAAACAACATCACAATAACTGAACAAACAAACTAAGTACGTGGTTCCTTCCTACCATCAATGGCATCATAAGACCATCATGGGCCCTAGCCATCCCCCGTGCATAACATCCCAAGCCACCAATGCAATTGTCGGTACTATTGTAATAGGGACGTCACTACTAAATATACTAATAACCAAAGCATAAGGAAATCAAATATGCGAGTAGTACAACATAAGATAAACTTGCGAGTAGATAACATCACCTATCACATGCTAATCATCATAATAAGGAATGTATCAAAACTAAGATCATCTAAACATGATAAACAACATTCCAATGAAAGCATAAATCTCAAGAAGCATACTCCATGAATTGAAGTACCAAGTGAGCACCTCCAGCCACAGTCGCACTAGGATATAAGACTATCTCTGTACACCGGTCCCTAGAAGTGGTAGAGGTAGCTGCATCTCCCAACCACATGGCACCCATAGGTCCACACGCGCCATGCTGATGGAGATAGTGATCCAACCACAAACACACAAACAACATCCATGGCTAACTTTCATGCCAGCCAGTATGATGGCTATAACCAAGAACCTAAGACAATGCAAGGAGTACAGATCCTGGTCTAACACTTAGTAGGCTACTAAGTAGGGGTTGACATCATGGAGAGTCGCTTGGCATCAAAAAGCCCAAGCTCGAACTTGTGCAGATTCAACATCCCTTAATGGAAAGGCTCTAGCACCCCACATTTTTATTATCTTAAGTTTTTATTACCAATCACACATTTTATTTAGTTATCACTTAGTTAAAAACTACCTCCACTAACCCTCTGGGCATAATGATCACCAGGCTGCGGGATAGAAGCCCCCTTCATATGCTGCCCTACCCTACCCATGCTCATCCTATGATAGGTGCCCGTGGGCATGCGTACTCCCATCCCAACCCCAATAATCATTACTTTTGGAAGTACCACAGAAGATCATGCTTCACAAGTCACCTGAAAAATGTATGTGCATGTACTCGTGTGTGGTGCACCACCATCATGAATATCAAAACATACGGATAGGATTACAACACAATGCAAAAGATAACACCCAACTAAAAGCAACACGAGAAGGACAGATTCTAGATGAATCCTAAAGCCAATAAAATCATACATCATGAAATCAATCAACCGGCTTCAATCTAGGAGTGTGGATTCTACATGAATCTCAATGATGCAACAAGACCAAACATTATGAAGTCACTCAACTGGCTTCAATCTGATAGCATAGATTCTACATGAATCTAATCAGGAGTATGGATGTGAAACACACTCGAATGCAACATAAAAGTGCAATAGTGGTCTGACTGATATCCGAACGGATCATCAAGGTCCACGACGCAGATTGTACCAAGAAAACTTAAGAAAATAGGGCAGCACACAAAACGAGGTAAAAATTCCAAAATTTAGGAAAACTTCAAAATTAAAAGTCATTTGGATTTTGGGCACAAAACTCCAAAAATAATCAAGTTTGGACACCGTATGCAAAAATGGCTAGCATAACGGCGTAAAACTCCAAACCCTCATCTCGAAAAATAGGGAAATGTTCATATCCACCCAACCAGGTAGAACTAGCATACAGAAATGGAGGGGAACACTAGTTCTTAGCCTCCAAACAAACGGTTACCAAAAATAGAAGTAGAAATGGAGCAGAAACAATAAAACAGGAAAGCCCTACCTCATAGCCAAAAGGGAAAAACAGAAACCTAAACCATAAAATAAATAGATCGTGGAAGTAGCTAAAAATCACGGCAATCCAAGGTTTCCCTGAGCTAGATCCAATGAGCTCAATCTCATGACGATCCTATTCCCATAGCTCCCATAATGAACAAAACAATAAATCCTCATGAAGAGGATTTTGAGTTTTACTCTCTAACTTTCTAATTCAAAAGTGAGAAGTGAGGAATTAAATCCCTTTTTGGATATTTGTTCACTTTTCAAGTGAATAATTGATTTGGGCAATTAACTAGCCAACCTAGTTAAACCCCGAATCGACCCAAACAAAAATAGGCTATTCCTAGAAATAGGAATTCATCTATGGAAAAGCTACCATAAATTAAAATAAATCAATTAAAAAGCTCGAAAAATCAAAAACTCATAAATTTCTTTAATAACTTTCGCGACAATGCAAACCTCTAAATGCATAGACATGCTTACTGGTCTAATCACATAATGAAAATGAGTTCGAATTTAATAATCACCGAAAGGTTTAATAAAATAATTAAAATAAGGATACATCAAACATACAATGAGGACATTGGTAAAATATGAATGGCTGAATCACTAACTCCATGTGCCACTCCAGGGATGTAAATCCTGCACACTAAACAACACGATCAAGTGCAATTGCATATAATAACATAGTCAAAGCAATAAATGCATTAAATCACCTAATTTAACCATTTATTTAATTATATTAAAATAATCTATTTACATCACTCACGTTCACATAAAGCATAACAACGTAGGAATGAAGTAAATAACCAGAGCATTAAATCCATCACCTAACATAATCAGAGGTATGTCCAAATACCAAATAACTAGATCTCATCATAAAACACACTGTCATCTCAAAATGGCATCATCATGCAAAATGATCAACTGAACAACATAGCAGTCTAAAAGCTATGATACTGAAATCAAGGTATAACATCTGACCCTCAAGTCCTCACAAATGTAAAACATCACATAAGCAATGCATAACTCTCAGATCAAAATATAACAACAAAAATGTCCGCAACACATAACTAAATAATCCAACATGAACAATTCATTTCTAAGTACTTAAAAATTTAATAATGATTGTTTAAAGAACAACCAAAAGGCACTTAAAAAAAATAAGCGAACACAGTCATAAACATGACCATCCACTACTACAGGAACCTAGTCCAGTGTAGCATGGTAATAGTACATTGTGCAATCTCTGCACACATCTCAGGGTAATCATGGAACAACCTCATGATGCCACATCAATCCTGGTAAGCACTGGCACAAACCTCAGTGAACCATAAATCATAATCTCATAGATCAGTCAAAAGCATAATCAAAGCAACTGATACGAAAACATAAATCCAAACACCTCAACGGTGTAGACCACTCATGGTCACAATCACGATCTATCACAATAAAAGATCAACAAGGTTACATCCACTAGGACAACTTATAGAAGTCAAATGCGAGAGGCACTACATCATGCTTCAGCTTCAACTGGGATCCAGGTCAAGCAAACTGACCAACCCTATTTCCCATAGGTCTCTCTATACGATCAGTTCTGGTGTCACCACTTGATTTAACAAATTCAAAGTCTTTAGTAGCTTCCTCATAACCATCTTCAGTACCCACATGTCTAGGTACACCACCAAAAGCACTTACAATTTTAGTAATCATGTCACTCTTCATCATTGCAATCTTGTGAGGCCTCGCCCCGACCCTTCATAGCCTTAGTTGTTACTTTATCTTTTTATTACTCATGACTCGAGATGTCGAGACATTATCAAATACTTGAACATATCGTATTATTTCATGTTGTGTGATGTTATTTTCAGATATTTAATGTTCGTCATTTAAGGTTTTAGGTATATGTATGTTGATGAATTAAGTAAAATGTAGGATTAACGCATTTATTTTGGAATCTTTATGATGAAGGATATAAGTAGGATGCAAGAAACCTTGATTGATGTATGTTTCAATTTATGTGAATTTTTGATACGTATATATGTACATGTGAGTTTTGGGACTACTGAAGTGTGCAATGAGTGTGCAGATATTTTTTTAGCCGAGGAAACCGACGGAGGAATAGAACTGATCCCTATGTGCCATTTGTGGAAACCTTGTTGTTCGTAACTAAATTAATTGTGAGATGTATGAATGTATCTTTCTGTGTTCAGTAAATGTGAATGTCTTGTAATTATGTTCTGTTAGTGTCGCTTGACACTCGTAAATTGGTTATGTTCTTCAGTATGCTGATTAGGGTTAGTTGTGTAACCTTTGGACCCAAGTTGGTTTAAGTCACTGTCAGTTTGCTAATTGGGTTTTTAATCGAGTTTAGTCATCCTTAATCTGGATTAGTGCTTAATCTGCATTTTAGAGTTATTAGTTGGCCCTAATGATTTCCTAGCTTTTGTTTGGCTCTAAACCTATTCCTAAGGCTTTAAATCATGAAATTATTATACCCAAGGGGTATGGGTATGGGTTGGGGGTCTTTTCCAACCCCTAAGCCCCTTTTTTTGACTTTTGAGGCCAGTCAAAAAGTCTCTTTTTGCTTTAGTGCGAAAATTGAGTATGGCTACCATGAGTTTCATTACCCCACCTCCACTTAGTGTTTAACCATAATGTGGGTTGAGTTAGGAGTTTCTAGAATTGTAAGTGGGTGGGTGAAGTTATTGATCCTTTTGGGTGGTTGAGTTGGAGGCTTATTCAGAGGCCTTTCTTGGGCTAGTTGAGGTTGTTACCCAATCTCTACATTTAGAGGAGTTCTTGAAGATTGAAGCAAGGAAGGGGAAACTCTACTCAAACTTGTTCATTTGCCATTACCTCTTTGTGCAGGTAGGAATTCACATCTCCCTTGATCAAATTTCATGTTTGTTTTATGCTTATGCTACCTTGTTGTTGTTTGAATGCTTGTATGGTTGTGGGTATGTTGGGATGCTTTGAAAACCATGTTATTTTGGATGATTTCTTTTCATGTTTATGTTTGAAATTTTGAGATTTTCTTGCATGGGTGTTTTGGTATTACTCACCTTTGGATAGGGCAGAAATGACCAATTTTGGGAAAGGTCTATTTAGTTGGACTCCAACCAGTGTAGAGTCTCTTCTTAGGATGAGAAGAGGGAGAAAGGGTAGGGTGTTATGGGCCCCTTCCTTTCAGCACAAACCTTGTATGATTATGGTATGTTGAAATGGAAGAACGGAAGTTCTTGGTTTATAGCCCCGATTGGGCATCTGTTTGGTGTTGTGCTTGACTTCTCCTGGTTGGAAGAATCCACCTTTCCCTAGTTTTGATTCATTGTAAATCCCTTTGTGAAAACCTTGTATGAATATGCATGTTTAAATTGTTTCTTGGACATGCTTGTTATCACCTGATCAGATTCTGTTCCATCCATGGTTCTAGAAACGTGTTGCAAAAAATGTTATGAATCCCTTGATGAGGGTCATGAAGAAAATTCAATTATATTGTTGAAATTTGGGATTGATATCCTATGTAAATTGGTATTTCAAACTTTGTTAGATTGGCAATGAAGCCGAGTTTTCTTCTTGATTCTTTCCCGGCTGAGCCCTTGAATCAGGTTTGCCAATAAAATTGGTGTTTGAGTAAAATTGCTTATCTTGTGATTTAATCATAATTTCAAATTAGATGGATGCACATCAGGAATAAGAGGATTTGATGATTATTATGTTAAGGAAAGAAAATAATAATTATGTTGAGGAAAGAAAATAACGTCTATGGTTGATATATTGCAATTCAAGTTGTATAGGAGATCATATTAAATATGGTGTTAATATGCTTCAAACTATTGTATCCATGTTTTAATTCTATTCCAAAAATATAGACAAAAAAAAATATATACATGCATTGCTTGTAATTCTATACTTAGATAAATTTTCTAAAAAAAACGTTTTAAGAGAATAAAACTCTTTGCCTTTTGTATGAGAGATTCAAATTAATTCTTTTGGTAACAGAGAATCAAAAGATTCTCTAAAAAGATCCTTTTTGCTTATTGAAAAATTAGATTTAAAATTAAAATCAATAATAAAATAAACATCAAGTAAATAAAAATATCCTAAATATTCCTAACTCTTACCTATAAAACTTTATATGGTAAATGCTCCAGCTTTTTCCCTTGGGCGTCACCTTTGTATTGCATTAAAAAAAAAGTTTTTTTTGAATTAAGTTTGTTTGGCGAGTCAATGGTGTTGATGGGAGGGTGACGTCACCCTGACACCCATGTCCCATCCCCCTTATGATTTTGGAGCGCTCACCTTTGTTTTGGACTTTAACAAATTGGCAAGACTTATTAAGTCTGCTTTCATTGCTGGGTCACCCACCTTTTATGGAGGCTTGCGCAAGCATTTTGGGGCAGAACGCTATCCCAAGGACAACGCTTGGGAAGTGCTCCTTGGGAAGCGCTTGCCCAAGGTACAGGTGGGGGGATATATGTAAGGGGGGGGGGGTAGGTGTTTTAGGGTAGTTAGTAGGTGGTTAGTTTAGGTTTAGTTTATGTTTTTTTTATTGTTAGTTAGTATTACTTTTAGTTTAGGTTTAGTTAAATTAGTTGGGTTTTAGTTTAATTATGTTTTAGTTAATTTTATTGTTAAGTAATAATTATGTTTTGTTAGTTTAGTTTTCATTTGTTTATTGTTTTATATAGTTTAGTTTAGTTTGTTATTAATATTAATATTAAAGTTAGTAGTTAGAATGCTAATACTTGTTTAGTTGTAAATAGAGTGTAAAAATTAGTTTATTTATTTAATTATTTTTGATGCTAAAAATAAATTTGTGTTAGATGTTACTTTAGATTTAGTTAAGTTAGTTAGTTTGTTTTAAGTTACTTATTTTAATTCATGTCATGTAAATTAATTTAAGAGAAGTCAGTTTTAATTCATTTAAAGTATAGATATTAGATTTAGATAGTTTAGGTTTTTAGCTTTGTTTTAGTTGTTTAATTATTTTAGGAAGCTTTAATTTCATAATTGGTTAGAATTTATTTAGTTTTTAGTGGATTAAATTTAAATTAATAAGTTTATGATAGTTGATTTATATGTTGAAGTAGTCGAAATATTTAAAGTTAATAAATTTTATATATACATTATGTTTTAATTCTAGTTAATTATTTTTCTTATAGTGACTTTTCAATATCGATTTAATTGTCAAGCGATATTTGTCTAAGAGATTTATAATTGAACTTGATCTAGTTGAAATTGATTAAAATTTTTCTTTTATAATGTTAACCTCATATGAGATGAGAGATGCTATGTAATAAATGTTCAATCTATCTTTAATTATAATGTTATAGAGGAAATTTTAAATTTATTGTTTTAAGATTAATATGAAACGAAGGAAACGTCGATATTATTTTTATATCGAAAGCTTCAGTTTAACAATGTATTCCTCCACAAGAGTTTATAAACTTATGATGTAATAAAGTGAATCTTTTCTTGTAATGTGATCGCAAACTTATCAACTTGAACATTATAATAATTATTAATTTAAAAAAAAAAGATTTGTGTGGTTTTGCCCTCGTAGTTTGGGCATGACAAATCTCAGATCTGAATTCTGCTCTCATCTTCTTTAAGATCCATTCTTCTACAGTATCACTAAGATTAGCAATTGCCCTAGGGTCTAATCTTCTTGGAGGAATCTTCCAAAATTTTAGCAAACCCTAAACAACAAATCCACCAATCAAGAAGATCAATCATTTGCAAGATAAACCTTTTTCAATCGAAGTCTTGGTTCAAATTGCTTCAACTTGGGCAATCTATATACACACTCAAGAACAACTTGGGTTTGATACCACCTGACATAGTGCAAGGTAGGAGAATCCCCAAAGGAGATGGATTTCCTAGCCCCCAGCTATATAACCACACAATGGAAATCAAACAACAAGAAATAATAATGCAAGCTCTGATACTAAATTACAATACTTGATTTATAAAAGATTGCTAATTATATGCAACATGCTCAACTGTAACACCTTCTAGGTTAGGGCTAAATACAAATAGAAAATTACAAAATCAGTTCTGCAAGAACGAACATGATCCAACTTACGACCAATCTCAGCTAGTCTAGATACACAACTGGATAAGAACACTAAGAAGAATCCACACTTGTACTTGCATGTCCACCAAGAGATCCTCTAGTTCCTAAGCTACAGCTCTAGCTCTGTAAATTTGCATCTATCCTTCCTTCTATCCCAACTCATTAATGACTAAAAGACTCCCTAAGATCCCTAATTATATTAATCTAAGACACAAGTCAGCCCATAACACAAATTAAATAAAAATACATAAATTAAATGCCACAAGTCAGCCTGTAACAACAATTAAATGTCCAAAAATTGATATCTGAGTAAAATTTGCAATATCTCCTCACTTCGATTGAATTAGAACTCGTGCTTTGAACCATAGGTAGAAATCTAGGTCCTCTACAACCCCTTAAATGCAAAAGGGCTAATTCCCCAAGGAAAAGTGTGCATCCACTTCGAAAGTCAGGTACAAAAAACTATTGCGCAGTCTACCAAAAATTGATACTGTAGGAGAATTGCTATATCTCCCAACCCATAAAGAGTTAGATCTTGTACACTTGAGAAAAGGAAGTAATCTAGGCCCTCTTTTATCCTTGAAGTTTTTAGATTCATATTCATTAAGGATAACTAGTTACATACTCTACAACAGACACCCAAAAACCAGAAAAATGTAGTTTCAACAACAAGGTTCAAACAACTCAAACTTCAACTCAGTCCATCAAATCTCTAGGAAATCATGATGAAAGGTTCTCCAATGTGTCTCCAACACATCCGTAACCATGAAATATAGCTCGATGATTCTCAACACTCAACAAAAATAACTCCAAACATGCAGGATTGCTAGAAAGCCTAGGATGCTCCTACATAAGATGGAACCAGTGTTAACTGAGCTCACTCAGTTGCCAAAGGATCTTTGCGAGTATGCAGTGTTAACTGAGCTTCTATTGGTTAACACAAGAAATCATTTATGAGTTAGAGTCTACCAAGCTAGGTCAACTAATGAAAGATTTTCTTGTTTTAGCATATTAAGCTTAATTGTTTTATCTATTGGTTCTAGCCGACTGAGGTGATGAATATTAGTTATTCTAAGTTGTATATGAGCCGAATTGACAATATGAAAGATATAAGTATAAGGTCAAGTTAAGGATTCAATGAAAGTAAGAAGTTATGAATGCATTGAAGATTTAATGATGAAGAGAGGAAGCAAATTTGAAGGATAAGAAAAATATCCTTGTGAAGCAGAAAAGATATATTCAATCAAGAAGGATCAAGTAAAAGCCAAAACAAAGATCTGTAATTAGAAATTCAGTTGCATTCAAATCAGGTCATCTCAAATTTACTCTCTAACAATTGTAGTAGTGATCTATATTTATTAACAAAGTTGGCTTAACAACTAATTGTAAATCCTCTAACGAGGTGGCAGTTCTATTGAATTGTCTTAAGACCTCTAACAAGGCCACTCCTAACAGGGTGATTATATCCTTTAATAGGGCCACATCTAATGGTGTGTTTTGTAACCTTTAATAGAGTTGGCTCCTAATAGGGCTCACTTCAGAAGAGTGAAAATAGTAACTAGTTACAATTGGTATTTTTTTCCAAATTGGGTTTCCATGTTAAATCCTGATGTCAAATGTGTTCATGCTATTTTCTTTTATGTGTTTTCAACTAAGTCAAAGTAAGGGTAATTATATATAACATTTAAATATTTTTATTATTAGTACTTATCGAATTGCAACATTTTATGTGTGTTTACTGAGCATCAGTAGTATTTAGTTTTCAAACTTTATTTTTTACTGACATCTAAGGGATCTAGGATTTATTTTAGTAGTAATTGATTCACCCCTCCCCTCTTAGTTACTCCTCTTATATTTCCAACAAATGTATAGAGTGATTATTTGATGGTAGTAAAAAAATAATTAATTTTGTTCGTACATATATCTGATTTCGATGTATAATAATTATTGATTCATACATACTTTGTTTGTATCAACTCCATTTAGAGAGGAGCCTAAACAAGAAGATGAGTGACAATGTGAGGAAGACCCCATCATCCCCATAATATCCCTCCACACAACAATTGAATACCTCTAGGGATTTGTTTCCTTCCCCTCGTGGGAAGGAGAAGATATAGGGATGGATAGATGTATAGGCATTAGTGAACATATATCTTGGATTTTATGTTGGTGGACATATTCGACATACATTTGATGTGTATATGACATTTTGTATTTGATGTATGACATATATTTGATGCATGACATTATTAGACTTATAACTTTTATACATCGATTTGTTCATCTATGAAATTATTGTTTATCATAATATATATATTGTTTTTCTTGTTTACATTTTAAGTATTTCATTTATTTCATTTTAATGTAATCTGCATCCAAAATAAGGGTAGGAATCATTATAATAGGTTTTGATAGTATCTTTTAACATGTAAATAAGGCTATGATATTAACTTGTATTTAAATTGTACAAGTTATGAGTACTTTTGATTATGAGTACTTATTTGGAGTTTTTGTTGGGATGAGAACAATGAAACTTGAATTCTTATTACTATTATAAAATTAACATTGAAGATTGACTCTTCAGTTGTTTGTATTATGTAAATGTCTAAGCTTGAATCTTAGTGTCATTAGAAACATGTCAAGAGTTTATATATTCTTTATCTTCAAAAGACAAGAAGACTTGAAAGAAAGTTTTTAATTTATTCATGAAATTTGATATCAATATTGCTTTCTTATCCATCTCTTCAAGAGCTTCATTCATGGAAACACATTATACATGCTCTTCTTATGATTCCTATGACCCCATCATCCCATCCTCTGCCATCCCCTACTCTCTCTCTCTCTCCCCTCCTCCCTCTCTCTCTCTCTCTCTCTCTCTCTCTCTCTCCCTATACCACCCTCTCCCATCCCCTACTCTCCCTCCCTCGCTCCCTCCCTCTCTCCCTATCCCACCCTCTCGCATCGCCTACTCTCTCTCTCCCCCTCCCCTTCCTCCCTCTCTCCCTCCCTTTCCCATCCCCTACTATCTCTCTCTCTCTCTCTCTCTCTCTCCCTCTCCCACTTCCTACTCTCCCATCCCTCCTCTCTCTCTCTCTCTCTCTCTCTCTCTCTCTCTTTCCAAAATTGACTTGAAAAGTGGCTACACTAGATAAGTACCAGAGAGGGGGATGAATGGAAAACTACCTTCAAAATCAATGAAGGATTGTTTGAATGGGTTGTAATGCCCTTTGGCCTATCTAATTCTCCAAGCACATTTATGAGGTTAATGAATGAAGTCCTCAAACCTTTCATAAACATTTTTATTAGTGTTTACTAAGATGATATCTTAATTTTCAGTATAGATAAAGAAGAACATCTAATACATCTTGTTATGGTATTGAGAAGGTTACACAAGGAGCAATTAAAAATCAATTTGGACAAGTGTGTGTTCTTGCAGGAGGAACTTGTATTTCTTGGGTTTGTCATCTCCAACAGAAACCTAAAGATGGAAAAAGTAGAAGTCATACTGAATTGGCCTACTCCAAGATTAGCTAGTGAGGTAAAAAGCTTCCATGGCCTGGCTAGTTTCTATAGAAAATTTGTTAAGAACTTCAGTGGGATAAGTGCACCTATGATTGATACTGTCAAGGGGGGAAGAAAATGTCAATTTCAATGGACTATGGATGTAGACTAGTCATTTGAATGTTTGAAGACAAGGGTAGCACAACAATCAATACTAGTTTTTCCTGATTTTAACAAAATCTTCACTATAGAATGTGATGCTAGAAAGAGGGCAATTGGTGGTGTTTTAAGCCAAGAGGGCAAGCTTGTGGACTTTTTTAGTAAAAAAAATGAATCAAACAAAAATACTCCACCTATGATCTAGAGATGTATGCAATGGTTCAATCCCTTAGGAAAGGGATGTGTTATTTGCTACATAAGGTATTTATTATTTATACTAACAATCAAGCATTGATTTTTTTGAATAGATAGGAGAAGTTGAGCCATAGGCACATCAAGTGGATGGAGTACCTACAATCATACACCTCTTTAATCAAACACAAGAAAGGAGTGGCTAACAAAGTTGTTGATTCTTTGAGTAGGAAAAACCTAGCCATTTAAGAAGTGCAGTTGGAAAGTGTTGGTATACCTACTCTAAAAGACATGTACATCAATGATGAAGATTTTAAGGAAGCCTATTAGGTTTCTTTGGAGTTAGGGGATAGGTATCACACTAATTTTGTAGAGTACCTTATCCAAGAAGGATTTTGTTTAAAGGTAGTCAATTGTGCATACCTCAATGCTCAATGAGGAAAAACATAATTAAAGAGAAACATTGTGGGAGTCTAGCTAGTCATTTTGGCCTTGATAAGACCTTGGAATTAGTGAGGAGATTCTACTTTTGGCCTAGTATGTAGATTGACATCAAAAAAATTGTGGAGACTTGCTTGATATGTCATAGGGCTAAAGGAACAAGTTAAAGTCAAGGGTTATATACACCATTACCAATACCTACAAAGCCTTCGGATTTAGTCAACATGGCTTTGTCTTAGGTCTTCCAAGGACCAAACTAGGATATGATAGTATATATATTGTTGTAGAAAGCTTCTCCAAGATGGAACACTTTCTTCCTTTTAAGAAAACACATGATACTTCCAACATTGCAATCTTATTCTTCAAAGAAATAGTGAGACTTCATGGACTACCTCTAAATATTGTTTCAAATAGGGACCCTAAATTTGTAGGACATTTTTGGCATACCCTTTGGTAAAGATTGGGAATGAACCTTGCTATGCCATTTTCTTATCACCCACAATTTGATGGGAAAAATGAGGTCATAAATAGATCCCTAGGTAACCTTCTTAGGTGCTTGACAAAGGAGTATGGTGTTGTGTGGGATGCCATTTTACCTCAATCTAAGTTCTCCTATAATGACTCTGTCAATAGAAGTATAGGCCTTAGTCCCTTCAAAATCATCTATGGTTCTCATCCAAGTGTTGTCTTTGAACTCAGATCTATAGAGAGCATTGGTCAGAGAAGTGAATTAGTAGATGATTTTGTTGAAGTGATGAAAGACATTCACCAACAGGTCAACAAGAGATTGCAACAAAGTTCTCAAAAATACAAGCAGGTAGTAGACATGAAGAGGAGATAAATACATTTTAGGGTTGGGGACGTGGTCATGGTCCACCTTAAGAAGGAAAGACTTCTTAAAGGGAAGTATACAAGATTGACTTACCTCTTGATATAGGCCTTTCACCAATATTTAATGTATCTGATATTTATGCATATAAGACTTCTAGTCCTACTGACATTGATGATGTAGGTTCTATGGATGTACTTTAGAGTCTACCAAGACAAATCCCTCTAGGTATTAAATGCATTTTAGAAAAGAGGATTATTAGGAAGACTAGAAAGCATACCTATTATGATTATTTGATCAAATAGTAGGATAAACCACTAGAGGAAGCAACTTGGATATCTATGATAGATATTGAGAAGTCTGGGGTAAAATTTGCAGACATTCCCACTCAAGGGACTTGAGTGTCTTTTTGCCAGAGGAGTATGATGCAGTGAACCAAGGTGATGGATCCAAGAACAAAGTGGATCGAGCCACATCAAAAGATGTTTTATTTTCATTTTATATGTAATAAACAAATAACCCTATGTTTGGTCAAGGAACTTCAGGTGTGCTTATAAACCTAAGTTCACTTAATCCAAAAGGGTTCTAAAAATGCACATTTTGAATAAGTAGGAGTCTTGGATGTGTTTTTCATATAATTTAACCTTATTAAGGTTTGTAGGAAGGAAAAAGATCAAATAACAAGGTCTTGAATAAAAAGTTGTAAAAGTTGTTGATTTGCAATTTTTATTGCTGACAACTTTTTGTCAAAAATAGTAATTTTTCACCTAATGGTCCCAACCTTTAAAATATATGTTGTAACCATTTGGAATGATTTATTTATTTATCCACACTTTGGAAACATTCAGAGGTGTGAAGTTCTATACAAAAAATTCAATTTTAAGGAGAAATAAGCAAATTTTTTGAGAATTTATTGTGTATAGAATTTTATGAATTGGATGACTAGATCAGATGGCATGATTAGATAGAGTTGTGAATCCTGATTCAATAACAAACTTTGTTTCATTAATTTTTGTTAAGTTTGGAGGGAGATATCTCTGTTTTACTGAAGTTGGGTCAACAAACCCTGAAATAGAGGGTTTTCATGCCTTTTTGGTCCTAACTTGTAACTCCATGGTTGGAATTCAATGACCTCCTAGATTTTACGAGGTTAGGACATGTAGTAATAGATTTGTAGTAGAAGATTTGAAGGTCCTATTATTGAGCCCTATGTTGAATATTTATATGTATTCAACCAATTTGGTGAGGGTTTGTAGGGTAAATGAAGAGATTGATGTAGGGAGGAAAAGAACAACTAGGGCCTAGGGGACGCCTAGCTATCCAGATCAACTTGCAAGAGTCAACACAGGGAAAAATACAACACAAAATACAACACCGAGGAGAGAGAACATGATATCATTATTAACTCATCAAGTAAACAACATACATGCCCAATTGCAAGGCCTTCTAGGTTATGACCAGATACAAAATACAACTTCTAGATCCATGATTTAGCTTTAAATTTAGATTTCTAGACACATATGCATTCACCTTTTCAACCTTCCCAGTTCTACCTTTAATCTAAGCCTAAGCACTCTATTTATACTTGCTAAAATGACTTACAAAAGATTCTAGAACATTACATAATAGAAAGGCCAACCTCAAGATGGTCAACACTCATCCTTAAACAAGATCCTATCATTAAATTCACGATCAAATTTAAATATGCAAGTCAGTTCTTGCTAAGAACCAAAACATAGACAACTTAGCATACACTGGATAACTCGGCACACACTGGAAAACTGGCAGTCAACAACAAATGGAAACTGGCATTCGATAGTAACTGGAAACTGGCACTCGACAACAACTAGAAGCTAGCACTCAACATCAACTAGAAACTGGCAAATCGACATCAACTGGAAACTGGCAACTTGGTATCAACTTGAAACTGGCAACTTGACATCAATTGGAAATTGGCAACTTAGCATCAACTAAAAATTAGCAACTCGACATCAACTAGAAACTGACAACGTGACATCAATTGGCAGAATGAAAAAAACTGCAAGATTACAAGGAAACCCATCATGGTCTTGCATCAAGCAACCAGGGTTGGAAGAAATGATTCTTCTGAATCATGCAAGTGTCACAGCTTGAGCTAAATCCAACTCAAATTGAGAAATCCAATATAGCATCTTCAACTGGTCTATTCTTCGACTTCACCAAATACTCATAGTAATCTTTTCCCCTTATGCTCTTACCAACTCTTTGATCCAATACCTTGTCAACTTCTTCAATCTGCTTCTTAGGATAATCGTCTACTACAACAACTTCATCATCTGAGTCATGCTACTTATATAAGTTAGAAACATTGAATATAGAAGATATATCTATGTTATAAAGTAACTCAACTTCATAAGCATTACCACTGTCAAACTTCTTCAAGATCTTACAAGGTCCAAATTTCTTCATCTTCATCTTACTATATGTTCCAATAGAAAATCTTCCTTTCATTAGATGAACCATCACCTCATCACCAACTTCAAAATCATGATGCCTTCTAGACTTATCAACATTCTCCTTATACTTTTGATTACTTTGTTCCAACCTCAACTTCACTTCCTTATGCAAAGACTCCATAAAATTAGAAAATTCTTCTCCTGCAACACTTCTCTTTTCTTCACCAGCAACATCTCTCAAATCTGATATATCTTTAGGCTACATTCTAGTAACAATCTCAAATGGTGTCTTCCATATACTCCTATTCATATAATTGTTATATGCAAACTTAGCTTGTGCTTACACTACTTCCCAATTACTTGGCTTGTCTCCAACTAAACATCTCAACAAATTACCCAAACTTCTATTATGTAGTGCCTCTTCCATTTGACTTCTATAAGTCATCTCGATGGATGCAACTTTGTTGATCTTTTGTTGTGATAGATCATGATTGTGACCATGAGTGGTCTAAACCATTGAGGTGATTTGATTTATGTTTCTGTATCAGTTTCCTTGATTATGCTTTGATTGATATGATTTATGGTTCACTGAGGTTTGTGCCAGTGCTTACCAGGATTGATGTGGTATCATGAGGTTGTTCCATGATTACTCTAAGACGTGTGCATAGATTGCACTATGTATTGTTACCATGCTACACTAGACTAGGCTTCTATAGCAGTGGTTAGTCATGTTTATGATTGTATTCACTCATGTGTTTTAAGTGTCTTTTTATTGATTCATTAAACAACGATTATTAAATGCTTAAATGATTAGAAATGGATTGTTCATGTTGGATTATTTGGTTATGTGCTGCAGACGTTTGCCTTGTTATATTTTGATCTGAGAGATATTTTATTACTTATGTTATGTTTTACATTTGAGATGACATGCGGGTCAAATGTTATACCTTGATTTCAGTATCATAGATTTTAGACTGCTATGCTGTACAGTTGATTATATTGCATGATGATGCCATTTTGAGATGACAGGGTGTTTTATGATGATATTTTGTTATCTGGTATTTGGACATATCTTTGATTATGTTATGTGATGAATTTAATGCTATGATTATTTACTTCATTCCTGCGTTGTTGTGCTTTATGCGAACATGAGTGATGTAAATAGATTATTTTAATATAATTAAATAAATGGTTAAATTTAGTGATTTAATGCATTTGTTGCTTTGGCTATATTATTATATGCAATTACACTTGATTGTGTTGTTTAGTGTACAGGATTTATATCCCTAGTAGTGGCACGTGGAGTTAATGATTCGACTATTCATATTTTACCAATGTCATCCTTGTTTGGTCAAGATATCTTTATTTTAATTGTTTAATTAAACCTTTTGGTGATTATTAAATCTGAACTCATTTGCATTATGTGATTAGACCAGTGAGTGTGTCTGTGCATTCAGAAGTTCACATTGTTGCAAAATTTGTTAAGGCAATTTATGTGTTTTTAGGTTTTTGGGCTTTTAAATTGATTTAATTTAATTTTTGGCAGCTTTGCCATAGATAAATTCCTATTTCTAGGAATAGCCTGTTTTCATTTGGGTCAATTAGGGGTTTAACTAGGTTGGCTAGTTATTTGCCCTAATTGATTATTCACTTGAAAAGTGAATAAATATCCAAAAAGGAATTTAATTTCTCATTTCTCACTTTTGAATTAGAAAGTTGGAGGGTAAAACCCAAAATCCTCTTGATGAGGATTTGTTGTTTTGTTCGTTGTGAGAGCTACTGGCATGGGATCATTACGAGGTTGAGCTTGTTGGATCCAGCTCAGGGAAACTTTGGATTGCTGCAATTTTTAGCTACTTCTGTGGGCTATTTATTTTATGGTTTAGATTCTCATTTTTCCCTTTTGGTTATGAGGTAGGTCTTTGCTGTTTTATTGTTTCTGCTTTATTTCAGCTTCTATTTTTGGTAGTCATTTTTTTGGAGGCTAAGAACTAGTGTTCCCCTCCGTTTTTGTATGCTGGTTCTACCCAGTTGGTTGGGTATGAGCATTACCCTATTTATCAGGATGCGAGTTTAGGGTTTTATGCCATTATGCTGGCTGTTTTTGCATATGGTGTTCGAACTTGATTATTTTTGAATTTTTGAAGTTTTTTTGCCCAAAGGCCAAATGGGTTTTAATTTTGAATTTTTTCCCAAAATTTTGGGTTTTTACCTCATTTTGCATGCCGCCCTATTTTCTCACGTTTTCTTGGCACAATGTGGGTTGTGGACTTGGATGATCCATCTGGATATTAGTCAGACCACTTTTTCACTTTTATGTTGCATTGGGATGCTTGTCACATCTGTACTCTCGACTTTGTGTTCGGTTGAGTGATTTTATACCTGTTGCTATGGTTTCTTTTGGACCTTTGTTCTTATTTTGTGTACACTAAGATTTGTGTAGAATCCATACTCTCGAATTGAGGCCAGTTGAGTGAGTTCATGATGTTTGGTCTTGTTGCATCATTGGGATTCGTGTAGAATCCATATTCTTGGATTGAGGCTGGTTGAGTGATTTCATGATGTGTGATTTTATTGCCTTTGGGATTCATGGAGAATCCATCCTCTCAAGTTGTTTTTGATTGAGTGATCTTTTGCTTTGTGTTCTCATCCAGTCCTTGTGTTATGATCTTTGTGATGGTGGTGTGCCACACACGAGTACGTGTGCGCACATCTGTCAGGTGACCTGCAGGGCCTGATCTTCCGTGGTACTTCTAAAAGTTGTGATCAGTATGGATGGGTTGGGAATTTGCATGCCTATGGGCACTCATCATTGGATGAGCATGGGTAGGGTAGCGCAACATATGGAGGGGGCTTCTACCTCTTAGCCTGGTAATCATTGTGCCCAGAGGGTTGGTGAAGGAAGCTTTAATTAAGTGATAATTAAATAAAATACTAGGTGATAATAAACTTAAGATAATAAAAAATTTGGGGTTCTAGAGCCTTTCCATTGAGGGATGTTGAATCTGCACAAGTCTTAGCTTGGATTTTTTGATACCAAGTGGCTCTTCATGATGTCAGCCCCTACTTAGTAGCCTATTGAGTTTCTAACCAGGACTTGTACTCCTTGCATTGTCTTAGGTTCTTAGTTACAACCATTATACTGTCTAGCATGAGTGTTAGCCATGGATGTTATTTTATGTGTTTGTGGTTGGATCATTATCTCCATCAGCATGGTGGGTGTGGACCTACGGGTGCCATGTGGTTGGGATGCATAAGCTACCTTCACCACTACTAGGGACTGGTGTTCAGAGATGGTCTTTGCCCTAGTGCAACTGTTGCTGGATGTTTTCACTTGTTAGTTTGGGCTCTGGAGTATGATTTCTTGTGATTTATGTTTTCATTGGAATGCTTGGATATCATGTTTAGATGATGTTAGTTTCTTTGATGCATTCCCATATTATAATGTTTAACATATGACTAGATGATGTGAATTGCTATATTGGATTATCTATTGCTTATTTGTTTAGCATGTTAGATTTTCGTATTATGATGATTAGCATGTGTTAGGAGATGTTATCGATTGGTAAGATTATCTTATGCTTTACCACTAGCATGTTAGATTTCCTTATGCTTATATTGTAGCATGTTTTAGCAATGGTGTTCCTATTACAATAGTACCGACGATCTGATTGGTGGCTTGGGATGTTACACATGGGGGATGGCTAGGATCCATGACGGTCTTATGATACCATTGATTGTTGGGAGGAACCACGTACTTAGTCTAGTTGTTCAGTTATTGTGATGTTATTTCTGTACATTTCAATGTTACTTTGGTTCTTTGCAATGTTGCATTCAATATGTTCTTACTGCTATGATTTAGATGGATAGATGTTCCTTTTTTCTTGTTGTTTATGCACTCGAGTGTTCATTTCTCAATTTATGTGAATTCGGTACTCCTCGGTGTGGAGGTTTTCATGTTTTATGCTTTTTATTCTTGTTTTGTTGTCATGCTGATGTGTTTTCTTGTGTGGAAAGGTAGTTCCTCACATGAGAATTTACTTTCTCGTGCGAGAATGTATTTCCTTGTGCAGGGATGCAAATCCTCGTGCAGTGTGCAGTGAATCCTTGTGTGAAGCCATGCACTTTCTAGAGCACAGTGATGCAAGATCTTGCACGAAACTTGAGACCAGTGCACTTTCTCGCACAAGAAACAAGGGGCAGTTAGGCTTGGCCGAGGAAGGTTTGAAAGTTGATTTTGGACACCTTATTGGATTTCACACCTTTCCAATTTAAAACAGTCTTTCTAAAGGGTTTATAATATATCGTTTAAGTATAAGTTGACATATATTTAATTTTTTATACTTAAGATATATTTTAATATATGAGACGAATCTTTTGAGATAGGTTTTAGACCTCTCTGAGATAAGATAAAGATTCTAGAAAATTTTAGGGCTTCAGATATTCAAACTTAGCCAAATTTTAGGGCTTCAAGATTTCAGACCTAGCCATATTTTAGGATTCTGTATTTATACCCCATCTTGGTTTCCTGTTGATGAGTGGTTGTTTGTTCGAGCCCTCATCATGTGTGTGATCATTGTTGGCTTTTGTTCGCATGTGTGAGTTTGGTAGTGGCATTTAGAGATTCGTTGGTTGTTGGGATTGTGGTGAAATCTTCCGTTGCCATCTTTGTGATCCTTGTATGATGTTGTCATGTGCATTCATACTTAATTTTTTTAAATCTTGGCTTGAATTGAATCCTTGTTCCAAAGATCTCCAGGCAGGGCATTACATATTCACAACCTCTGTCTGTCCATCTGTCTATGCATGGAATGGGGAACTAAACTTCAACTCAGTACCCATCTTCTTCCACAAAGTCTTCCAAAAATAATCAACAAACTTACTGTCTCTGTCAGAAATAATACTTCTTGGTAATCCATGTAGTCTCACAATATCTTTAAAGAAAGGTTTAGCAACATGCTCAGCATCTGATGTCTTCTTACATGGTATGAAATGAGCCATTTAAGAAAATTTGTCCACTACAACAAATATGGCATCATACCGCTTCACTGTCTTAGGCAATCCAAGAATAAAATCCATACTGATGTCACTCCAAGGCTTCTCAGGAACAACAATAGGTGTATAAAAACCATTATTCTGACTTACTCCTTTTGGCAACTTGACAAACTCCACAACTCTTTAAATTTTTTTGAATATGCTTATACATTTGTGGCCAATAATACTTTTCTTTCAACAAACTCAATGTCTTATCAATTCCAAAATGTTCAACCAATCCACCACTATGCTTTTCTTTAATTAGATTAAGCCTCATAGAACTTCTAGGAATACACAATTGAATACCTTTGAACAACATTCCTTCTTGAATGAAATATTTATCATACTTATGTGATCTATTAGATTTGGTGCTCTGCACTCTCTTCACGCCTTAGAAAAATTAGGGTCAGTATCATACAACTCTTTCATGTCATCAAAACCAAGAACATCAACCTTCATTTCCATCAAGAAGGAACATCTTCTACTCAATGCATCAACAACTCTATTAGTAACTCCACTCTTATGCTTAATCACAAATGTAAAACTCTGCAAGTACTCAACCCATTTCATATGTCATTCGATTTATGTTGACTTCCCAAGTATTGTAAAGCTTTATGATCAGTTTACAACACAAACTCATTAGGAATCAAATAATGTTTTCAATTCTTCAAGGCTTGAACAACAACATAAAACTCTTGATCATACACATAATACTTCCTTTTAGCATCATTCAACTTCTCACTAAAGAAAGTAACAAGTTTACCTTCTTGACTTAATACAACTTCTATTGCACTACCACTAGCATCACATTCAACTTGAAATACCTTATTGAAATCAGGTAAGGCCAATATAAGCAACTCAACAATCTTTTATTTCAAAGTCTCAAAACTGTTATTAGCTCCATGCGTCCACTTGAATTCCTTTTTGTCTCCTCTCATTGTCTCAGTTATAGCATTATAAATAGAACTGAAATTCTTTATAAACTTTTTGTAAAAATGAGCCAAACCATGAAATGATCTTACCTCACTCACATTCTCAGGTGTAGGCCATTCCAAAATTGCTTTAACCTTCTCAGGATCCATCTTCAAACCATTAGCTAAAATAACAAATTCCAAATACACAATCTCCTCTTGCATAAAAGAACACTTTTTTAGATTAATCATCAACTTTTTTGCTTTCAATCTCTGCAATACTTGTCTAATATGCTCAAGATATTCTTCCTTAGTCTTACTGAATATAAGGATATCATCCAAATAAACAATCACAAACTTACCCAAGAATCTTTTCAAAATTTCATTCATCAACTGCATGAAAGTACTAGGTGCATTAGTCAAACCAAAAGGCATAACCAACCTTTCATACAAACCATCTTTTGTCTTGAAAGTAGTCTTCCATTCATCACCTTCTCTGATTCTGATCTAATGATAGCCACTCTTTAAATAAATTTTGGTAAAATACTTTGATCCACTCAAACAATCCATTATGTCATCCATCTTCGACATAAAAAACCTATATTTCACTGTGATCTTGTTAATAGCTCTAGAATTAGTACCCGTTATCCATTCTCCATTCTTTTTAGGTGCTAATACAATAGTTACAACACATGGACTCAAGCTTTCTCTGATCAAACCTTTTTGCAAAAACTCATGCACTTGTCTATTAAGTTCTTCATTCTCTGTAGGTGTCAATCTATATGGTGCTTTGTTCAGAAAACTAGCTCTAGGAATCAGATCCATACAACGACTTATACTTCTCATTAGAGGTAAACCATCAGGTATATCCTTTGCAATAATCTCTTTATACTCATTCAACAATTCAATAATTTTTGTTGGTACTTGGCTTCTATTAGTTTTTGTTGTCACTCGGTCACCATTGACACAACTTAGTCCTCTAGGAATTATAGCAAAATAGACTTGATCTTTTTCATTTCCTTTTCAAATTGTTTCTCATTAACCATGTAGATTTTCATAGTAGTACAATTCATCTCATTTGGACTTTCAATCAAAGGCAACAATATTTTCTTCTTCCCATTCACCCAAAGAGTATATTGATTCAATCTTCCACCATGTATAACATATCTATCATATTGCTAAGGTCTACCCAACAGAATATGACAACAATCCATAGGCATAATATCACACAAAATTTCATCAAAGTAATGTCCAATCTTGAACTTCACAAGGCATTTCTCACTTACCAATACCTTATGATCATCTTTGATTCATGAAACATGATAGGGTTTAGGATGCTCCAACCTCTGCAATTGCAACTTTGTAACCAACTCTTTGGATGCCAAATCTATAGAACTTCCATTGTCAATGATCACCTTGCAAAATTTTCTAGCCATCTTGTCTTGAAAAGACTTCTCCTTAAAACAGGTTCCTCATCACTTCCCTTGTTACATAAGGTTCTTCTCACCATCAGATTTTCTCTAGCCTTAGGTCCACTTGGTGAACCCTCATCATCTCCTTGAATCACAACATTTCTATTACTTTGCCCACTTTTAGAGGATCTACATTCAAAAGATCTATGTCCCTCTTTACCACATTTGAAACAATTACCATGAAATCCACCTCTAGAACAAGAATTACCTCTTCTTTGGTAATAACTAGTACCTCCTCGGTAAGAATTACCACTTTTTCATTTGGTCTTGCCTTTGTCATCATTCTTCCATTCAAAATTTCTCTTATCTTACATAGAATTTTCAGATCTACTACCTTCTCCATAAGATCTACCTCTACCTCTGTGGAATCTACCACTCTTCCTCTTTGCCTTTTTTCATGCTTCTTTGTCCATATCTCCTCATCTTTCAAGACATATTGGTATGCTTCTTCCACACTTTCCAATTTCACAAAACTTATCTCATCTTGAATTCCAGATCTCAATCCATTTATGTATCTTGCAATTTTCTCAACATCATCATCTACATGTCCAGATCTAATGTCCAATCTATAGAATTTCTCAATATATTCTTTCACAGTCATGTCTCTTTGTCTCAAATTTTGCATCTTTCTCAGCAAGCTAACTTGGTAATTAGTAGAAAGGAATTTGTTCTCTACCCTGTTCGCCATCTTTAGCCAAGTTCTAATCTTCTCCTTTCCTCTCCTTTGTCTATTAATTTGCAAATGCTCCCACCATAGTGAGGCATGACCTTTCAACCTTGTAACAACAATCTTCACCATCTTATTTTCAGGAGTGTTTTCTTACTCAAAGAACTTCTCCATATCAGAGATCCAATCCAACACAACATTGGTATCCAATTTTCCATCATAAGGGACAACTACTACAACATGATTTGAATTTTTCATAGACAACACTCTTAACAACCTTGCTTCATCTTGGTCTTCTTCAGGTTCTGGATTAGGGTTTGGTGCTACTACTTCATTATCACTTACATCATCTAGATGTGCTCCTCTCCTCTAGGCTATCTTAACAACATCTAATCTGGCTACAATTTGTCTCAATGTATCCAATATTGCATTATTGACATTTCCTCTACCTTGAACCATCTTTACAAATTAGGTTCCTACAAGATCGTAATGCTTTGCAAGTTATAGGTCAAATCTATAGATCTACAATCCTACAACCCAATTCACTTAGGGTTCTACACGATCCAATCACCACAAGGATGAACCTCAAGCTCTGATACCACCTGACACAAGGAGGAAAAGAACAACCAGGGCCTAAGGCACACCCAACTATCTAGATCAACCTACAAGAGTCAAGATAGTGGAAAACACAACACAAAATACAACACCAAGGAGAGAGAACAAGATATCATTATTAACAAGTAAACAACATACATGCCTCACTATAAGGCCTTTTGGTTTATGACTAGATACAAAATACAACTTCTAGATCCATGATCCAACTTTAAATTCACATTTCCAGACACAAATGCATTCATGTTTTCAACCCTCATAGTTCTACCTTTAATCTAAGCCTAAGCACTCTATTTATACTTGCTAGAATTGCTTACAAAAGATTCTAGAACATTACATAATAGAAAGGCCGACCTCAAGATGGTCAACACTCATCTCTAAACAAGATCCTATCATTAAATTCATGATCAAAATTAAATACACAAGTCAAATCTTACTAAGAACCAAAACATAGAAAACTTGGCACACACTAGAAAATTGGCACTCAGCAGCAACTGGAAACTAGCACTCGATAGTAATTGGAAATTGGCAATTGGCAGTAACTAGAAACTAGCATTCGGTAGCAATTGGAAACTGGCAACTCGACATCAACTAGAAATCGGCAACTTGACATCAACTGGAAATTGGAAACTTGGCATCAACTGGAAATTGGCAACTCGACATTAACTGGAAACTGGCAACTCGACATCAATTGGTAGAATGAACAAAAGTGTAGGATTACAAGGAAACCCAGGATGCTCTTGCATTAGAGATGTAGTCTAGAATTTGTTAGAAGGTTGTTTCATGTTGATATAAGTTGGAGGAAAACCTTCCATATCAATTTCTATTCCTAAGAACCCATTCTTGCTACTTTCTAGGTGTTCCAAGCCTCTTTTGGCCAATTAGACCTAAGAAGCCTATGTGAGTTTAGTGGTGTTGGAGTAGGTTAGGGAATTAAAAGTTGGGGGATAGATAGAAGGCCCAAAAGGGTATTTGAAACTGTTGTATTTTTACCAAGTTATTTTTGAAATTTCAAAGTTGTTACCCTAAAATCAATAAAAGTACTCTTAGGGTCAATTAGGCCTCTTAGTGCATTTGATGGTTGTGAGAGTCAAGGAATCCAAACTGTAGTGGAAACTTGATCCTTGTGTATCCCTTGAAGTTTTCCAAGTCTTATTTGGAGTCAAGGAGTTGGGTAGTCAAGGAGTTGGGTAGTCGAGGAGTTGGGTAGTCATCATTTCCAAGTTTGTGCCCTAGGATTCAAAGTTGGCTTTTATAGTCACTTTGTGGAATTTGTGAAGAAGTTTGAAGAAGTTATTCTAGGAGTTTGTGGAAAGTTGAAGTGTGGTAGAAGGGATTCTTAGAGACCCTTGGAAAGATATAAGGTTTCCTTGAAGGATTATGTCTGGACTCATTCACACTTTTGGTAAAGACCTCTCTCTCTCTCTCTCTCTCTCTCTCTCTCTCTCTCTGTGTGTCTCTCTCTCTCTCTCTCTCTGTCATGCCCATATTTTCCTACCCAAAATAAGAAATAAATTTCTTTAAAGGAAGACATGATTAAGATAACTATTTTCAACTACAAATTTCAGATCCACACTAAAAGGAAATGAAACTTTGATTAACTAATTGATTTGAACTCAAAAGAGCATTAGATTTCCATTTAACAGTCTTTCAAATATGCATCTTAATAAGACATAGAACTATTTCTTTTATTTTCTTTGTTTTCTTGTATTCAAATAGGAAACCTTTCATACATCACAAATGTAAGATCACAAACTTCTCTTTTGCATTGAATCATATACACAATCTTAAATCAAGTAGCAAGGCTTAGCTTTTATAATTTTCATTTTCATTTCTTTGCAAGATACAACAATAATTATCAAAACCATTCACACAAGTGCCCTTTTCCACCCTACCATAATGGCATCATGAGGCTGCTTGTGCCCTAGCCATACCCCCGGGCAAGAGAACTCATTTCAACCAAGAGATCATGGATGCAATCCTAAGAGTTCTCTCTAAACACTATGTCATAAATTTTCTAACAATATTTCATCTCAATAAGTAAGAACTACTCTAAATGTATATAAGTTACTTATCTTTTCAAGAGCTCTCCCTTTAGATGGATCTTCATCTTCAACCAAGAATCATTCCTCCTCTTCCTCCATCTTCTTCTTCCTCTCCACATTTCTGTCATTATCCCCTCCTCTTCTGCATATATCTCCCCTTTTCATCTACAACAATGGTGAAAAAGTCCCTCCTCCAAAGTCTTCCTCGCTCTTTAATGAAGGCACATGGCTCTCTTATCAATGTATCATAACCCATTGTTTCCCACTATTCATTTTCGTCACATTTGAAGTGGGGCCCTTTTGAGGTGTCATAATGTAAATTTTAACCATGATTTGACCCTCAACTAACCCCCAACCTTAGGTAGTATAAGTGGGTTAGGTTATTTTAACCCAGAATGCACTCTAGGATCCATTTTAACCCCTCTAAAGTCCAACTTTAGTTCATATCAGATTTTACAAAAAGTTTGCATTGAGGTTGACTTTGATTGTTGTACAAGAGTTGGCATAGTTTTCTCAAAGGTCTTCATAATCATTCGATTAGGCCTTCATAATCATCTGTTGTACAAATTCAAATTTAACATCAGTAACTCAAACATATAAATATAAGACTGTAAACATTAATACATATCCTTGAATTAACCGTAGATCAACCCATTAGATCAATATCATATTCCAACATCATTTCTTCATAATCATTTGCATATGAAATTCATTTACAAATAAGTATCATTCTTTTTACTTTAATTTCTCTAATTACAAACTTTTCAAGAATAATAACCACATTAATAATTCATAGCATATGTATCAAAACACCTTACACCTTACACATACATTAATCAAATTTATCAAGCATAAGTACTTACTCTCACTAATTATAGGATTCAAATCATAATATCTCTTAGAATAACATAACAAGTATCACTAGTATTCATTGTGTTATGTATATTCTATTCATTTCTGTACTTCTTTATTTTGAATTAAAATGATACATAATTTACTTCAAAACAATAATCACATAACGCAAACTTGATTTCCATTTTCATAGTCACCTTATGTAGAATGTATTTACCACAACACAATATCTATTCAATTCAATTGGCCATAATTTCAATTACTAAAACTATCTAATTATCATGATGAGATAAGATGAATAATATAAATTATTTATCCATAAGGTAACTCACATTAGCTAATCAAGATGTTAACATAAATTACGCAATTCATCATAGTGTGAATTAGTTCTAATGCTACCAGTCTCATAAACTATCTAAACTATCGTATCATATGTAAAGAGGTCCGACCATTTCTATTTATAATTATTGTCAATTGTATGAACAAAATCCATAGTTGATCATAAGTTGAGTCTAACTTTGCACATTAATTAAATAAGTAGAATTCTTCTATACAAAGTATCACATACACATTTGCACCTAATATTTAGATAGTTACGAATGATAAGTCAATCTTTTTTAAATAATACTAATCATAGCAAGTCACATAAGGATTCTCCCTAATCATGTTATTGCATAAGTCTTATAATGTTCTTCTACTGAGAAAATTAATATTTACTACTAATCAAATTATATTGTAGACAAATTAACAATTGTTCTAGTCCTTACTTGGATGGGACCTTACATTCCCCTTCACTAGTCTTTGACTTCCTCCTGGAAGTCACCAGTGTTTTTTTTTTTTGTTCTATCTATCAATTCCTACTCATGTAAGTGATCTTTCCAACATTTAGCAATTTATAATTGTATGAGCATACATAAAACATGATATATTAAACAAAATTGAAACACTCAACTAGGGAAACAAGGCTCAAATGAGTTACACTCAAGCACCAACAAGGCATACAACATATCATAACAACACATAAACTCCCTTCCAAGGCTTAACACAAGGATTCACCATTGGAATCATGAAACAATGGGTGAAGGTGGGCTCTCCAAGGAGGAGAATCTCTCAACTTCAATGTTGAGCCCAACTAAGCCCTTCACCCAAGGCATCTCTTCCCTCCCAAGGGTGAGTGAAGCCTTCACACCCATTGACATCCTATAGACTCATACACAAGCCACATCACTGGGATAAACACATCACAAGGTTCATGAATGGTCAAGAGGTAAAATGTTAATCTCATCTGGGTCGGAAGTGCACTGTACCATATAATTGTCTGAACCCACATCCATAGTCCAAAATCAATAATCTGTGATCCAAGCCTCACTTGGTGGCTCGATGGTAAATAGACCCATCACACAAGAGGTCATCCATACAAAACCACGTGTCATATCCCTTGTTTATGTAAGGTGGTTAGCCCCCAAGGAATACACACCACACACATAGGAAGGTAGTGGATAATAGCTGCATAACAGCCTCACATACCCCCATCCTCGAGGGTTCCCTGTGTCTGCTTCCTCGTATACACTCATCAAGTTCATCTCCATCGTCCTTGATGAGGAATCACATTACAACACAAGACCAACATCCACAAACACCAAGGAAACTAGTCTAGCCACACAAAAAAAATTCCAATGAAAGAAGTTAAATCATATATTTCAACAACAATAAAACAAGAAAATTTCAATGTATTGCAACAATAAGCTAAATTTTTTAAAAATGAAGATTAAGGTTGTGGCTAGACTATCAAAGACAAAGTAAATAAACTTGTTGGTCTACACAATAAAATAAATCATAAAGTGCACATTACATCACTATGTGACTCTATCTAGCCACCTCACGAGGAAGGAGGGAACAATGTCTGGCTAGCGCAGTAGCCCTTCATGTGGGCACTCTAGGTGCACTAACCACATGACATGGGGTGTTCACCTCGGCAACACCTCACATCAAGTGGTACAGACTAAGCACGTGGACTCACTCGGCATGACCATACACCAGGTGGAGAACACCCACTCTAGTCGTATGTCGCATGGCAGTGTTCCTCACAGAGAAAGCACGTGCAGGACACACTCTGCATAGCGATCTCATGTAAGCATCACCGTAGCCAGAGGTATACATGGCTAGGGTCCACCCATATGCACTTCCGTGTACACATGACCGAGCATCCATGGGTACCCCTCCACAAGAATGCAAGCATCTCCTATATGCTCTGCATCAAGTGGGAACTGAAACATACAAAAACAATAGCGCCTTCACGTAACTATATATGTGGCATCGTGTTCTCGAGCTCGGCTCGCTACCATCAGCAACACGACATCATTACCCATTGCATCATGTCGGAACATGTGCGGAAATGGTATCTATCACAACATGGAAAAATCCTCCTTCCACATGTTGGATCTCATAGGAGAATATACACAAATATGTCTAAGGAGTCTTATTCTGAGTACTGGTATTTAGTAGGGTTACAACCAAGCAATAACTCATACAAGGTATGACTTCCACATACTTATGTACAAACATAATTTCCAAGAACATTTGTTTTTAATTCACATGGGCACACATGACAAATGCTGGTTTGACAAAACACTTAACACAAATGACAATACTGGTGTAATCACATGGATGAGGAAATACAAGAAGACATGATTCATAGCTCCACATGAATTACTAACACCTATTAAAGAAAAGTATTACATCTTTTATTGCTTCATGAACCCTTAAGCTTGCATCTACATAACCACATATAATATTAGCATTAACCACAATGCTCATCTAATCTTCCCTAGATGAGGACATCAAACAATATTTATAGCCACATAAGATATTCCCACAACATAAAAAAAATCTTATCAACACAAGAACATATTAGCCCATGTACATCATTGCACGATTTCATTTTTCATTGGATCTCTACTCTACTCATTATTCCATCCACTAGTTTATTATTGAACAAAATAGCTCACATTGTCATTACCATAACATACAAGCTATCCACATACATATAAATTTTCTTCTCTTACAATACATACCTTAAATTAAGCAAGGAGCATTTATTGGGAACATGCATAATCAACATTTTCATTTTCTAGAATCAATGAAGAGGCGACCATGTTGGAGCAAAAGTCTAATGCAATAAATGAGCACTAGATCTTAATCAGATTTCTAGCACCCAAAATCATCCAAGTCTATTAAAATACCATTATGATAGAAACAACCAATTTATTAGGTTCATGTTTGATCATGTTTTAATTGCATTTTATAGATTAAGAGATTTCTAAAGGATTCATTTTGTCTTTGAATACTAGTTGTTTAAAAGATGCATATTTGAAAGACTGTTAAATGGAAATCTAATGCTCTTTTGAGTTCAAATCAATTAGTTAATCAAAGTTTCATTTCCTTATAGTGTGGATCTGAAATTTGTAGTTGAAAATAGTTATCTTAATCATGTCTTCCTTTAAAGAAATTTATTTCTTATTTTGGGTAGGAAAATATGGGCATGACACTCTCTCTCTCTCTCTCTCTCTCTCTCTCTCTCTCTCTCTCTCTCTCTCTCTCTCTCTCTCAAAAAGTTGGGGGATAGATAGAAGGCCCAAAAGGGTATTTGAGACTGTAGTGTTTTTACCAAGATCTTGAAAATTTCAAGTTGTTACTCTAAAACCAATAAAAGTACTCTTAGGAGCAATTAGGCCTCTTAGTGGATTTGATGGTTGTGAGAGTTGGGGAATATAAACTGTAGTGGAAATTTGATCCTTGTGTATCTCATGAAGTGTTCCAAGTCTTGGTTGGAGTCAAGGAGTTGGGTAGTGATCATTTCCAAGTTTGTACCCTAGGATTCAAAGTTGGCTTTTAGAGTCACTTTGTAGAATTTGTGAAGAAGTTTGAAGAAATTATTCTAGGAGTTTGTGGAAATTTGAAGTGTGGTAGAAGGGAGTCTTAGAGACCCTTGGAAAGGTATAAGGTTGCCTTGAAGGATTGTGTTTGGACTCATTCGCACTTTTGCTAAAGATCTCTGCACCTCTCTCTCTCTCTCTCCCCCCCCTGCCTTCCTCTGCCCTACTCTCTCTCACCATATCCCATCCTCTCCCATCCCCTCCCTCCCCCGTATTCTCTCTCGCCATATCCCACCCTCTCCCATCCTCTATGCTCTCTCTCTCCCTCTCCCACCCCCCACTCTCTGATCCCCCCCTCTATCTCTCCCTCCCTCCCTCCCTCCCTTGATTTCTCCCTCTATCTCTCTCTATCCCACCCTCTCCCATCCTCTACTCTCTCTCTCCCTCCCTCTCTCCTTATCCCACCCTATCCCATCTCCTACTCTCTCTCACCCTATTCCATCTTCTTCCATCCCCTAGTCTCTCTCTATCCCTTCCTCCCTCCCCCCCCTCTCTCTCTCTCCATTTCTCCCTCCATCTCTCTCTATCCCACCCTCTCCCATCCCATACTCTTTCTCTCTCTCTCTCTCTCTCTCTCTCTCTCTCTCTCTCTCTCTCTCTCTATCCCACCCTCTCCCATCTCCTACTCTCTCCCCATCCTCTACTTTGTATCACTCTCTACCCTCTTTCCCTCTCTCCTTCCCTCTCACCTTCCCTCTCTATTGAAATACAAGGCTTACAAAGTGTGTACACACTATAGTGCATACACGACATAGAACGTGTGCACTATGCAAACCTAAATTTAAAAACACTTTAAATAGCATGTGCACGCTATTTAAAGCTTTGGATTCTACCAAGATTAAGGCTTGGATTCACCTTGGGGATCCAACCCAAAGGTTTGGTGTCTCTAAACTAGTTTCAGATGTGTTTTGTAGCAAGCATACAAAAAATGATTTTTATTTTGTGCTCCCCTTCAAGTTTCCTCATGGTTGAGCATCGATAAAATCAAGTTACATGATATTGTAGATCTTTGTGTTAGCTATATAACCATATAATTTATTTCAAATTTAGACTATTTCAAGCCTTTCAACTATGATTTATTTTGAATGTATGTCCATTTTCTCTCAAAAATCAACATGTACTAATTGGGGTGTACATTTTAGCTTGTTCATCAAATTTTGCAACAACTTAATTTTTTAGAAACTAGATTCCATTCTACACACTTTGAAAAAAATAAATTTGATTTTAGATTAGTTTTCAATTATTTCCAAGTTGAGCACACACTTACATATCATGTTTTTGGGATGTGTCCAATAACAAAATTCATAAAAAATGCACATTTTAAAATTACCCAAAAAATATGGGATAAATTACATGGTGTTAGGTAACTTTAACTAGAGCGATTAAAGAATTTCAAAAAAAAAGTTAAAATTTTAGGGGGGCTACAGTATGCACTATTTTATTAAAAAAAAAAAAAGTACCACTTTCTATGGCCCTCTTTTTTGAGGACATAAAACTAAACCATTTTGAAAAAAACAATTTTAGAAACTATATACAAAGGATTACTACTTTTCGTTTTGTCATATCTTAAAATTTTGAGCGTAACTACAAATCCTTTTTGAAGCTCAAAAATTATTGATTTTAGAAAAAAATAGTGGCTACTTATACCCCCCTTTTGGCACCACAACTTGGTGCACTTACCCATATCTCAATATTTTGAACGCTCATCTTGTTACATTTGACCAAGATCCTACTTTGGACATATTTCCTTCTGATAATGCTATGGATAAAAGTTTGGGAGTATATAATGACCCCTCTTCCTTTTATCACAATAAAAGAAAACCCTATTGCCTAAACAATGAAGCATACTTTGGGGAAGAAATTGATCTAAGCACTATTCTAATTCTCCTTTTCCTATAGAGGACACCCAAATGAGTAATATTTTGATCACTCATACTCTATAAATGTGCAAATGAGTCCTAATGACCTTGAGAAGGTTATTAAAATAGGGAAATACTTAAACAAAGATGATCATTAACAAGTTACTAATCTTCTTCTCAATTTTTATGATGCCTTTTCTTGGGTATATTGAAACATGCCAAACATTAATCCTAAGATCATTACTCATAACATTTTTCTTGAACCGAATGCTAAACTTGTTAAAAAATATATTCATAAAATGAATTCTAGAATTTGTCTTCTTGTTAAGACTAAAATAGAAAAAAATAACATTGTAGTTGTTTCCAAAGGCAAAAAATAAAATCAGGATGTGTAATGATCTCTATAACTTAAACAAGCCTCCTTGAAGGGTGATTTTCCTCTTCCTAACATATACATGATCATATATTATACTATGAGACATGCATTGTTATCCTTCATAAAAGGCTTTTTGGGATATAACTAAATAATTATTCCCCTTGATGGTCAATACTGTTAGAAATGGAAAAAGAAATATGTAAATAAGCAATACCAAGAAAGAATCTAAGTGAGTAAATGCATGAAAAGATATTACCATAAAATAGGAGAGAGAAAGCTTCAAGCTCCAACACCATGAGACAAGATATTTGGAAAGGGGAAAGCAAAGGAAACCCCTTGTGACATTATGAATGAGGCATGAAAAGCCTAAGAAGAAAAAGAGAGAGAGCAAGAGAGCTATGGCTCATACAATACTTGAGAAGAGGAAGAAACCTCATTGTTAAATGAGAGAAGAGGGTCATCTCTTAAATAGAGATGAGAGAGAGGAGTTAGAATGTAACTCCCATGTCTATGAATGCCACCATTCATAAGTGTGTGAGGCCAAGTGTGAGATTCCTCTTAAGGAGGAATAATCTAAAATTAGAAATTACAATATATATTTGTCCTCACATATTCTACTAGATGACAAAATAAGATGTAGTGGAAAATGGACAAAAAAGAAATATATTAGGATACCTTGGCTTATATCCTAATATATTACAACAATAAATAAAGGAGTTCTAACCTTGGTTTATAAACACACCAAGGAAAGATTACAACTTCTAACAAATACAAATCCACTTGCATTGCACCTTGGGGAGTCTTTTGTTGGGACATTGCACTTTTTGGTTTAAGGAACAAGGGCACTACATATCAACATGCTATGACATTAATATTTCATGATTACATTCAAAAAATTCTTGAAGATTATGTTGATGACATTATTTCTAAATTTTTATAATGTAGTGAACATGTCCCTACTCTTAGACAAATATTTGAGAGGATACATAAGTACATCATGTACTTAGAGCCTCCAAAATGTGCTTTTGAGGTTGATACTAGGAAGCTTCTTGGTTTTATCATTTCTAATAGAGGCATTGAGGTAGATAGTCAAAATATTGACACTATTGTTAGCATGCCTCCTCCATGAAACATTTCACAACTTTAGAGTTTCCAAGAAAAAATATAGGCCATACGCAGGTTTTTTCTCACACCTTGTAGATCATATAAATCCCTTCACTTATTTTCTTAAGAAAGACACAAATTTCTCATGGAATAAAGAATGTAAATTTTCTTTTGAGGAATTTGAAACTTATCTTGCACGATGATTAAAAAATAATGTCTTTTATATTACATATTCATTCATTGATTGAATATGAAACTCGATACACTACAATTGAGAAGAAATTTCTTGCCTTATTTTTTTCTTGCCAAACTATTAGACATCTCCTTAATGAAGATGGTAATTTTATGGTCATATTTGATCCTTTGAAACATCTTTTCTAAAAAAATGACTTGTTAGGACATTTTTCTAAATGTGTCATTCTCTTAATAGAGTTTGATTTAAAACTTATTTCTCAAAAATATATTAAAAGACAAGCCTTAAATAATCATTTCTTTTGCAAGGGAATGCATTATATTTCTTGATGGATTCTTCTAAGCAATCAAAAGTGATGACACTTGGGAATTATATTTTGATGGGTCGTCAAACCAATTCTTGTACCAATGTCATTTTGATACCTCCATCAAATAAAACTATTCATTTATTATATAAGCTTAATTTCTCCTACACTAATAATTTTTAAAAATGTGAACCCTTATCTCTAGTTTGAAAGTAAATTTATCCCTTAAAAACAAGAATATTAATATCTTTGGTGATTTTCAAATAATTTTGCAAAACATTAATGGTACTTATCAAGCTAATAATGATAAATTGACTAAGTAGCATAACATTTCTATGACATTTCTTAAGAAATTTGCTTCTTCCTCTATTCAATCATTACCTTGAAAGGATAATATACATGTTGAAGCTTTGGAGAGTGTGACATCCCTTATTTCTTTATGGGATAATATGACAAATTTTTAATTCACATTTATTTTTTATAAACTTCTCTATTTCTGATGATGCTACATTAGATACTTCTTTCCTTAACATGCACTTGGATAAATGGTATTCACATATATTTTATTATCTGAGAGATCACGCCTTCCCTAAATTTTCAATTATGAATTCTCAAAATAGAATTTGGGAACTTGTAGCTAGATAGATTATACTCACATACATTCATTAACAATGTTCTTATGATGGCCTTTTTCCTAGATGCCTAGGTAAAAATGAGATTCTCATCGCTTTGCAAGAAGCTCATGCTGGAACTTACGAGCGAGATTTTGGTTGGAAGTCATTGATTAATAAAATTATTTGTATGGGATACCATTGGTAAACTATGGAATACGACTCCTTTTCCTTTGTTGAAAATTGCCTTCACTATTGACACCATTTTAATCAGATCCATTCTCCTCCCTATGAGCTATGTTTACAAGAAGATTCATGGCCCTTTAATATTGACATAATCACCTTAGTAACCAAGCATGTATAGTGGAATCCCAAACTTCCAAGCTAGGTCTTGATGGGTTCTATTTCCCTTGAGAGTCATTACACCATTTCTAGCAAGGTCAATTTACAATCTTCCTTCTAAGGTGTTCTATCAAGTTGGCAATGCTCTAACCTTTACCCTTAATCTCTATAATACATTCATGAAACCTAACATACAATTTATATAGAGTTTTTATTAGGAGTGTGGAGGTCATGTAATTTTACTTGATTCATTAAACAAGTTGCAAAAAGTTCTCTTCTAACCCTCTTTCCCTTACCAATCTCCTTATTTCTTTAACTAGGCTTTGTTGCCCTTTTAAGCCTTAATTAGGCCTTTGATTCTTTATTTTAGGGCTTAATTCACAAAAATTTCAAAGGGATTTCCAAAAAAGTTCCCATTCTAGATTTTGTTTTTAAAATACTAAAATTATTTTTAGCTTTAATTCCTCCATTATTTTTGTATATGCTGTTATATAAAAATGAGGATTAAAGGGTTTCTAGGTTGTTTCAAAGTTTCCTTAACTAGTCATTGGTTTAAGGCTTGAAAAATTGACCTAATAGATTTAACTATCCTCCTAACTCCATGAACACATTTTTAAGTTTTCAATTTTTTTGAATATTTGTATTGATTCATTCAATCACCTCCTACAAGAATCAACTCACTATTTTATGTTTTCACCTAGCTGGCTTATCAACAAACTTGCCTAGGGCATGGCCTCAAAATTCCATGCTTGGTCATTCAAGGCCGAAAGAAAACTAAAATAATTTACATTTCCTCTTCTTATAAACCTCTAATGGCCATTATTAATGTCGTGGTTTCACAAACATGCCTCATTTTGAGTCACAAAATGGGTACCCCCTAGTTTCAAAATTCTCGATGAGGCAACTAGTCTGAAACATTGGTCATTTTGGACCCTCCCCTTGGTCGAGGTCAAACCCTATTCTCTAATCAGGAAGGGTTAGATAGTCAGACAAAGATAAAATTATCAAGTTTAAGAATTCAAGTGCTTAAGGTGTGTACATGCAAACTTGCACACATGCCCACATATGCATGTGTGCACCCTTGGAGGTGCACACTTTGGTCCCCCTAGATGCCTATATAAGACCCCCCCTTTTTGCTTGCACAATTCATAATGTACATGTGTGAAATTTCACATATGCACATCTTGTCAAGGTGCACATGTGCACTAGTGCATAGTTGCGCACTTTTCTATTTCCAAAGAAAATTAGTGCTCTAGCACACCTTCCAAGGTGCACTAGTGTACAAAACTGGCTTTTGGGGGGGAAAATTCATTATCTTGGCTATTTTGACTGATTTTGACCCAATTTTTTTGTCAGTCTCAATCTTGCAGAGTCTTCTTTTAGGTCTTCCAACATAAGATAACTAACGTTTGCTTCTTTGTGCAGATAAAAAAGCATCCTTAACTTGTCTAATTGTTTTGGATGATTTGGATCACCTGGTCTCTAACTGGGAAGGATCGTGTAGTCAAAGAGAAGGGAAATAAATCAAGGAATAGACTTCATTATGCACAAAGTACACATAAAATGAAGGTGTGGTGCATAATGCACAAGTGCATAGATCATCATAACATCTTCATTATTAGCAACAATAGAGATCTCACCTAAGCTAGTAAACTTCGCCTTCAAAGGAATCACACGTAAGTTTTGATTCATGAATTTACACTAAAGATTAAAGATAAAAAGGTTGGACACATGAACTAGGACAAGTTCCTCATCTTATGAAACTATTAATGATAAGATTCAACACATGTACTTTGGGAGTTCAGATAGAAAAAGAAAAAGGAGTTCAAGTCTATGACAATGTTGGGCTATAAAGAGGGTATAAATCATCAAAAAGGGAAAAATAAGTACATAAGAGTGCTTTGAAACCTCATTTGAGAAAAATCTAGAAACTATTTTCAAAATAGAGAACTTTAATTTTTTGGTAAATTGAGCACCTTGCATAAATTCTCTAAAGGTGCGTAGGTGCACTTATCACAGAGGTGCGCCAACAATTTTGAAGAAGTAATAGTGTAGTGATAGTTAATTGCCAGTTGCTATTTCAAGAGCATTCTATGCACTGAAAACACACTTTGACGAAAGTTCAACTCCCAAAAACATTCAAAGAAAGCCAAGCTTCCATTTTTAGAGCTTCCAGTGACTCTTAGATCCTCTTATAGCCTTCTTCTTCTTATCTAATTCTTCTTTCTTTGTTTTAAGACATGTAAAGGCTCATGCACCCATTAATTGATATAAACAAGGGTGAAGTCCTACTTAGCACTGATGCAGGAACATCTAGAGGTATAAGGGCAATCCTGTGTCACCCAAAAAAATGTACTTAGACTTAGTTTCTATTTCATGTGTTATCATTTCTAAATAGCCATTTGGGTCAAATAAAGGTTCCAACTCTCACAGTTCCACTATTAGTGTTCTAGGTTAGAGTATTTGAGCACCTTGGGATACATGTAAATGTCAAAAAAAAGGACTAAAATTAACCCATAATTATGGTGGATTAGAAGGTGTAAATTGGAGGGAGGATTAAAATTGTAATTTAGAATATTCCAAAAAAGAATCAGGTCAAAAGGATGCACGGTTTGAAAGTTATCATAGTTTTTCAGTTTTTGGAGACCTCCTAAGAATGCTTCAAAGTTAGGTTCAAGACACTAAATGACCTCGTATAAGGCCAAAAAATGGGAGACAAGCAAAGCTTTTCCTAGGCTATAGAGCACTTTGAGATCTTTCTAGAAATGTAAACGATTCATCAATTAGAGCTACGGTTCAAAAGTTATGCCTCCCGAAAGTTCGGTTACCATTTCTAAATTCTTCTAATTTTGTGCCAACTTCTAATGCGACTTCTAGAGCCTTCTATTTGGTAGGTGGATGCCAACTAGCACTTTTTAGAATGTATTCCTAATTCTTAACCCTTTGGGGTCTATTTAAGAACATTTTTGGCATTGTAAAAGGCAGTTCGGAGTGGAGTTTGAGAGAATGTATTGGGAGAAGAAATTATCTCTAAATTTATGCTAGGGCATGTTTTGGAGTTTGTTTCTCTGCACTAAGTGTACTAGCATATTTTCATAGTTAATAAAGTTTTCACTTTCCTATTGTGTCCATTTTGTGCTTGGGTCGTGTACCCATCAAGCACCATTTAGAGAGTCAATATGTATATAATTAGTTTTTTCTTTTATTAGTTTAGAAGCATATGTTTGCATTAAGAAATCTCTCTCTCAACACAAATTGAGGAGATGATTTCTTATAAATACAAGGATGTAATATGTATTCTAGGTTGTTATTTTGATGCAATAATATATGTTATTGGTGTTCTCATCTTAAGTGTAGCTATTCTTGCTAGAGTGTGTTAATTTTTGTGGATTCTTGTTCATGATAATAATGGAGCCAATGATATTTCTATGTTGATTTTATTGTGCGATATTTTAGTTCTAGTGTTTGCCACGTGTTGATGAATTCCACTAACATACCGAGTTGGAGAAGAGATCACCCTATCTTTCTTGCATAGTTTCTTATCTCACATGACCACACTTTTTGTGGCCTTGTGATTCAATGAGAAGTGAAACATCTTTCAATTTTTTAAGTTCCCATCGACGATTGCATTAGTGGATTTTAAGAAGCACTACTACTATTTTCATTGGTTTCCTACCCGATATTTTCAATGATTTAACTCGAATACGTTTTGTTACCATAGTTTATGTCCTTTAGGATTTTCCCTTTCAAGTTATTTTATTTCATCTCTCATTACCTTATCTTTGTTATTTTCTTTGCTAACACTTGGTTAAATTAGGAATTCATATAGTTGCATTCATTTAAAATATAGAAAATACCAAAAATATATCTCTTTTGTGGTTAATTTTGAAACAAGCAGATTGAACATCTTATCGAAAATTGGTCAGAACTAGCAAAGGCCTCCCTGTGAACAATTTTTTTATCTTCAACTGAGCAAATTCTAGTAGGTTGCAAGATTGCCCAAAACCTTGGAGTTGATCCTAGATTATCTTTTAAAGAGAAGATTTTGAAAGGATTCCTATTTTTAAGCATTGTGCAAAATGACAACTCAATAGAAGTGGCACTAGAATAAGGGCCTAATACCATTTGGAACAAAGAAAACAACACACTATTTTCAAATTCCAATTTTTTTGGAAGTTCAAAAAATTTTCCATCCAAAAATGTCAAAAGGTGTGCAAGGTGTGCAAGGTGTATAGGTGTGCAAGGTGTGCAAGGTGCATAGGTGCACAAGGTACACTATTTTTGAGAAAGTGTACTTTTGCAGAGGTGTTCTTTTTCTAGAATTGACGCAAGTTGGAAGATCTTGATCAATTCTACTTCACACATTCCCATCATTATGCACCATGTCTTTCTTCAATTCCAAAAGTTCACCATTGAATCTAATTGGTCCATTACACAACTTCTCCAAAAATCATGAAAATTTTTGTCCACAGTTCATCTATAGAGAATCATGAACAATAGAAGATCATATTAAAAATTTCAAGGAGATCTATAATCAAAACCAAATTCAACATATGGACATGGTATGTCACCCTTTTCCTTACACTTTGAGGGAATTCACGTTCAATTGGTACCTCAATATGACACCAACATCAATAAGGGATTGGAACTCTTTTGAGAGAAAGTTTCTAGAGCAATCTGAGATCTATATCAATGTAGCTATCCTACATCATCAGTTCATCTCAATTAAAAGGGATTCCCACGAGACTATTTCACAGTTTAATCACTACTTTTATAGGATGTATCAAAAAATGGAGTTTCCCTATATTATATCACAAGAGGTTGTCATCCAAATCTATTTGGGAACAATGGATTCATTAACTTCTACTTTTCTAAGCAGGCTTCCACCTAGAGACATTGATAGCATTGATAAGGTTTTGAAAGAGGTTGTTACATTCACAAAGTAGGAAGATACCCATTTTGGAGGGAACTTTATGTCTTCCTTCACTTTGAATAATATAGTTACTACTACTCCATTTCCAACAATTACATAGTCAGGGTTGTAGACACTTAAAATCGTCCCTAAACACTATATTAATTAATTTTAATATTTCCCATGACATTGTAATTAATTATTAATTAATTAATTATATTGCTCACATTCTTCTACTTATTTAATTAAATTATTTTAATTAAATGAGTTCATTCTCTTAAGTATTTAAATTTAATTTAAATACTCCTAGCCTTAATGTGTTAAATTAATTTAGCACATGATCCTCCATCATTCCCTTTTTAAATAAATTTTGTTTATTTAATCCTCACATCCTATTAATTCCTCTAAACCCATGATTAAATTAAATTTCATTTAATTTAATCTTAAGCCTAACCTAGAGCCTAGCCTATAACCATCATTTTCATCCTCTTAAGCATACTTCTTCTCTAATCCCACTTAATCATTTCTAATCTTCTTCCCAATCCCCCTCATTAGCCTAAGAGTGTGCTCACACATGTGTGAGATGGCATGCCTACACACTCCTCTTTGCACTCTTGTCTCCACTCTTCTTCTCAAGTTTGGTCACACATGTGTGAGCAAACTTTGAATTTTTGACCATTTTCATAGCTTGCATGTCACCTTATGTGGCATCTACATGGATTCCACCTCACCAAGCTCTCTCTTGAGCCTATAAATAGAGGCCTTGTCTGAAGCATTTGGCATCTCCTATTATTGCATTGTTACCATGCCATTTTGAGTCTTGAGTTTTTATGCTAGGGTTTTCATTGTAGTTTGAGTTTTCATAGAAATTACTAGGTGAATACTAACCATTTGGTAGTTGGTTTAGCTTTGCATTTGCATGGTTTAGCTAGTTTGCCTTTGCATTTACATTTTGTTTGCATTTACTTGTTAATTTAGCTTGCATATCTAGTTACTTTCTTTGTTGCATTTCATATTTTCACCATTGAATGTCTTCAAGTATGGCTTTCTCCATAGCCATTTCTTGAGGTGTTCTTCATTTCATTGTAGCTTAGGTTCATATTTTATTATTACTCATATTTGCACATCAACTCAAGAGATTCACTCCATTGTTGTGTTTGGGAGAGCACACCAAACATACCCCCCATCTTAACACACCAATAAGGCCTCTTATGGATACCTTTGTTGAGTTGTAGAGGTGGCTGAAAGGCTTGATTTGTTGGCTGCTTTGAGTTGCAAAACTCAAGCAAGCATTAGTTTGGTTTTCTTTTGTTTTGATGAGTTCTTGTTACATGTATTTGAACTAATATTTTCTTGTTTATTCATGCTCCCAACAAGTCATTTCTTCTAGCATACAAGGGTATGAGCCCCAAAAGACTGTATTATCTAAGCAACATACTTCTCCACCTGCTAAACTCAAGAATAATATGGCTAGAGAGGTTAAGGAAATGAAGGAGATGATGTCTATTTTATCCAATGGACTCATCAAAATAAAGTTGAATTCCTCAAGAAACCAAGGCAATCACCTAAGACAACTTGTTGCCCATAACAATTATTCTCAAAATCACAACAATTTTTTTGGCCTTTATAGTAACATCTATAATGGGAATAATGGTATTATAGGTATGAGTCCAAGTGAAAATGGATATGTGCACAATGATGTTTTAGATTAGCCTCCTCAAATCATGGAGGAAAAATCTTTGTAGTTTAGTGCAATGGTGTTTGAATCATGTGAAAAATCTGTAGGAGAACAAAATGATGAAAATGATCAAGAGGATTTTTTGCTCCCATTCAATGAAGAGGAAGATCATGGACACTTAGGGATACATGTTTATTGCAGAAATAATATGAACACACAAAGTTTGAAAAGAAGAGAAGAAACTATAATGGATGATGTCTCTCAATGGTTGCAATCCACTCCTTTATAGATGTAGGTCTATAATACTCCAATTCATTACTCAGGTCCAACCAAGATTACCCTAACAATTCAGAAGGAATTACATGTAAAGGATGAGGTTTTGAAAGTTTTTATGGATGACATAACAAGAAATTTGAAGCATATCAGAGAAGGTAATAATCCTGACATCATTTTGATTCCTAACTATTATCGCCTCCATCAAAGGATTCATTCAGAGGTCGAATGTGCTAGTTGCCAAGATGCAGTACCTAATGTGTTAGTGCAAGCAAATCAGCCTGTCTAAATTGTTGGAAGTAATGAAATTGCTTCAAGTTTAGATGTTTCAATAAGTATGGATATCCTAAGAAATTTTGAGGACACAAAAAATCTTGAAGTTCCAAAACTCCATGGAGTTGCAAAAATTCTCAAAGTTGCAAAAACTGATGGAAATGCAGAAGATCTCGAGGTTGCTAATATTTTTGAATTAGAAAGTCATCAAGATGAAGATACCAATGCTTTCTACTATGATATTGATTCCCCATTGGATAATGATAAGATACCTCCCTGAAAACAAGATATTTCATTAAAAGAGATGGATGGAGTGCTTAATTTGGTCTCAAGATTGAATGAGAAAATTTTTATTTGTGGGTACTGTTGGCCAAATTTGCCTTCCCACCAAAATTACCACATTTGAATTTAAAAGATAAACAACCACTTCCCATGCTTTTTTATATTCAATTCCATGGAAATATAATATTGTAAGCTCGAGTGCTAGAAGTCAAAGGCCTATGGTGCTAGGAAATTGCATAAGATCATATGAAGAAAGTATGGAGTGTTACGATGTTATGGTGGTCTTAAGATCTGGGAGCCCAAATTGTGAAGGTAAGATGCTACGACGAGGGGTCCACTATAAGATTGTAATATCAAAATGATTGCAAAGGTCATTGTAGAATTGGTAAAGTGAAACATAAGGTTTACAATGTTACATTAGAGTTGTAAGATTGGGGAATTGTAGGATCGAGAGAAGAGAGAGAAAGGCTTAAGATTCTATGTTGATCGAGTGGTCAGAGGCCTTAGAGGTATCATTTGTGATGTTATGACAGAGGCCTTAACCCTAGCATCTAGAGGGAGAAATGTTAGTGATACGTTGCTAAAAAAGTAAGAGGATATCGTAAGATCAGGGAATCATAGGATCGTAAGGCCAAAAAATGAAGACATGAGATATTACGAAGCCTCCAGATTCTATGAGATTGTAAAGGGAAATTTTCTTGATTTTGATCTTACACTTGAAAGACACGTGTCTGAGGAGATAGCACTACAGTTGGCATTAGCAATTGGGTTGAAATTTTTTGTTAGCTGCCATAGTTAAGTCCGAGGGAGGTGCAGTTAGTTAAAGTGATATGGTCAATTGCATGGAGATATTGCTGAGGTGGCAAAATAAAATAAGATTATTGGCTCATGTGGTGCATCTTGGTTGTAGGATTTAGTTGACCTATTGACTATGCTGGTTCATCAAGCCAACTATGAAGAAGTTATTTTTTTTTGCATGATTTGATCTTCATGATTGATTTCAACCACTCTCCAATGAATGCCATGCCTAGTGAATGGTGGAAAACACTCCACCATCTCAAGTTTTATCCATCTACTTGGTCAAAATGATTTAATGGCACCATTCTATCTTCTCAAGGCTCTTATTTTGCAAAAAATATTGGATTTCATTGTATTTGAATCTATACTAGGATAACATTTTCCCTAGAACTGTATGATTATTCTTTAAAACATTTAAGATAGTGATTGGGGAGTAACTCCAGATATAAATATCTTAGTTATGCCTAAGTTATAAAGGTATATTTTGTAATCTTTATAAGGGTTGATCTTTGTTTGATTCTCTAGTATTTCTTGCATGTGTACTATTATAATTTCTTATGCCTCTGAACAATTGTAATCCTTTGTTGAGTCTCTTTTATCCATTAACACATTGTGCAAGGTTCTTTGCCTCTAGTTAATGTTTTTGTCTATGTTTTGCTATTTGCATGATTGTATCTACTTTTAACATTTGAACAATATTAAGTAGAGTTCCTTCCTATAGAATTCCTTTGTTGTCTTATCTACATGTAATTATTGAATTAAGCAAGGTCTGAATCTATGTTCTTTGAGGTCACAACTATTTTACTATGCATTCATAGGTAGAGATAAGTTCAAACACTTTATTTTGGTGCATCACCCCTTTAGGTTAGAGTAGGTAGATTTTCTTTCATGGATCCCTTCTCCCTTTTCCTCTCTAAAAGTAGTTAGGTGCACCCTAGTAGCAAAGGAAGCCAACCTTCTTCGGAGATTCCAACTCATAGTTCAAGTCCCTTAGCTTGGAGGTTGTTTCCATGTTTCACAAGGTTGTTGTTAGGTAAAAATTTGGACAAGGGTGCAAACTTTTGTGATAAATTTTTTTGGCATGCCTCGTGTGACTAAGTTCAAGAAGATTTCAAGTTGATGTTTAGGAAATAGTGTTGCTCTCAATATTCGAGGCCTAAAGAGGCTCATTTCCAAAAACACTTAGTGACTCTACACCCTTCATATCTGGTTCCAGATTGAAGTTTCTATGATTCATGCCCAAAGTTGAAACAAGGGCATTTTCTAGACGTAATTTTCAGTATCAAGAACTCTCATATTTAAATCCTAGAAGAAGAAAGACTAGATTGTCTCTATCACTAGTTAGGAGTACAAAATAAATACATATCCTTGCAAGGTCAATTTCTACTCCTCATGTTGTGAGATCTCAACCTAAAAAGCCAACATCTCATATTAATAGACTACTTGTTTATATGGCTAGAGCTCATGTTTTTGCCACTTTTAATGGTAGAAGTCCTCTTTTATTGGCCCAAAGACATGACACACCAGTAGCTACACTCAAAAGTATACCTAAATTTACTGGTGAAACTTCTATCTCTCCATTGGAACATATTCATGAGGTTGCAAATGTTTGTAATATCCATTGTATTACAAAAGATGATGTGGCCATTAGACCCTAGCTTCATCTTTAAAAGGAAAAGCCCTACAATAATACATAATTCTATCACATGGTTCTATAAAAAATTGGGATGGATTAGGAGTAGGATTATGTAAACACTTTGAGGACAAAAGTGACAATTTGTCACTTTTAGAGCAGCTAAATACTATAAAAAGAGCCCCCCATGAATGTATCACTGATTTCAATTACAAATTTCAGAAAACATGGGATAGAATACCTACTTCAATGAAGTCTACCCCTGGTAATGCCTTCTTACATTACCTTGAAGCTTTTAACAGTGACATTGCCACTGCAATCCAAATCATGGGAGGAGACACTTTACCTAATGCTTATGAAATCAAAATAAGGGAAAAAAACATATTGATACAAGGAGGAAAGTTAGCCCCAATGCCCTTTATGCCCTTCTTCCTTGATGTCCCAAATCACCAGCTAGCAATGACCCCTATTCCCATAACTTCTATATCACAACCCCTTGCTATAGTCCCTCAAGCTTCCACATCTTCAAATGGAATAGATGAAATCAAGGAGATAATGTAGTCTATGATGGTGAAAATAGATAAAAGATTGCAAGGACAATAGAAGAAATTGGAAGATAACTTCTCTATGATGTAAAAGGTGGGCAACAAAGTGGTGACATCGCAAAGGCAACAAGCTCAAGGTAGTAAGGCTCATCAATTGCAATATCAAACACTAAACAATGGTAGGCCTCCACATCCTAATTATGGGAACAATTATTTTGATTAGAGTAGGCAGAATAGTCATGCCCAAACCTCAAATGTAAATCCAAAGTAGGGCCATAGTCCCTCAAAACAATATGGCCCAAGATCAAGATTTTTGTCCTTCCTGCAATTACTCCTATGCCTATTGCATGTGTTAGAAGGATGAATCTTATTTTTCTTTGACCATTCAAGAGCCTATAGTAGGAAAATCATACAAGGAGAACTAATCCAAAGATGCCCCATTTATGCAAAGACAGGGTGATTGCTCCTTTATGAATCATCAGGTGGAGGAACATTGTAATGTAAACCAAGATTCCATTGCTCACAACACTAGGAGCAAAATAAGAGCTATTAAAGATGCTACCCCTCCTCCTAATCAATCTTCAATGTCAAATGTAGTTCCTCATGTACATTTAGTAGATGATCAAGCCAATGCTCCTCTACAGAAAAAATAGAGTAATTCTAGAAGAGATGTGAATAGTCCCCAAGTTGTTCCATCTCAACCTACTACACATACAGTTTCCAAGGCTTCTACCAAAGTACCTAATGCCTCATTTAGTGTAGTAGAATAGATGAAGAAGACAAATATGAATATTTCCATGTGGGATGCTGTTGCTACTATACCCATGCAAAAGAGGCTATTGCAATAGGAGTTGGAAAGTATTGACCTAAAGGATCAACCACCTAGCATGGAAAGTGCCACAAGCCTAGTACAACCATCAAAGGAGGTAGAAACAAGTAAAAAGGTTATGCCTCATCCATTTTATGTTTCTCTAATAATAGGGGATAAGCTAGTCCACAATTGCATGATTGATTCAAGGGCTATTAGTTAAGTGATGCCTAGGTGTGTTTCTAATGCTTTACAATTGAAATATGAGCCCATTGTTAGGGATGTTCTACAATTGGATGGTAGTACTATCAAGATTGTAGGGATCCTTAGGAATGTGGGAATGGCCCTACATTAATACCCTAGTTGCACTATGAGTCAAGATATATCCGTTGCTGAAGTCAAGCCACATTTTTCCATTTGTCTATCAAGAGACTTCACTACCAAAATAGGTGTTTAGATATCTTATGATTGGTCACATGTTTTTTATAAAAAATATATGGGACCAAGGCTTTAATCAAAGTAGAGCCTTTAGCCTTCCATCATATTGAACCCTACACCCCTAATCTCATCAATATGAATTACACTATCCTAGAAATGGATGAGAATGACATAGTGAATGAGCCTACCACTTCTCTAGTAGAGAGAGATACCTAATTTTCTCTTAGATGAATGGGCTAATGCATATCAATTTGATCCCATATCAGAAAACCTTGAGACAAGTCTTGGTACATATTGTATGTCAGAAAAGGATGCTCTTGTCCCTGACCTTATGAAAACCAAAGAAGATGTGAGTGGGATATGGAGTATGTATTTTGGTAAATCAAGGAATAAGAATGGATTAGGGGCGTGTGTGATGTTGATTTCAACTGCACAAGTAAGGTACTAATTCTCTTTTAGACTCTAGTTTAGTTGTACCAATAATGTGGCTAAGTATGAGTCCTTGATTCAGGGTCTTCTACTGGCTCACAATAGAGGAATTCAAACTTTGAGTGTATATGTAGATAGTGAGTTGGTGGTTAATCAAGTGAGAAATTAGAATATCACTATGAATGGCTTTCTCAAGTCTTATAACATAGATTATTCAATTTTCTTGAAAGTTTTGATGCATTTAATATTCAGAGCATCCCTAGAAAAGAAAATAGACATGCTAATAGGTTTGTAGTAGTAGGTGCATCTTATGATGTACCAAGGAATCTTGAGGAAGTGAACAGGCAAAAAATCAAAGTGGTAGTTAGGCCTACAGTTCTTAACAATAACACCAATTGGAAAGTTTTTGAATTTGATGCACAAATTGTACATTTCTTGTAGAATGAGGCAGAATTCTCGTAGAGAAAACAATCTAGGTTACATGACTAGTATGGAGATCAGATCATAAATTTTAGTTCCAACAAGTTTCCTAAAGGTCTTATTACCTTAGAGAGTGTTTTTAACCTTGATGACCAAGCAAGAGGTAGAGTCATGAACTTAGCTATTGATAAATATGATTATACACCAGTTGTGGTTGTTGATGGAAACACCTTAAACTTAGGGAAGGTATGCTCTAAAACTAAGCAAGAAAATTTGAATGATATATTTTCTTGGACATATGACGATTTAAAAGGTTTTGACCCATGGTTGTTTCAGCATACCATAGACTTAATTGATAGTGTCAAACTAGTAAGACAAAAACAAAGGCCAGTGAATCCTAAAATTGAGCCATTAATGAGAAAAGAGTTATCTAAGCTAATTGAGGCTAATATAATTTTTCCTATCAAGCACTCATCATGGGTAGCAAACCTTGTCCTTGTTAGGAAGAAGAATGGAGAGATTAGATTATGTGTGGATTTTATGGATCTTAATAAAGCTTCCCTTAAGAATCACCATTCCCTTCCTTCCATGGAACAAATTTTGTCCAAGGTCAGTGGCTTGGAGAGGTTCTCATTTCTTGATGGATTCTTTGGTTACAATAAGGTGATGATCAAAGAGTCTAATAGATACAAGAGTGCATTTACCACCAAGTGGGGCACCTTTTCTTATAGTAAAATGCATTTTGGGCTAATGAATGTAGGTGCCACATTTTAAAAGGCAATGGAGATGGCCTTCAAAAACATGATTGAAAAGTTTGTATTGGTTTACCTTGATGATATCATAGTGTATTCAAAAAATGTAGAAGATCATTTTGGTCATCTCAAACAAGTGTTCATAAGGTGTAGAGAGTTTGGGGTATCCCTTAACCCAAGAAAGTGTATCTTTGTTGCCAATCAAGGAAAACTATTAGGACACATTGTTTCAAAGGATGGTTTAACTATTGATCTAGAGAGAACAAATGTGATACTTTCTCTTTCTCTTCCTAGTCATAAGAAGGGTTTGCAAAGTTTTCTTGGTAGAATAAATTTTATGAGGAGGTTTATCTCTAATTTAGCTACCATGGTGAAACCTCTTCCAACCATGATTAAAAAGAATATGATCTTTTCATGGACCAAGAAAGGGAAGGTAAGATTTGAAGAGATCAAAGCAGAAATAGTCTTAGCCCCTACTCTTATCAATTTGAACTTTAAGAAGGATTTCATTCTTTATACTTTAGGTGGTGAATCAATTATCTCTACTATCTTGACTCAAAAAAATGATAAGAATGAAGAACAACATATTGCCTTCTTTAGTGAAGGGCTTAAAGGATATGAAGAAAAATATAGTTATGTAGACAAGCAAGTCCTTGTAGTCATCAAAGCCTTGAAAAATTTTAGACACCTTCTATCTTATAATAAGATTGATTTGTTGGTACCCCACAATGGTGTAAAGGATTTCCTTTTGAACAAAGATATTAGTGAGAAGAGAGATGGTTGGATTACTAAAGTAATAGAATATGATGTTGACATCCAGATTACCAAGTTGATAAGAGGGAAGGGATTGTGCAAATATATGATTTTGTCTCAGTAGTTAGATAAGGAAGTTGCCATGATATTGACAGAACAACAAGAAGTAAGAAATGGTAATCCAAAGAATTGGATGAATGAAATGATGAACTTCTTGATAGGAAGTGGATACATTCTTCTCTAGTAAGAAAAATCTTGAAGCTCTTCCTTTTCATCCCATTTAGGTGGACCAACCTTTTGCTCAATGGGGATTAGATTTTATAAGCCCTATCAATCCTTCTTCCAGCTTTGGTCATAACTAGATTTTAGCTACTATAGATTACTTTACTAGATGGATAAAAGCAATAGCATTAAAGGATTTCACATAATCTTCTGTTATTGAATTATTTGATGGAATCGTGACCAAGTTTGGTGCCCCTTCAACCATTATTTTAGATAATGCAAAATATTTTGTAGGAGCTCAAATTTGTTCATGGGTAGTTGATCATAATGTCTACTTGAGCACATCCTCAAACTATTACCCTCAAGGCAATGGATTGGCTAAGTCATCCAAAAAAACCTAATAAGGATTATGAAAAGGACTATAGAGGACAATCAGAGATGTTGGCATCAAAAGTTAAGGACAACACTGTGGGATGATAGGATAACACCAAGGAGGGCCATGGGAAATTCACCTTTTATGTTGTAATATGGTAGGGAAGCAATGCTTCCAATTTCATTAGAGTTTCCATCCCTAAAAATAGCTCATCATTTGGAGTTAATGGAAAATGATGCCATGATAGTAAGAATAGTAGAACTAATGGAACTGGAAGAGAAAAGGAAACATGCCATGCAAACCCTAGAAACACATCAAAAATAGGTGAAAAAGAGTTTTGATAGGAAGGCTAGGGTTAGAATCTTTAGAGAAAGTGATCTCATATTGAGATGGGATATAGAAAAGGAAAAATTGAGGAGGAACTCAAAATTTGATACACTATGAAGTGGTCCCTATGTGGTTATTAGTTGCAAATAGGCCAACACTTTTCTATTAAGCAGGCCCCATAGTGAAATTCTGCCTATTCCAGTTAATGGAATATATCTTAAGTCCTACTTCTAACAAAGGATGAGCACTTCATGTATATAATTTAGGATAGTTTCCTTTCTTGTTTCTTGTTTTCCAAGAAGTGCATGAGTACATGTGTTTTGTAGAGGTTGCAAAAGATTTTTGGTTCCTAGTTCCAGTTGTAGAGAGGTAGTTTTGAAGTTTCTAGGTATGTTTTCTACAATTTTTGGGGTTTTGCTAGACATATTTTTTCATTTTTATGACTTTGTAGCATAATAGATACTTCAAGCCATTGGTTTATGCATTTCTAGCTTGCATCCACTTTGAGTCACCAGAATTGTTGGCCAAATTTGCCTTCCCACAAAAATTATCACATTTGAATTTAAAAGATAAACAACCACTTCCCATACTTTTCTATATTCAATACCATGGAAATATAATATTGTAAGGTTAGGAGCCGAAAGTCAAATTCCTATGATGCTATGAAATTTGGTAAGATTGTGTGAGGAAAGTATGGAGTGTTGTGATGTTATAGTGGTCATAAGATCGAGGAACCCAAATTGTGAAGGTAAGATGCTACAATGGTCATCATAGAATCGGTAAAGTGAAACATAAGGTTTACAATGTTATGCCGGAGTTGTAAAATTAGGGAATCATAGGATCAATAGAAGAGAGAGAAAGGCTTAAGATTCTATGCCAGTCGAGTGGTTCGAGGCCTTAAAGGGCTCATTTGTGATGTTACAATAGAGGCCTTAACTATAACATCAAGAGGGAGAAATGTTAGTGATACAATGCTATGAGAGTCAGAGGATATCGTAAGATCAAGGAATCGTAGGATCATAAGGCCAAGAAATGAAGTCATGAGATATTACAAAGCTACTAGATTCTATGAGATCGTAAAGGGAAATTTTCTTGATTTTGATCTTATGTTTGAGAGACATGTGTCCAAGGAGATAGCATTGCAGTTGGCATTGGCAATTGGGTTGACATTTTTTGTTAGCTGCCATAATTAAGTCTAAGGGAGGTGCAGTTAGTTAAAGTGATATGGTCAATCGCATGGAGAATTTTCTAAGGTGGAAAAATGAAATAATATTACTGGCCCATGTGGCCCATCTTGGTTGTAGGATTCAATTGACCTATTGGCTATGTTGGTTCTTCAAGCCAACTATAAAGAAGATTTTTTTTTTGCATGATCTGATCTTCATGATTGAGTTTAACCACTCTCTAATGAATGCCATGCCTAGTGAATGATGGAAAAAACTCCACCATCTCCAATTTTATCCATCTACTTGGTTAGAATGACTTAATGGCATCGTTCTATCTTCTCAAGGCTTTGTTTTGGCAAAAGATTGGATTTTATTGTATTTGAATCTGTACTAGGATAAGATTTTCCCTAGAACTCTATGATTATTCTCTTAAGCATTAAGACAGTGGTTGGGGAGTAACTTTAGTTAGAAATATCTCAGTTATGCCTGAGCTATAAAGGTAGATTTTGTAATCTTTGTAAGGGTTGTTCTTTGTCTAATTCTCTAGTATTGCTTGCATGTATACTACTATAATTTCTTATGCCTTTGAACCATTACAATCCTCTATTGAGTCTCTTTTATCCATTAACACACTATTCAAGGTTCTTTGCCTCTGGTTAATGTTTTTGTCTATGTTCTGCAATTTGCATGATTTTATTTACTTTTGACATTCAAATGATATTAAGTGGAGTTCCTTCCTATAGTATTCCTTTGTTGTTTGATCTACATGTAATTTTTGAATTAAGCAAGGTCTGAATCTATATTATTTGAGGTTACAACATGTTGATTGTGCATTTATAGAAAGAGATAAGTTAAAACAATTTATTTTTGTACATCACCCCTGTAAGTTAGAGTAGGTAGATTTTCTTTTATGCATCCCTTCTCCCCTTTCCTCTCTAAGTGTAGTTACATGCACCACGATAGCAAAGGAAGCCAACCTTCTTTGGAGACTCAACCTTATAGTTCAAGTTCCACAACTTGGAGGTTGTTTCCATGTTTCACAAGGTTTTCCTTAGGTAAAACTTTGAACAAGGGTGCAAATTTTTGTGACAATAGGTATTCTACACATATATTAGACCATGCACTAACCAAATCATAAAGAATCCATCCATTTGGGTTTCATTCAGAAGTAACTTGCCCTAATTTATTGTTAGCTTGGGAGATTGCAGTGGAGGGTAAGTATAATTTTGAACATGCTTCTATGGGATATGATGGAGAAAACACCTTTGTTAATGATATTAATGAATCCTATAATTTGAAAGGAAGGTATATGATTGATTTTACTAATAGCAAGGAGCCTAAAGGTGACAATATAGAGACCATGAAAATAATGTTCTATTTTTTGGGGCTTGTTATTATAGCTATATTACATTAGTGACACTAATATTTCCGTGTGCACATGGAGTTGTGTACCATGAGATAAGACCACTAGAAGGAGAAATTACAATGTGTGAGTGTACCCCTATGGTGGGGGACTCACCAGATTTGGTGATATCTTCCCATTATCGCTTTCTATTTGATGATTTTCAATTTGAATATGATGCTAAAGGTAAGAGAACTTCTTTATCAATTAATCATGGTCATGGAGAGTTACCATAACTTCTGATTTTGTGTGATTTGTGCTTGCATTTTGAACAAAGATTGTCCAAATTTTATTTTTCTGAGTACAAATACAAGTCAAATTTTTTTAGGACTATATGGGGTGGTTCATTATTACTACACATAATGGGAAATATAATGACAATTACCCCACATTCTTATTATTTAGAGTTTTCTATATATATGTTTTTTTGTTTTGTTTTTTTAAATTTTTGTTGTCACTTTAGTTAGGTGTTAGTTTTCTTTGAGTCGAGTCTTTTTGTTTGGGTTTTTTCATTTTTCTTCTTTTTCTTTTTTAGTCTTTGAGTTAGGGAATCAGTTTATTTTGTTAGGGCTATTTCCAACATGTGGTCCATCCCAACTAGTCTCGACTTTATGGAAGAGGTATTTCTTTGTCAAAGCATTTAGATTATTTTGTTTCTTGTACCAACTAAAAACAAGTGTTGCTTGTAGTTGTAGAGGACTTATAGTCTTAAAGTTAGAATCATAGATTGATAGCTCTCAACACTTTACAAATTAAAAATTTGATTATCTAAGTCTTTTTTGAATCTAGGTTGACAATAGCAAGGGTTAATTCAAAACTTACTAGTCCAGACAAAGGGTCTATTCAAAGAATTGCTAAGATCACTATTTGGCATGAGAGTTTCCTAAGAGTTTATCAAAAGAGGAACATATTGGTTATCAAACTAAAGAAAGAATCAGAGAAATGACACCAATGCCTTGGCCACATAGTCTAAGCATGGTCAAGGTCCAGAAAGAAAACACAAAAAACAAAGATGGTGTTAAGAATGAAAGATTCCAAAAGGTTTGAGAAAGGTAGTTTGACAATAGGGATATGCCCTCCAAAATGGCTTCATGAAAGAATGAAATGGAAACATGCAAGCTCTATGAAGCAAAATCCAAAGATTACTTAGGACTTGAAATACAAAAAATGATAACTTGTTAAGAGCCCTCAGAATAGATTCTCTCATCTAATCTGATAGTGATGGAAAAACATTTTTATGAGGATTTTTGATCAATGGACCGATGGAGAAAATATTTTTTCAAGTTGCTAGATACTTGTGATAGACTCCACATTAAGAAGTCGAAGTAAATGAATACACTAAGAACACACTGTGCTTGAAGATTCAAGATTCTGAAGTTCTGACTATTAAGGAACTTGAAAGCTACTTGAAGTATTTAGAATTCAGTTGTCATTTGAAACATGTCAAAAGAATGCTTGATGATGAAGAAATGCCTTTGTCATTTCTTCCCTTTTGTTGGGGCTATTTGTTATGGTTTCACAATGCATGCCCCATTTTGAGTCACATAATGGGGATCCCCTAGTTTTAAAATTCCCTATGAGGCATCTATTCTGAAGCCTCGATCATTTTAGACCCTCCCCTAGGTCTAGGTCAAACCCTAGTCTCTAATAGAGAAGTGTCAGGCAATCAAACAAAGATATAAAAGGATCAAGTTTAAGAATTCATGTGCTTAAAGTGCACACATGCACACATGCGCAGGTGCACCAAGTGTGCACATGTGTATTTCACCCCTACTCTAAGGATGCACACATGCGCATGTGTGCACCCTCAAAGGTGCACACCTATGGAGCTGTGCACTTTGGTCCCCCTGGGCACCTATATAAGACCCTCCCACCCTTTTTCTTACACAACGCATAATGTGCATGTGCACAATTGTGTACCTTGTCAAGGTGCATATGTGCACTAGTGCACAACTACACACTTTTCTATCTCCAAGGAAAAATAGCACACTAGCACACCTTCAATTGTGTGCTAGGTGTGCTAGTGTGAAAAATGACTTTTAGGGGGAAACATCCACTATCTTGTCTATTTTGATTGATGTTGACCTAGTTTTTTGGTCAGTCTAAGTCTTGTGGATTCATCTTTGGGTCTTCCAACACAAGATAACCAATGTTTGCTTCTTTGTGCAAATAAAAAGGCATCCTTAACTTGTCAGGGTCATAACTTTTGATCTAGAGCTCTATATTCAAAATTGTTTACATCGTTGGAAAGAAGAATTAAAATATAATTTTAGTCTCTAAAATAGTGAGCCTTTGGCTTCTCAATATTAAATACTGATGAAAGTTTCAACTTGAAATTTTGAGCAGAAGACCTCTGAAAAAGAAAATTAAAAATGCCTACAAAAGCTTGTTAAAAAGATATGAAAAAGTTTCAAACATTTGATCATTTTGGATAGTCTAGATCACCTAGTCTCTAACTGGGAAGGATTAGATAGTTCAAGAGAAGAAGAAAATCAAGGAATAAACTTCACAGTGCATGAAGTGCACATAACACAAAGGTGTGGTACATAACACGCAAGTGCATAGGTCATCATAACATCTTCATTATCAACAAAAATAGAGATCTCACCTAAGCTAGTAAAATTCACCTTTGGAGGATTCACATGTAAGTTTTGAATCATGAATTTACACTAATAACCAAAGATACAAAGGTTGGACACATGAACTAGAACAAGTTCCTCATCTTATGAAACTATTAATGATACTATTCAACACATGTACTTTGGAAGTTTAGATATAAGAAGCAGAAGGAGTTCAAGTCTATGACAATTTTGGGCTATAATAAGGGCATAAATCATCAAAAAGGGAAAAATAAGTACACAAGAGTGCTCTTAAACTTCATCTGAGAAAAACCCAAAAATTGTTTTCAAAATAGAGAACTTTGATTTTTCAGTGAATTGTGCGCCTTGCACAAATTCCCTTAAGGTGCACAAGGTGTGTAGGTGCACATGTGCACAAGGTGCACTTTTCATAGAGGTAGCCTAATTTTTTTGAAGAAGTAATAGTACATCGATAGTTAACTGCTAATTGCAATTTTAAGAGCATTTCATGCACCAAAAACACATTTTGATAGAAGTTCAACTCTTAGAAACATTCAAAGAAGGACAAGCTTCCATTTTTAGAGCTTCTAGTGACTCTCAGATCCTCCTTCTTCTTATCTACTTCTTGTTTCTTTGTTTTAATACATGTAAAGGATCATGCACCCATTAATTGGTATAAATGAGGGTGGAGTCATACTTAGCACCATTTAGAGAGTTAGCATGTATATAACTAGTTTTGTTTTATTAGTTTAGAAGAATATGTTTGCATTAAGAGATCTCTCACTCTAAACACAAATTGAGGAGATGATTTCTTATAAATATAGGGATGTAATATGTATTTTGGGCCATTATTTTGATGCAATAATATATGCTATTGGTGCTCTCATTCTGAATGTAGTTACTCTTTCTAGAGTGTTATTTTTTGTTGATTCTTGTTCATGATAATAATAGAGCCAATGGTTTTTTTTGTGTTGATTTGATTGTGCAATCTTTTAGCTCTAGTGTTTTCCATGTGTTGACAAATTTTGCTGATGTACTGAGTTGGAGAAGAGATCGCCCTATTGTTCTTTCATAGCTTCTTGTCTCACATGAGTGCACTTTCTGTGGCCTATTGATTCAATGAGAAGTGAAACATCTTTTAGTTTTTTAAGTTCCCATAAATGATTCCATCAATGGATTTGAGAAAACCCTGCTCCTATTTTCATTGGTTTCCTACCCCTTTTCAACAATTTGACTTGTAGATGTGTTGTTACCATGGTCTATGCCTATTAGGAATTTCTCTTTCAAGTTATTTTCTTTCATCTCTCATTACCTTATCTTCATTATTTTCTTTTCTAACACTTGGTTAAATTAGGAATTCATTAGTTGCATTGTTATATTGTACTTATTTAAAAAATGGAAAATACCAAAAACATATCTCTTTTGTGTTTAATTTTGAAACATCAAATAGATTGAACATGTAACGCCCTGCCAAGGGATCCAAAGAATTAACCTAAAGTTTCACTAAGTTTGGTAGCATTTTTTTTTTGAATCATAAAAGTAAAAACCATTTACAACATATGCATCTTAATGGAAGCAATAGCAACATTTAACTAAAAGTAAACATAAACATACATAACAGGTTACATTCTTCAAGGATCCCTTAATGTTGAATCACAATTAAATCAACTAATGTTAATTCCATCCAATACCAATCCACATGAAATAATAATGAAAATTCTAACATTCTTAAAACAATGTACTTTGTTCCAAATTTCCTTTAATAAATTACATTTCAGGATGCTCAATCATCCACTGTACATGTCACAGGGTATGAAAGACATGAAAGAATATTCATGTGTGTAAATAAAGTACATCATCCTATTTTAATCCATGATGCAAGTGCAATAAAGTAAATGAAACCAAATACCATACATGATACATCATGATAGAAGATAAAAACATCTATTGTAAAAGATAACCATAAATCATAACACATAATTATCTAAGTGCATGGTTCCTCTCAACTGTAAATATCATCATTAGACCATCGTGGGCCCTAGCCATCCCTTCATGCATAACATTCCAAATCAACGAAGAGATCATCCGTATTATCATAGTAGGAATGTCACTCCTAAAACATACTACATCATATGCAGAAAGAAACCTAATCATGCAAAATAAAGCATAAGTAAATAACATCATCTATCATATGCTAATCATCAATATAAGGATACATGTCCACCATCATAATCCATGAACATAATGAAGATAGATGCCAACAAAGAGTGCATCAACCACAAGGTCTCAGATGGATCTCAAATGGTAAGAGTGAAGAAGCACTACCACCCGACCGTGTGGAACCTAAATGGCCCACTCCCACCACACTGAGGAGATAATCTCAAGTCCCAAATAGGATATCAAATCACATAACACAAATACTCTTTAAGTCTAGGAATCCTAAAAGTATACTAACTCAAGGTTCCAACACAAACCAAAATCTAATCCCAGATGCACAACAAAGACATGTAGGAAACCTACTATGGAAGCAGGAAAGTGTCATCGCACGGATCACGCTAGAGTTACCTTGGTAGTCTCTCTATAGACCCCGACCCCCTAGTGATCCCTATGAGGCCACTAGTATCCACTCATACTAATGAGGCATACTACGAAATGCAATGTCGCAACCAAACATTCTCTCTACTCCCATCCTAGTCTGTACTAGCACTCGAGGGATGGGTGAGACCAAATGATTATCTTATTACATTCATTTAAGTTAGTATTAGGTGTAATGTTTTCACTTATTAAAACAACTTACAATGAGTTACCCTGGCAGCCACTTAGGGCCCCAGCCCCTATTGCAAGTGACTTCCTAACACTACATGTAGATAACATACCCTAAGCTCATGGAATCATAAATCACAAAATCACCACAGTCCTATACAAGTGACTGGAATAATACCAAAAGATAATCCACAATAAGAGCATCAATCTCCATGAGCAACTGAAAAGCATCCAATGATAATCATGACCACAATAGTTCTCTATTGGCAACTGAAGGTATCAATGATAATCACAATATCCATTGGTTCTCAACAAGAAACCAAAAAGTATCTCAAAGTAATATTGATCGAAGACTCCAAAATAGTTGAGTCAAAACATGTCACAACATGACATCATCAAGATCAAAACAAACACTTCAGTCCCACTAAGGCAACTGGAAAGTAATCCAAATATAACTGATCGATAACTCATAAATGGTTACATATATCACAACTTACACAAGAAGACTAAAAACAATATCGATCAGCATACCATCACATAACCATGGTTGAGTTTAAAAGATCAAGATCAAAAGACATCATCGTGACATCACAATCATAACCCTCGAGCTTCTGGTACATGTCCTATAACTGGTCAACAAACTAGTCAACCCAAAAACCCAAAATAGATAGCATAGAGAAAACACAAAATGCAAGCACATGTTTGGGTTTGTTTAAAATTTCTTAGTTGAATTGGGTGTAGGGTTTCAGTTTTTGTTTAAGAGTTGAGTATCAAATGAGGAACATTGTTCATCTTCCTTATAACTAACCTGTGTAATAGTTTTAATAAGTTAAAGATTTTCCCATAACTCTTAGAATTTCTATTTTCTAAAGTGCCTATAGGATAAATATGTATTTGGAAAATATTCCCCCATCGAGTTTAATGACTACAGTTTATCTTCATAATAATCTATCCCTCACAACTAGATTGAATTAAACAATTAAATTAAATTTATATTATTAGAGTAAAACATTACAAAATGATTAATTATAAAAAGAGGTAATCTATTATTAAAAATTTCATTTATAAAAAATATATTAATTAATATTATATAATAATAAATATTTAATAATATATAATAATTAATATTTAAAAGTTATTAATATTTAATAATTTTAATAACAATATATAATATTAAAGTCGAATCACATATATCAATTTAAAAACAAAACAAAACATAATATACATTTATTAAACTGCTCTCGTGGTACGCAAGTCCCTGCTGTTGCAGGGCTTGCAATGACAGTAGGTACATCATACCCCCTATCGTCGCAGTACCTGTGACAATAGGTACCCTGCGAGGATAGTGAGCATGGGGCGCAGGTTTCGTCCCCCCCAAAAATTCAATTAAATTTTTTTTAAAAAAAAGTTTTTAATAAACATTCTGCCCCAAATGCAATTCGAAATTTATTATTTTTTTAAATAAAGAATTTCATTAAACATTTTTCCACTGTGATTATAACAACAATGTTTTTAAATATATATATATATATACATATATATATATATATATATATGTATGCAAATTTGTAACATATATGTATATTTTTAAAAGAAAACATATACATAATTTTTAAACAAAAAGGGCTCTCCAATTTTAAGAATTTTCCCTATAATGATCATTCTTTAGATTTTCCTATTAATCCTCCTAATAGGTTTATCCATAAGCATCTGATACCATAGTACCATAGATTCTTTAGATCTATGCATGTGGGATTCCCTCATATAGAAATTTAACTACCCATGACAAGAATGCATACAACCAAGATATTCAACACATGAAATCTTTAGAAAGCATTCAGAAGACACGAAGAAGACAGAAAGTGCAAGAAGCGAAATATCATATGCCAAAATCATGAGTGTCTACCTGGACACTGATGCTAAATCACTTCTCCTCAAAAATTGCAGAATAAGATCCTTCCTTCTCCAACATTCTCGGGTCCTCCAAACATGCTCCCAGAGCTTGTAGGAGTGCCTAAATATAAAGAACTCTCAAGAAGCACCTAGAATGTCTCTAGAAACAACCAGAAGATGAGATAAGCGTTGACAACTAAGCACGAGCTTTTTCCAACCTTCTGGATGAGTCACAAGGTTGTAGACACCATGTGCTTAATTGTGCGCTAACTCTTGTGTTGTAGAAATTATTGCAATCAAGAGGTGCGCTTACTCTTAGGTAGACTTATAACTTCTATTTTAATTCTTTATTATTATTATTAATTTAATTTTCTTTTATTTAATTCTTTTACTCAATTAATTTCCCATTTAATTAATTAAAATCAAAATATCTAAAGATCATAATATTATATTTTCCAAAATAATTAAATTATGAAATAAATATTTTAATTTAAGACTGAATTAATAGAAAATTCACCATAGACTTCCAAAATAAAATATGAAAACCCATTATAGAACAATCCACACAAAATCAGTCTAAAGGGTTAAAATCACGAATTATGTCATCTGACACATTCAGAAGGTAAAATATCTCAGATACTTGTCCTACATCTCTAGGACAAATGGTTTAAGGGTTTAGGATTTGGACTTGATAATTTATCTCCCCTCTCCTACTATTGAGATAGTGTGATAGGGTACGTTGATCCTGGCAATTTAGGGAAGTTGATACCCGGTACCTGCAACCTGCATAAAATCTATGCATGTACATACTATATATATATATATATATATATATATATATATATATATATATATATATATATATATATATATATATATATATATATATATGCTAAGCTAAACAAGAAGTGGTTCATCGTGTAGATCCCGACTAGCAAGTGACTACGACTCCCTTCCTTAACCACATCAGAAATGCCATACATAAATAGAATAAACACGCACACCATACACATGCAAGTATGGGGTAAGTTTCCATAAGAAAATACATGAGATAATAAACCATCTAACTAATCATCATCAATAACTAAAAGTAATGTAATAATTATCATGCATACATGAAATGTAAAGTCTAAGTAATCACCTCATATATCAACTGAATCTGTAATACAATATCTGATAGTCTCAAAACAATGCTACTAACCATCAACATAAAACTAGTCTAATAAAGTTCAACCATGATAGCAATAATGTATCTAGAAAAATGTGAACAAGGGCAGGCACTACAGAACATCTTTTCCAAAATTGGTCAGAACCAGCAAAGGCCTCCATGTGGAAAAATACATTTATCTTCAATTGAGCAGATTCTAGTAGTTTGCAAGATCACCCGAAACCATGGATTTGATCTTAGATTAGTTTTTCAAGAGAGGAGTTCTAAAGGATTCTTTCCATTAAGCATCGTGCAAAATGACACCTCAACAATGAACCAATGAAAAAGTTTTTTAGAAAAAGGCTTTCTTTCCTCAAAATTTTGAATTAGTCGAGTGACTATCCAGTGAGCTATAGAGTTTTATTACACACAAAAACTTGAACACAAATGCACACCAAAAATTGGAAATAATTAATACAAGATAATCTATCTATATATAGTAAAAAAACAAACATATTTAATCCATATAATACAAGATTCTTGAGTTGCATTGTGACTGTCCACAAATTTACTATAATTGTTAAAGCTTTTAGCATTCAAATCTTCACTCTGAAGTATCCAAACTTGCACAATGAACAAGGAGGGATTATATTCATTTCTACTAACTATTTCAACTAATTTCCAATTTCTCCCAATAGTTTGGAATATTTTTTCACTTTCTTGCCAAAAGTTGTAAAGCAAATTTTCAAAGTTGCAAAGATGTCATTAACAACTTTTTGTAACTATGAGCAGCTTTACACATATCATTCTTCCTTAAAACCTAAAAGGTATATAAATATTTTTAGGGTATTTTTATCCTAGCTAAACCCTAAATATTACCTTCTAACACTTACATCATAATTTTTCATACTCAATCCAATTTTGCATTGTTCACAACATTTTGTTCAAATGAGCAACTTTAGACCAAACTTGGCACATTGGAAAAATCAACTTACTATCCCAATCCAAAATGCAGATGGGGATTTACAAATATACCTTATTTTCATCATGAACCAATTTTGATCCTACAAGATAAAATTATAGGTTTTTCACAACTAACCTTAAGGTGCTCTTGCACCATTCTCCACAAAAAGAAAGAAGTCAAGTCACAACTATAAATATCAATGCCAAATCTATGCCCAACTTATTGAACTTTATCTTAGATATTGATTTAGCTTCTAAGTTAGTCATTCCCTGCCATTTTACCAAGTGTTCCATATACTTTGTTCCTATTATTCATGACCATCCTTGATCATAATATATTTTCTACTTGTGGCTTTGAAGTATTTGGTAACAACAAGTTATCTACTATCTCTATAACACTAGGTTCCACCTTACTCTCATCTAGTGTTGGAACTTTGTAAGGTGCTATGTCTTATACATTTAAAACTAGTGAAAGGCCCATGTCTATTGGTAACTCAATTTTGTAGGCATTATATCCATACTTAGCCAAGATCTTACAAGGACCAAGCCTTCTCATTTGCAACTTATTAGGTTTCCATTTTTCAAACATTTATTTGTTCAAATGGATCATTAATAGATCCCCTATTTTGTATTCTACATATTTCCTCTTTCATCTACCTTCTACTTGTTCTTATTGCTATTTTTTGTCAATGATTTCTAGACTTGGTCATGAACCTCCATAATTGACTAGGAGAAATATTTTGCATAGCCACTCCTCTTGTCCATACCTCCAAGATCTATGAGGTCACATATTCCTCTAGGGTGAAATCCATATACTACCTCAAATGGACTTTTACCTATGGTCCTATTAGTTGTATCATTGTAGGAAAACTCTGTTTGATGGATAATTTAATCTGATGATTAGCTATATTCTTTGGTAAGACACCTTAAGATATTTCCTAAGCTCTTATTAATTACCTCTTTTCACCCATCTATTTGGGGATGGTAAGAAGACTTAAAGATAGGTTTGTTCCTAGTCTTTGCCACAAAATTTTCCAAAAATTTATCATAAATTTGGAGTCCCTATTAGAAACAATGTTGGTTGGCAATCCATGAATCCTTATCACTTTCCTAAAAAAAAAATTAACAATATAGCATGCATCATGTGTAACTTTTCAAGGTATAAAATGGGCCATTTTACTAAATCTATCTACTACCATATAACTATAAAAGCCATTATTAGTCTTTGGTAAGCCTACCACAAAACTCATTCTTATAAGCTCCAATGACCTATTGGGAATGAGAAGGGGCTGAAAGACATACATTTGATAATATGCCCTTGGATTTTTGTGAAATTGTACAAGTTTTTACATATATCCTAATATCCCTATTTATCTTAGGCCAATAATTAAACCTTTGAATTATCTCTAGAGTTTTATTAACCCCAAAATGACCACTTAGACTACCATTATGTTTCTCTTGAATAAGGTTCTCGTTGATAGAGCTCCTAGGTAGATAACGTTGTCCAGCCTTAACCATTAAAACTTATTGAAGTGTATAGTCAACATATTTACTATGGAAGTGATTTTGAAGTCATGACATACCTTGTATGAAATAGAGAAGCCTTAATCTTCATTGTAGAGGTCCTTGAAACTATCCATGTCTATACTTTTCAATTGTATCTCTTGTACTATCAATAGTCTCCTGCTCAATGCATCTGCAACTCTATTTGCTTGCGCTTTTTTCTCTTTATGGTGAGTGTATAAGCTTGGATTTATTCCACCTACTTAATTTGTTTGTGTCTCATATTTTTTCTATGATTTTAGTAAACTCAAGGCTTGGTTGTTAGTATAGACAATAAACTCTTTAGGGATGAGGTAGTGCCTCCATTTTCTCAAAGCCTGCATTAATGCATATAGTTCCAAGTCATAAGATGAATACTTCTTCTTGGCTTCACTAATATTTTCACAATGGAATGCTACTATCCTATCTTCTTGACTTAATAATTCTTCCACTGCTATGTAATTGGAATCACATTCCACTATGAACAACTTCCTAGAACTTCACAATGTTAGGATTGGTTAAGTGGCTATTTTCTCCTTCAAGGTTTCAAACCCTTTTTTAGGTTTCTCTATCCATTAATTTTTTTTTTCATACCACCTTTTATTATGCCTAGAATTGGTACACAAATATCACTAATTTTTTTGGTAAACTTCATGAAAAATTGTGCCAAGCCATGAAAACTTCTTAGCTCTTTGGCAGTCTTGGGAGTGGGCCAATTATGGATTGTTTCCACTTTGCTAGGACCTATATTTAATTTTATCTACAATATAAACAACTCTATATTAACCAATTCCTTCTTCATGTATTCACACTTCTCTAAGTTTATGGCTAGTTTCTCTTCATACAAGCTTTTGAAACTAATATCTAAATGCTTTAGATATTCTTCCTTGGTTTTTCTAAGAATTAGTATGTCATCCAGATTGACAACAAGAAACCTACCAATGGAGTCCTTAAGAACCTCATCCATTAGCCTCATTAAAGTTCTCGGTGGATTATTTATCCCAAATTTTATTACAAGACATTCATACAATGCTTCTCTAGTATTGAAGGTTGTTTTCCATTTACCCCCCTCCTTGATTCTTATCTGATGGTAACCACTTTTAAGATCTATCTTAGTGAAACATCTAGCCCTTCCTTGACAGTCCATCAAACCCCCAATTCTAGCTATAGGGAATCTATACCTAACAGTAATTCTTTTTATGGCTCTTGAATCAATAAAAGCCTCAAAGTGCCTCCTTTCTTGGGTGCTAGTACAGTTGGAACTACACATGGACTGATAGTTTTTCTAATGATCCCATTACCAAGGAGCTCCTACACTTTTTTTACAATTTCCTCATTCTATTGGGGAGTCATCTTATATGAAACCTTATTAGGAAATGTAGCTCTTGGGATAAAATTAATTTGGTGGCTTATGGATCTTTTAGGGGATAATGTAGAAGGTTTCCAATCACTTAAAATTTCCTTAAACTGATTAATAAATTCTTGTACCTCTACAGAGATGTTTGGCTTCTTCTCTAACTTTTCCTCCTTTGGTTTCAATACTAGAGAAAATCCAACTCCATCACCTTCCTTTAGGGTGTTCAAGAACTATTTTTCTCCCACTATAAGCACATTAGGACCTATGGGTTTTATCTTCTCTTCATCTATTATGTATTGGATCTTGAAAGTTAATCTATCATTCTTAAAGGAATACAAATTCTTCTCACCATCATCCATGGCTTGCCTATCAAACTTCCACAACCTTCCTAGTATGAGATGAAAAATATTCATGGGGAACACATCACAGAAGAATTTATCCTTATACCTTCAATTATGCTCATTGAATAAAATATGTTGTCCCTTTTTTTAACCATGTGACTATATAAGGGTTACAGTGTGGGGTTCTCTACAAATTAAGTTTACTATCTGCTTCATCATAAATAATAGTATCAATAGACTCCAAGTCAATGATGATTTTCTACTTGCTTCATATTTTTGCACATAGTTCATTGTCTTCTCATCTCCTTGTGATGATGAATTCTTTTTAGGAAATATGTAGGTAAGGTGTCCCAATTAGTTACAACCGGAACATTTCATTATGGATAAGTAAGAACCTCTCTCTAGTCCATTAGATCTTCCTCTATAGTTGTTGATAGATCCCCTTCCTCTATTATTAGCACCTCTACTACTAGAATCCCCAATTTTCTCTATGAGTTTCAATTATCCATGGGATCTTTGATTTGAACTTCTTCCACCAAAACTTCCTCTATGGTCTCTGCCATCTCTTCCACTACCTTTACCTCTGCTACTTAATTCGTGCTTCTTCTTATTCTTTTATTCAACCTTAAGTGCTAGTTGATAACACTCATGCAATATAATTGGACTCAAAAAACTAATTTCCTCCTATATATTCTATATCAAACCATTTCAATATCTTGGAAATTTTATAGTTTCATCTTCCACCACCTTGGATCTCAAACATAATTTTTTAGAATTCCTCTCTCTCTCTCTCTCTATATATATATATATATATATAAGTTCACATCAAGTCCTTTTTCTTTAGGTTTTGCCTCTTCCTATGTAATTGGACTTCATAGTTATTTGGAAAAAAGGTTTCCCTAATCTTAACCACCATACCCTTCCAATTAGTATAGGGTTTTTACCTTCCTTCCTCCTTCCCCCCCCACCCCCCCCCCCCCCCCCTCTCTCTCTCTCTCTCTCTCTCTCTCTCTCTATTTGTATAAACTTCCACTGGGTTAGGAAAAATCTTCTCATCCTAGATTTAGTAACTTTTACCTTTTGGGCTTCATTAATACCCTCCCACTCAAAATGGTTCTCCATTACCTTTATTTGTTCCATCACCATGTCAAGTGTCATCTTGCCAACAAACAATGACACTCATTCCAATGTTTTTCTTCTCAAGGAATTTTATTTCCTTAAGGAATGGATCATTATGAAATGAAAGATTAGGCTCTAACACTTCATCTTTCACTAAAAAGCCTTTTTGTCTTGATTTCTATTCTTTTATACTGACCTTTCTTTCTACCTCTCTTTTTAATTTTCCACCTCTCCAAGCTTGGTTTTCTAGCTCCAAAGGCTTCTCCTTTAACTATTTGTTCTCCTCTTCATGATCCTATACCTTTTAAACCAACTTTTCATTTATCACCATGGAGGATTCTACCACTAATTTAATTGTTGACATACACTCAAATCACTAGCCCAAAACTAACTGGCTTTGATACCAATTTGATAGAACCACCCTAGTAACCAAGCATCCTAGTAGCCAAGAATGCACAATGGAATCCCAAGCTTCCAAACTGGGTCTTTATGGGTTATAGTTCCCTTTAGACTCACTACACCATTAATAGCAAGGTCAATTCACAATCTTCCCTTTAAGGTGTTCTACCAAGTTAAAAATGCTGTTACCTTTACCCTTAATCTGCACAATGCATTCAAGAAACATAACCTCCAAGTCATATAAAGTTCTTACACAAGTGTGGAGGTCATTTAATTTCACTTGATTCTTTAAAACAGCTTCAAAAATTTCATTTCTGAACCTCTTTTCCTTACCAATCTCCATATTTCTTCAACTAGGCTATGTAGCCTTTTTAGAACTTAATTAGGCTTCTGATTCTAATTTTTAGGGCTTAACTCAAAAAAAAATCCAAAGAGTTTGCCAAAAAAATTCCCATTCCAAATACCCTTTTCAAAACCATAGATAATGTTTTTAGTTTCATTCCTCCATGATTTTATACATGCCTTAGTACAAAAATGAGGGTTTCTAGACCATTTTAAAGTTTCCTTAACTAGCCACTAGTTTGAGGCTTCAAAACTTGACTTCATATATTCAAATGTCCTTCTAACTCTGGGAACACATTTTTTAGTCTCTAGACAACAAATTTGATTCATTTTGTTGATTCATTCAATCACCTCTTTCAATCATCAACTAACTCTTCTTCAAGACCTACAATGGTTGTTATGAACGAACTATAGAGTTGTAATAAAAAGCCATTATTTCCTCAAAACCCTGAATTAGTCAAGTGATTATCCAGTGAGTTTTGAATTTTTATTGCACACCAAAAATAGAACACGAATGCATGCCAAAACTTGGAAATAAATAATAAAAATAATATATCTATACTATAGTGAAAAAAAAACAACTTTAATCCATATAATACAAGATGCTTTATTTGCATTGTGACTGTGCACAAATTTGCTTAAACTGTCAAACATTTTTGTCATTCAAATCTTAACTCTCAGGAAACCAAACTTCCACAATGCAAAAGTATGCCTTATATATGTGTTCCCTAATTGTTTCAACTAATTTCCAACTACTCTCAACTATTTAGCACATTCTTGCACTTTCTTACCAAAAGTTGTCCAACAACTTTTCAAAGTTGCAAAGTTGTCATTGACAACTTTTTGCAACTATGACCAACTTTACACATCATTATTCATTTCAATAAAAAAGGTGTACAATTTTTTTTAAAGGTATTTATTGGCTATATAGACCTCAAGTATGCCCTCCTAAGACTTACATGCCAATTTTTCATACTTAGCTTATTTTTTCACTATTGACAACATTTTGTTCTAATGAGCAATTTTTGGCTGAACTTGGTACATTGGAAAACTTGACATCCTAACCCAATCAAAAAAACACATGGGGCTCTATTAATATACCTTATTTTTATCATGACCAACTTGTGATCTTACAAACCAAAATTATAGGGTTTTCACAACTAACTCTAAGGTGCTCCTGTAACAATAATATGGGGTTTGGATCTCATTGGTAAAATATCTCCTCCCTCTTCTCAAGGATGTACCTATATTCTTAAACATATTGAATGCTTTAATAAATAAGTTGAAGATTTTCCCCTTCATTCTATTACAGCCAAATTAATTTTTGATTTCATTTCTCTAAACATAATCACTCGATTTAGTATTCGAATGAAAAATATACAGATAATGGAACTCATTTAAAAAATAAAGAAGAAAATAAATTCTTGAAAAAATTTCATATTCACTAACATTTTTCTATTCCTTATTTTCCTCAATTCAACATTTAGCTTAAAGCATCTAGCAAGGTTAATAAGAAAATCCTTAGAAATATGGTCGATAAGAATGCTAAAGATTGGCATACACAAATAACCTATGATTTATGGGTCTATAGAACAAGTATCTACACTGCAACATGAACATCAGCTCATAATATAGTCTATAGAGAAGATGTGATTTTTCCTTTAGAATTAGAGATTCCTTCCTTATGAGTTTCATTTAAGGGCATAATTGATAAGGAAAAATTTAGGGAACAATAAGTACAAGAACTCAAAATGATAGATAAGAAACACATTATGACTTACTATAAATGCATTAATAAAAGACACAATGATAAAGTGATTGAACATTCCTTTTGTGGGAGATTTAGTTCTTTATGAAAATTAGAGAAATGTGAATGTCCTACCTAAAGAAAAAGGAAAGTTAGTCCTAATTGGATAGGTTCTTACATTTTCACATAAGTGTATAGCTCTGGTGCACATAAATTGTTTGATATGAATGGTACGCATCTTAAGGAACCTATTAATATTATGAGTTTGTCATGATATTAAGATTATATTTTAATTTTTATTCTCTTCTCTTTATGTAATTGCATTTTCATATTTAGCATTATGTATATTTTCTCAAATACCATGCATGAATTTTTAATTCCTGTAATTAAAATATTACACTTAAAAATGTTAGTGCATGTTATTCTTTATCTAATTCATTTTTATCATTCTCATCCTTATGTTATTAATTATTAAAAAAAAATAGAGACATTAGAGAAGATAATAAGCATGGATATCAATCATGTGCATGTGCGAGCGCACACGCCCCCACACACACACACATATCAACTATTTTGGTATACAAGAGACATTATACAAAATGTACATTAAATATAAAAAATATCTCACTCCTCATCCATGGGGTGGTTGGATTTGGTTATCTTGGATATGTCACATGATGAAAATGGTCTATGTGATGTCAAGGTATGGGTATAGCTCCTAGATGAGATCTGCTCTGACTGTATCCATAGTATAATGTGTACCTCTTTTTTCTCATGATCTAACTACTCCTCATTCTGTCTCCTTAGCTACAATGAGAAGCTCATGGGTGCAAAGATGTCTGTGTGTCTCCCTAAATCTTTTTTCCCCTCATATAATAAATATGATGTGGTAGGTTCTCTAGATGCAAGTATCATGTCTCCTTAGATATCACTTACAAAGTGCCTCCACTCCTCTGAGATCTCTAAAATACAAATCATGTATAAATTATTATATGCATATAACATCAAATCCTTTCTCTCATACCTCTCTCTCTCTAAAATTGGAGGAATGGGTTGATTGTTCTCTATGTGCTCCTATTTCAACCTAGGAGGGGTATGTTTGTATGTGGTCATAATGGTTATGTACATAAGGGAATGACATGCATCAAGAATAATGGCTTCTCCTTTTCTCTACTTCTTATCACTAGTACATCCTCCTCCCCTTGTACCTCCATTAAATCTACCACTAGTGGTGGATCCTCATTATCATCATTACTCCCATTTCCAATCATTCCCACTATCCTTTGGAATATGGAGAATAATCTCTAGAAGTTTAATTTGTGGGGAATATAGGTCTCACTCCTTCATGCTTTAGAATTATAGGAAATCCCTTGATACACCTGTATCCTCTTCTATAGGAGTAATTATGACAACATATTGACTCTTTATATTTTTAATCTCTATATTATCCATTATTGGTCATAGCATGGTCCTTAGACTCTCTCTCTATATCCATGCCCATGGATATGCTAACGCATTGGTCTAAGATGATCCTCCTAAAGACTAAACTACCACAACATTTTGTCATACTAGTAGGGAATCACAATATAGTAATTTATTCCCTCTAGTAGTCTCTATCTATGCATCCATCTAAAATTTTCTTCTATGCCTATTTATGTTGTCAACAGATGGTATGGTATCCATATCACATTGGTACTAGGTATGAATTTTAATGTGACTACAATATAACACATTTTGAATTTCCAATTTGCACTCAATGGGAATGTGAGGACTCTTCATGAATTTATTGGTATAGCTACTAGAAATCCCACTAGCTTAGTGTAGATTATATGCACAAATGCCCACACATGGAAGCGTCTATATGTTGTTAAGCTATGTCTATAATATCTAAAAAATCTACCAAGATCATAAGATTGATGTGCCAACATAATTTGACAAAAAGAATACATTGTTGAGTCCCTCTCCATTCACCAAACCACATTTGTAAGAGGAGTACATAACATAATGTCCTTTATGTCAAGCATCACCATAGTGGAAATTGTACACAACATGGTCTTTCTAACCAAAGAATCTCTAAGGAGTAGTATGCCTCTCAATTTGATTTGTGTTGACCTCCTAGCAGCCCTATATGAAAATCCCACATAGTGCTCAAAGTCTCCCCCTAATTTCTTTTATCCCTCACTCAACCCATGGTTTGAACGTCAGCTCCTATACTAGGATTTGTAAGATCTAATAAATATCCTCCTAGGTGATGGTGATATCTCCCATAGTTAGGTGGAATGTGCAAGTGTCATCATCCCACCTCTCCATCAAATCTAGTCACATGGCATTGTGCTACTATAGCTATTCAAGTTTGGCTATCTAATACAACCTTGTATCCCTCATAATCTATATCATGGTAGCATCTAGCTCTACCATGTGACTATGAATATATTCCATGGTCTATAAAATTTAGTTCTCTCATATAAATGACATCTCCTATAAGTAAAAAATCAACATGATTTTTATCATTGTTTGATAATTAAATAAAAAATCTACCATCAAAACCTGGAAGATTTACCTACATAGTTATAGGTCAACCTTATAGACATAGGTCAACTTTCTATGTATAGGTTGATTTTTACTCCTAAGGTACATGTCAGCTTCCCAAGTATATGTCAACATCTTGTGCTTTTGGTCCAAATAGATCCTTGGGACATCTATAAAAAATTCCTAAATTTACAAAAAAAGAATAGAAATATGAAAAAAAGAAGGATGGGGAAAAAATATTGAGACATACCTGATCTAATTCTACATCATCTACCATGACCTATAAGAGCACCTTCATCTATGAGAGCCCCATCTCTTCCTTCTTCTGCATCTCCTTTTTTCTCCTTCACCTTCACAAGAAGGAGTCACGAGTGATTTTTCAAAAAGGTTATTCACCTAATTTTACCCTTTTATTTAGGTTACTTTATTTATTTAACATAAAAAAGTTAACCTTCTTTTTATAAGCCTTAATTCTTTTTTTTCCCATTTGGTCGTATCTTGAGCTTGAAAGCTCTAATTTGAGTGTCGTTACATGCATTAAAATCATGATTCAGTAAGCTTTCTATTCGAGTACCTATTGACTCTATGGAAAGACATAATTGTCAATTAGTGACAAAACACTTAAGTCATCTAAGAAGGTTGGTTAGTACTATAACCAAGCTTTCCTTTAGTCAACATGTTTCAGTGTAGCCTGAGAAGATTGAGAATATCCTATGTTAATCAAGCCAGCAGTGTGAACCAAGTTCACAATATAAACTAAGTTCTTAGTGTTTACCAAGCTAGTAGTGTGAATCATGTTCATAGTATTTTCCAAGTTCTTAGTATGAACCAAGCATCTAGTACAAGTTATACGTGCTTTAGTGTCACCCAAATACCATAGTGTTACCCGAGTGCTCTATAGAGTATCATGTGAGCTCACTGTATTGCTTTTGCATCAACATAACATAAAAGTGCATAGTATGGCCTGAGCATCAACATTTGGCTGACTTGAAGGTATAATTTGAGTATTATAAAGACATCTCTTATTTAAGTCGACTTGGAATGGAAATATTGTTTGATGGATATATAAGGAAGGAAAATTGATTTATCTAAAGTGTGAATATGGAATACAAGAAGACAAAAAAGATTGAGTAAGTAGGCTACCAAGTAGTATAAAGGGTATAGAAGGGACATATATATCATAGTCAGCTGATTGACATTTTCAAAGGATCTATATTAGTAAATCAGTTGCAATTTTTTTTAATCTTACTTATTGCCTTAGGTTAATCTTCTAACAAGGTGGACCTAGAAGTCCTTTGTAAAGTCTCTTAACAAAGTACATAATTCATTGTATTGTAAAATACTTTCATAAGGTGGACCATATAGTCCTTCATACTACTAATAGAGTAGACCATCAAAAGTGATTAATTGTAAACCCTAACATGCCAACTTTATTACTGTAGTAGTGAAGCAATGTGGGTGTCATCCCCACCCCAATTTTACCTTCTCCTTGGAGGATTTCTAAGTTACGAAATATTGTGTCAAAGAATTATGGTGTTGATTTATTTATTGCTTTATGTTCATGCATGAAAATAGATTGGATAATCTAATAAAGTAAAGAAAAAGTATTCTAAGTGTGAAAAGTTTAAGTGGTTCCTAATTCACCCCACCCCCACTCAGTCAATTGTATGTCATTAGATTTCCAACAATTGGTATCAAAGAAAGGTTATCCTATCAGAGGCTTAACAACTTGAGAGAAAAGATCCAAGGAAATGAAAGTGTATAAGTTAGAAAAATCTATTGAGAATGACAAACTGTTAGGATTAAACCATGTTGGAATGGCTTGGTAATGGCTATGAGTAATTATATTTCTAGATCTAATACCCTAAAATATGATGATGTGGTCGGTGTTATTTTGAGTGAGAAAACTCATAGGAAAACCTCAGGTGGATCTATATTAGGAAGTGCTTTGAATGCACAAAGTCGAGGCAAAATGACTAAGAGAGGAAGTAATTCTAGAAATTGTGGGAAATCAAGAGGAAAGTCAAAGGTGAGGAGGTCTCAATCAAGAGGACTAAATGACTACTGGTACTGTGGGAAACCAGGGCATAAAAAGAAAGATTGTTGGACTCAAAAGAAAAATGAAGGAGATAAACTAGATGGAGACAAGGAGGCAAATGTGCTAAGTAACAAATCTAAAGAGGATTCTTAGCTTCTATCTTTAGAAAGTATTGATAATTCATGGGTTTTAGATTCTAGTGCTTCATTTCATGCTACACCTCATAGAGATTATTTCATTGATTATGTCCAAGGAGATTTTGGACTTGTTTATTTGGGGAATAATAAACCCTGTCAGATTTTTGGAAAGGGAAATGTTAAGATTAAGTTGTAGAATGTGATTCATTGGCTACTACATGAGGTAAGACATATTCCAAGATTGAGTAGGAATTTAATTTCAGCAGAGAAACTCAGTGATGAGGGTTGTGTGGTTACTTTTAATGATAAAAATTGGAAGGTTTCAAAAGGTTTCCTTGTAGTAGCAAAATGTGTGAAAGTAGGCACCTTATATCTTTGTACATGTCATATTGTTCCTTCTACTTTAATTTTTTTAGAGAAAAATGAATGTTCAAGAATAATTTCTATAATTGTAATACAGTGCTATGGCACAACAAACTTGGGCACATGAGTGAGAAAGTTATGAAAGTATTTCATTCAAAGAAAGTTTTACTAGGTCTAAAATGTGTTAATATGGACTTCTGTGAAAGTTGTGTGTATAAAAAACAAAAGAGAGTGAGTTTTGTGAAGATTGGGAAGGAAAATAAAAAGGAGAAATTAGAACTTGTTCATACCAATGTATGGGGACCAGCTTAGGTATCTTCCTTTGGTGGCTCTCATTATTATGTTACATTTATTGATGATGCAACTAGAAAAATATAAGTTTATTTCCTTACACATAAATTTAATGTATTTCAAACTTTTAAGAAATTGAAATGCTTGGTTGAAAATGAGATTGGTAAGAAATTAAAATGTCTTAGATCTAATAATGGTGGTGAGTATTGCAATAATGAATTTGAAAATTATTGCTCCAGTAATGGTATTCGTAGACAAAAAACTATTCCGAAGACTCCATAGGAAAATGGAGTGGTTGAATGCATGAACAGGGCTATAATGGAGTGTATAGGTAGAGGCTATCAATACTACTATATATTTGATTAATAGAGGTCCCTCTACTCCTTTGGGTTGTGGTATTCTAGAGGAAGCATGGACTAGTAAGAAGGTGAGTTATTCTTTTCTCAAGACCTTTGGTTGTGAAGCTTTTGCTCATATAGATTCTAAAAATAGAACCAAGGTGGAAGCTAAGTCAAAGAAATATGTATTTTTTGTATATGGCATTAATGATTTTGGTTATAGGCTTTGGGATTTTGAAAATTGTAAAATTTTAAGAAGCAAGGATGTCATATTCAATGAGAAAGTGTTGTCCAAAGATTTGTTACAGTAACATGAGAAGAAAGATGATGATTATGTAGTGCTAGATGATACTCCAAAAAGATGATGTTCCAACAATTCCTCATGATGTGTAACAACCACAACAACAAATACCACACAACCCCGTGACTATTAGATGGTCAACAAGGCTAAGTAGACCTCTAGAAAGATTTTCCCCCTCTTTGTATTCTATTTTACTAGCAGATGCGAGTGAACTTGAATGTTATGATGAAGTTGTGCAGGTGGATAGTAAGACTCAGTGGGAGTCTATAATGAAAGATGAAATGGACTCTTTGTTGAAAAATAAGACATGGGATTTATACATAATGCCTACAAGTAAAAAGGCTTTACAAAATAAGTGGGTTCATAGGTTAAAAGAATAGGATGGAGGTAATAAAAGATTTAAAGACAAATTAGCTGTAAAAGGATTTGCATAGAAAAAAGGCATTGATTTTAATGAGATATTATCTTCTATTGTTAAAATGACTTCTATCTATACTATTTTAAGTATTGTGGCTACTAAAGATTTGCATTTGGAGTAGCTTGATGTTAAAACAACCTTTCTTCATGGTGATTTGGATGAAGAGATATATATGGCTTAGCCATAGGGATTTGAGGTCAAAGGTAAGGAGAACTTAGTGTGCAAATTGAAAAAAAGTTTATATGGCTTGAAGCAAGCACATCAACAATGGTATCTAAAATTTGACAGTTTTATGCATGAGCATGGATACAATAGGTGTCATTCAGATCATTGTGTTTACTTTAAGAGGTTGGATATTGATAGATTCATTATTTTATGTTTATATGTTGATGATATGCTTGTAGTTGGGTCTAACATGGATCATATTAAGGGGATGAAATGCTAGTTAGCACATGCATTTGCTATGAAGGATTTGGGGGCAGCAAAAACATCCTTGGTATGAAGATTTTTAGAGATAAGAAGAATAGGAAATTGACGCTATCTCAGGTTGATTATGTTGAGAAGGTGTTGCAACATTTTTCTATGGAGAATGGTAAAGCTGTCGGCACACCTTTACTTGGTCATTTGAAGTTGACTGAGGAGATGTGTCCTAAGACACAAGAAGAGGACAATAAGATATCCAAGGTACCCTATGCTTCAGCTGTAAGAAGCTTGATGTATGCTATGGTATGTACAAGGCCAGATATTGCACATATAGTGAGAGTCATCAATAGGTATATGAGTCATCCAAGAATTGAGCATTGGAATGTAGTCAAATGGATTCTTAGATATATGAGAGGAACATCCAATAAGTGTTTACACTTTGGGGGCTCTACTACTAACTTACAAGGCTATGTTGACTCATATTTGGTAGGAGATATTGATACCAGACAGAGTACTATAGGTTATGTATTTACTGTAGGTGGGGCAGTGATGAGCTAGGTTTCTAGGTTACAAAAGTTTAATGATTTATCCACTAAAAAGGTAAAATATGTTGCTACTACAGAGGTAGCCAAGGAGATGATATGGCTTCAATTCTTCTTGGAAGAATTGGGACACCCTTAGAGGGATAATTATTTGTTTATAGATAGTCAGAGTGCCATTCATCTTGCTAAGAATTCAACTCTACATTCAAAAACAAAACACATATAGTTGTGATACCATTTCATTCAGTCAATGTTGGATGATGGACAGTTAAAGCTGGATAAGATACATATAGATGACAATCTAGCGGATATGTTTACAAAGGTAGTGCCAAGGAAGAAGCTAAATTCCTCTTCAACTTCAGTTGGTCTTCTAAACTGAATAGGAATAAAAGAATAGAAAAGTCTTGGATGGTTTGATTTAGTGGGAGCCCCATGTGATAGCAGTATTGCTACAAGATCACTCTCCAAGTGGGAGATTGTTGTTAAGTGTGGAGCTTGATCAGTCCCTAAGTGGAAGATTGTTAGATTGTGGTGACTGATCAAGAAAGTATTGTACATACTCCATAATTCCTTGACTAACATGTAATTATTAATTATAACCCTAAAGTGGTAAAAATATTTGTATAAAAGAACTTAGGGTTAGGGAGTATTTCATTGTGGGTGCTGTAAAAATTGGTTCTTGCAGTGGTATTGAGTTGTGATGGATTACATATAATAATTAGGTTGTAATCATTGGATTTTTATAATATTGGATTTTTTGTTTGGTGAACGTAGCCTAGGGATTGGGTGAACCATGTTAAATCTTGGTGTCTTGTGTTCTTTTCTGCGTGGTCTATTATTTTTTGATATTATTTATATTTGCATGTAATTGTTATTTCTATCCGTGGTTTAATTCTAACACAAACTTGATCTACATATGGCTATGGAACAAGTTAAGAAACTCAAGGAGAAACTTACTCACTCTCTAAATAGAAGAAAACAATTGGCTATAGACATGAATGAAAATCTATACATAGAAGAAAGAAAAGAAGGCATAAGTAGAAAAATAAGTTCAAAAGAAGTAGATGTAGCCTTAGAAGATCAACTAGTAAGGAATGCTACTCTACAAGAAGAAGTGAGAAAATTTGAAGAGGGAATAGGAAAGTCACTTGATCAGGCTATATAAAGTCATGGAACAAAATAAAAAAGCAATAAATGACAAAGAAATGACACATAAAGATAAAATATTACTTGCAACAAGATTAGAAGAAAAGACCAATGAAATCCAATAGCTATGGAAACATCAAACATACATGAAAAATTAACTAGATGATGCAAATCATGAAATCACCAATCTAAGAGAAGAGAATGATACACTCCAGAATGAACTAAGAGATGAAAAGGAACTCAGTGAAAGAAGGTTGAGATCAAAATAAACTATGAATCAATTGTATAAACAAAATTTGAGTAGACCTAAAGGCACTACTGGATTAGGGTATACTAATCAATGAGAATATTCACAACAAGGAGCACAAAAGAAAAAAAGGCCTACATGTAACAATTATGGAAAAATAGGTGATACATCAAATGTTTGGTGGAGTAATACTATGAAACCCAAGTTCAAAGGTCATTGTTATAATTCTAACAAATATGGACACAAGGAAAATGAATGTATAACCAGATCAAAGTTTAAGGAAACTATTTCACATGTCACAAGAATGGTCACAAATATTATGAGTGTAGATCAAATCAATCAAATCCAAATAATCAACACAATGGAACCAGATAAAGAGTAATTATTGTTTGGGACTACAATACATGGGAAAGATGTCATCTATGTTTAGAATGTGGTCATATTGGAGTAAATTATGTAAGGACCCACTTTATGAAAAGACATACTAATGTGAGATGTTATTTATGTAAAAAGGTAGGTCATTTGGAAAGAATCTGTATGAATTGAGGACAACAAATTCTGGTGAAGAAAAAAAGGAAAATCCAAGGTTGAACAAATCAAAACTCAAATGAATCAGAAATGGGTAAGGAAATTAGAGGAAAACACAAGGCAAGACAATGAAACTGTTATCATCCAAATCAATGAGTTGGGTGAAGCATCCACTTCTAACTAAGTAGTCAAGAAGATGGATTAAAATGAGAATTCAAGGAAGATCCTATATCAGTTCTAGATAAGCAAGAAAGAATAGTCCAAACCTACATATTTAGATGCACAAGTTCAAGCAAGTGGACTATGTTTTAACTGAGTGAAAACACAGTTGTAACCAAGTTGTCAATCTTCTTTGTGAAAAGTCAAGTTAGAAACTAGTTCTATTCAAGCTTTACAATGAATAGTTCATGTTAATCTTATGATTTGAAGACCTTGCAAAGCTATCTCACCTACCCTATATAGAGAATTTATTTGGCCCTAAAAGTTTTTTTTAATTTTATAAGAGATGGAATCAAAAGATCATTTTATCACCATGAATTCAGAGATCAGTTTAAGAAGAGTTATTTTTGAATCCCCAGACGATGAAGAGAAAATTATTGTTGGATTGAATATGTAGGAGTACATTTAGGAAGGTTTTCTATCAACAAATTTCTTTATTTATCGAGAAAAATGACATCCAAATCTAGTGTGAAGGAAAAGAAGGATTCAAAGATGTTGCTAGAGAATAGAGTATGCAAAGCACCAAAATTCAAGCTTTATCTTGTGATTGCTAAGCAGAAAGACCCTTTGAGAGCCCACTCAATCATTCCTCCAAAGGTACTATTGATCAATGAAATTAGGACATTTTATCACTCCACAATTAGAGAATTAGGTTCTCTCAAGTTGAATGATGCATACAATGTATTATGTTAGAATGGAGTGTTGAAACCTAAGCACAAACATTTGAAAGTCGAGGGTTTGACTCATGCCCTGCACATGCCATAGAATTTTCAAGTGAAATAGATCAGATATGTTCTAAGTAAGGTTCATGATATGTTCTTCTAGCTTGAGCAACCTATCAATATCACTAAGAAGGTGATACACTAAGTAATAGGTTACCCAATGTTAGGTAGACCTAAAACAACCAAGACCCTAGCTTGAGGCAAACTGGCAAAGAAAACCCTAGTAGAATAGGATGACAAGGGAATGAAGTTGAACAATGACATAGACATAGAAATAAAATTTGGAATTCATGTAATTTTACAAAAAATCTATAGTTTGAGTGGGCCTAATAGTGTACTTTATGAGGTAGTTGACCTAGCCTACACGGTTGTGAAGAACAACTTATCCTTTGATCTTTCCTAGTTGCAGTTGAGCCAACTAGGAAAGTACATCGAAATCATTTGGGCATCAAAGAAGAATTTGTGTAAGTTTGGATCTCTTCTAGTATGTTTCTTTTTCTATGCGAAAAAGTTCTTTCAATCTAAGGATAGTGTGGTCTAGAGTACGGATAGACCAATTATATACCAAATCAATGATTTCATCAATGAATTAGGAGAAAATTTTGATTAATCATGAATGCATATTTTGAGAATTTTAAGACTAAGATGTAGAATATGTTCATGATTCCTCAAAAATTGGTTGAGTGGTATGAATAAGACATTTTATTCATAGTTGACTATGATAACACTCACATTCAAGCAGTCATACCTAGGGTAGCATGGGTAAAACCCTTGGTGTATGAAGTTAACATTGATGATACTAAGGATATTATTGAGGCTCTACTAAATGAGCTAGGTGAACCTAAAAATACATATTTTGGCACCTATGAGAAACCTAAAACAAGGATATCTCTAGAAATAGAGATTCCTCAAATTTTGAAGAGAGGAAAGAAGATATGGGAAAACATTTAGAAGAAGTTAAACAAGAAGGATGATCCTCTTATGCTCATAGAGGGAAAATGAGAGGATGAAGAAGAAGAAGAAGAAGAGGAAGACAAACTTCCAAAGAAGAAGGAGAAAGTGATCAATTTTGCACCTTAAAAAGATACACCTAAGAAGGTATTTTCCATTGTGATCACCACTATAAGAAATTCAAGGAGAAAATCAAAGCTGTAGGAGGATGATGAAGAGAAAGAAAATACTCCTATTATCCATCTGAAGAAGCCCCCATTATCCTTTGAGCAATAGTTGAAGAGATTAAAGGAAGGAAGTTGCATGGATGGATTCAAGTATATCAAATATGAATCCAAAAGAAAGGAGGAGCAAAAATAGATAGAAGATGCTTTGGTTCAAAAGATGGCTAGATGGAAATATGAATCAAATGAGGTAAAAATCCAAGCTCCAAAAGTTCTACTTAAGGAAGTGATGCAAAGATGTACCAATACTTTAAAAATAGAACATGACATCAAAGAAAAAACATTAAAGAGTGTCATGCCACACTTCACCAAAGAATAAATTAAGGAGGCCATGACCAAGCATGAAAGTAGGCAATATCCTAGATTCAAATCATTTCAAATTTTGTCCAATATTATAGAAGAGGTAGTTCAGTCCACAATAAAGTTGTGGAAACCCATTTTTGAGGAAGAATATAAGGTAGATAAAGATGAAGAACCTAATATACAAACTATAGAAGAATCAAATAGATAAATGATGACATGTACAGCAATAGCCTTTTTGCACACTGCTCCAAGCCAAGTCATTGCTTCATCAAGTGTAGAGAAGATAAGAAGTAAAGAGAAGGAGAAAGAAAGTCTTCCATCCACCCAAGTAGCAATTGCACAACATACTCTAACTACCTCTGGGCCAAGCTTAATTGAGAAAAAAATTAGACAAGGATAATAACACAATTGACAAAGGAAACAAAGAAGAAACCAAGAGTGAACTAAGTGGAAAAGAGAAGAAGGATGAAGACACAGTCAAAGAAATCATAGTTTCTCCAAGTGTCAAGGGAAAAGTGAAAGAAAAGATTTTGGATGAGATGGACCTTGATACAAAGATTGTGACTCCATATTGGGATCAATCTAGTCTCTCTATTGAATAGATGGAGATCTTAAGTGATCTATGGAGAAAAAGGTCTCAACAAAGGAAATTGAAGGCAAAAAGGGACAAAGGAAAGGTATTTGAAGACATCAAGGAAATATTTTTGGATGTGATGCAAGTTGAGCTAAATGATAAGGCCCCTATCATTAAGAAATTAATTGATATTGTACATAAATTCAATAAAGATCTAAATGTTCAAGAGAAACTTCTACAAAGGGTAGAAAGAAAATTTGAAAATAAAGTTTTGGAGAATGTAGCAAAGAAGATTACCATTGATCAAGTGGAATTGTCCACTCTCATTGGTACATTAGCAGGAGTTGTAAATAATGTTGTCTTTTTATTTAGAAAATTATGTGTTACTTCAATTTTAACCAAGGAAATAAAGGAAAAATTGACCAAGATTGATGAAGACTTGAAAAATAGTGCTAGCCAATTAGCACTAGACTCGAGTTCTAACTCCAATCATTTTTTGAAGGTCAAATTTTTGATAGATTTGTAGGCCAAATTACTAAGGGAGGAAACCAAGATTAGGGAAACAATATTAGATATTAAAATTATGATACTTCCTCAGATGAATGTGATGCATAAACATCTTGCACATGTAAAGACACTAGTTCATGACACAAATTTCTCAATTGTAGATCTCATGGAGTTATCAGATGAAATTCAGATTGAACTACACATTTTGAAGGCATTGAAAGAAAAGTGGGATAAAACTATGTCTTTAATTTTGAAAGTACATCATGATTCCTCAATCATTGTTGTATAACCTTGTAAAGATATGTATATGGCATTTGTAACAAAAACAAGGTGGAAAATATAGAAGAAAATGTACAAAGGGGGATATGTAGAGGAATAAGTATAAGGAGGAAACATATATGTATATAAGAAATATGTACAGATGGACAAAAACAATTTTGAAAAACCCAAAATTCATTCAATTGTGACTAAGCCCAAGTTTTAAGTTCAAACTAAGTTACAAACCAATGCATATGGAAAGGGGGAGTTTGACAAAAAAAATTGATTAAGAGTTTTTTTGGATTGTTGACAGATCTACTCTTGATAAGTAATTTTGTCACTAATTTTGAAGGGGGAGATTGTTGACCCTATGGAAAGACATATTGTCAATTAGTGGCAAAACACTAAGTCATCTAGGAAGGTCAGTTAATATTGCAACTAATCTTTCCATCAATCAACATGTTTTAGTGTAGTCCAAACATATTGAGAATATCCTCTGTTAACCAAGATAGCAATGTGAACTGAGTTCACAATATAAACTGAGTTCTCAGTGTGTAGCAAGCTAGTAGTGTGAACCAAGTTCACAATATTCATTGAGTTCTTAGTATGAATCGAGCATCTAGTTCAAGTCAGACATGCATCAATGTCACTTGAGTGCCATAGTGCTACTCAAGTGCTAGGGTATCATCCAAGTTCAATGTATTGTCCAAGCATCAACATTTGGCTGACATCTAGTTCAAGTCAGACATGCATCAATGTCACCTGAAGGTATAATTTGAGTATTATAAAGACATCTCTTTTTAAAGCCAACTTGGAATGAAAATATTGTTTGATGGATATATATAAGGAAGGAAAATTTATTTGTCTAAAGTGTGAATATAAGAAATGAATATGGAATACAAGAAGAAGACATAGCAGAATCCAGATTGAGTGACTATGCTACCAATCAGTATAAAGGGTAGAGCAGAGACATATCTATCACAATTAGGTGATTGAAATATTCAAAGGATCTATATCAGCAAATCAGTTGCAAACAAGGATCATCCTATTGATTGCATCCTAATAGTTGCATCAGGTAAATCCTTTAACAAGGTGGACCTAGCAGTCCTTTGTAAAATCTTTTAATAGAGTACATACTTAATTTTATTGTAAAATCCTTTCACAAAGTGAACCTAACCATCCTTCATACTCTTAACAGAGTAGATCAGTAGAAGTGATCAATTGTAAGCCCTAACAGGCCAACTTTATTACTGCAGTAGTGAAGCATTGTAGGTATAATCCCCATCCTAGTTCTACCTTCTCCTTGGAGGGTTTTTGGGTTACAAATATTGTGTCAAAGCATTATGATGTTGATTTATTTATTTCTTTATGTTCATGCATGATAGTCGATTAGATAATCTAATAAAGTAAAGACAAATTATTCTAAGTGTGAATAGTTTAAGTGGTTCCTGATTGACCCCACCCCACCCCCCCTTTTGTCACTTGCATTTCATTACATTTCCAACAATACCTTCAAGAAAATTTAGGAAAAATTATGGAATGGTGTAAGGACCCTCCTCGTACGTACTTTTTAAATATGATTTTTCTCTGTGAAAACCGTTTTAGGAGATTGAAATGCATATGAAGTAATGTTTTATGTGGTGAAGGTCCTAATGAAGTTAAGAGAAGTTGATACATCCATGTTTTAAATACTCAGTGATTCAAGGACTTCTACATTATATCAACTATTTAAACATTGAAATTGCACTAATGATGATATGAAGTATTTTCACTTGATGATAAGGGTGTTGATTTCAGTATTCTGATGATTAAGTTTTATGCTTCAGATAGTTCAGTATCCTTTAATTAGTGTTGTTATGATGATTAGGTATATGCATGCCTAACGATGATTATTCTAGTATGTTAATATGAATTAATGAATAAGTTAAGTTTTATTGATTTTGTGTTTACTGATGATTAAATGTGAGAAGAAAGGAATTAAACAGTTAATTATATGAAAGATTCATGTTTTGATTTATGTAACTATACAGATAAGCTTTGAATATATGTATGTGATTTTCTTGAGCTACTAACATGTCCAATGAGTGTGCAGGATATTTTAGTTGGGAGATCTAATGAAGAAATGAAACTAAACCCTATGTATCAATTGTGGAAACTAGGGTTAAATCTGATGAAAGATGCAAACTCGTTGTTCATATTTTATTGTATCGTGAGATGTATGAATGTATCATTCTATAATCTTTAAATGTTAATGTTCATAATAGTATTTTTATAGTGTCACTTGACACTTGTGAATTGTGTATGCATTCTAGCTTGAAGTTAGGGTAAATCGAATAACATTAAGACCTAAGTCGAACTAGGTTAGTTACCTTTTGGCTAATTAGTTTATAATGGAGATTAATTACCCCTAATCTGGTTTAGTGCTTGTTTTGCATTTTAAGGGTTGTTAAAATTCTTAAATTATTTCCTAACATTTGTTGGGTCCCTAACTAATCTTAAAAGCCTAAAATCATTAAATCTAAGTACCTAAGGGGTATGGGTATGGGTTGGAGACATTTTCCACCCCCTTAGCCCCTTCGATTGACTTTTATGGTCACTCAAAAAGTCCATTTTTTCTTTAGTGAAATTGATTGTTTCCCTCTTGAGTTGGTAACCTTGACTCCACCTTGGGGTTTACCTAATGTCTAGTTGAGCTAGAATGATATTTAAAGGCATCTTTGAGAAGTTTTGGTTGTTACCCAATCTCTAGTTTTTAGAGAGAAGTTTGAAAATTGAAGGAAAGAAAGGAAAAAGCTCTTCTCAACTTGTCATTTTTTCATAACTTTTTGTGAAGGTAGGGTTCTTCACTCTTTTGATCATGTTTCTTCTTATTGTTCATGCTTGATTCATGCATAAGGCATTGTGATGATCTTTGTATTGCTTGTATGTGTGTTGAGGGTGTTTTGGAAGGGATCTTAACTTATTCTTAGATGTCATTCTTATGCTTTGCTTTGAAATTTTGAGGGGATTTCATAGAGATTGTTTTGGTAGTACTCACCCTTGGATAGGGAAGAAGTGGCTAAGTACGGGGGAAGGGCCTTAGTTGGACCTCAATAGTGTAGAGTCTCCTCTCATGGTGAGAAGAGGGAAATAGGGTAGGGTGAATGGGCCCCTACTTGTCATCACATACCTTGTATGAAAATTTGAATTCTTGTAGAAGGGAAGGAATGAAAATCCTTGTTGTATTGGCCTCGAAAGGGCATTTGTAGAAGAATGGAAGTTCTTGAATTTTAGCCCTGAAAGGGCTATGTTATGGTATGGTGATTGACATCTCCTATTGAGAAAATCCACCTCCCCCCTATTTTGGCTCAATGTTGAACCTATTGTGCAAAACCGGGTTGGGAATGCAAGCTTGAATTGTTCATCATATTATGTTGTTTTACCTCCATGTTGGTTCTTGTCTCTCCCATGGTTCTCTTGGTGCATTGAAGATATTGGAAAAGACCTCTTGTGAAAGACCTAGAAGAGAATTCAATTTGAATTGTAACATTATGTAAAAATGTATTTAAATTTTGATGTATTTGGAAAAGATGTCGGGTTTTCTTACTAGTTCTTTCTTGGTGGAGCCTTGAACCAGGTTAATTAATAGAGAGAAGTGATTGAGAAAACCTCCTTGCATTTTATCATGTGTTAATTCAATTTACATAAATGTGTGCGGAGGAATAGCTCAAATGTTGAAGTCTTCGAACTATGCAATTTTCAAGTTTCCATTATGTTAAGGAAGAAATTCGTTATGTTGAATTTTCAATCCAATTTCATATGTACTAGGAGATATAATAAATCTCTCATTGTTGATATAACGAATCGTTCAACCATCTTGTTGAACCATGCATTTGGTAAATTCATTTAAAACAAATTGCATAGAATTCTACCTTAATTATCTTACAAATTTAAGGAATACATCATTAGTTTTTTTTTTAGCCCACATGGCACATTAGGAATTATAAATCCTTTGTAATTTTATCAACATTTTAGTCTTTCAAAATATGATCCAACTTGGAGAGATTAATCCACCTTTTCATCTCATCTCAAGGAGAAGAATGCATATACTTTCAAAAAAAAAAAAAAAAAAGCAAGAAAATTTTCCAAAACACCCACCTACAAGATGCAAGAATTTGTATGAGAGAATTAATCTATTCCTTTGCTGAGACAGATTATATTTCAAATTGATTCCCTTAGAAAATTTGTTTCTTAAATTTAATTAATATCAAAATGATTTATAAGAAATTAAATAAATACATAAACTAAAACATCTTTCTAAGCCTATCCTATGGTCTCACTAACAAATCTATTGCAATAACTGCATCTATCCTATCACTTTACTATTTCACGTAACCCACCAACTTACCCTTACCTCTCCCCTTACCCCATGCATTGATATCTCACCTTTTTATAGCTGTTATGCGCTAGGTAAACGGGCTGAGAGTTGTGATTAAGTTTGTTTGGGCTCAAAGGTCAACACAACATTTTTATAAAGCCTTAAACAAAGAATACTCCAACCACTAGCACCCAACTTGGGGGAGGGGGAAAAACCTGCCATCTTAATGCCTTGGATCACATGAATATTTCTTAGAAATTTTCCTTGAATGGAAGGGTAAGGGTAGGTGGTGAGAGGTGGAGGAAAATTTGTACTATATCATCTTCCTTGCCTACATTTTTGTTCTGCTAGCAAATCACATTGCTTGGCTTGGGACACATATAGCCCCATCCCATTGGTCAACGCATGGTCTATTTGGATAGCATGCAGGCTCCTTGGGAGTTAAAGAGTCTGATTTGACTCATGCCTTTAAACCATCAACATTCCTTCCTTGCGATTGGTTTGGCCATCAACTTTATTGCTGACTTTGGGAGGGGCCACGTATAGCACCCCATCTTGGATGTGCGCTTGGGATTGCACCCAAATGGGAAAGTATAGACCTACGTGGGTAGAGAGATGGGGATTAGAAGGCTGTTAGGTGTAGGGGGTTAGAAAGTAGAGTGGTTAATTTAGTTTAGTTGAGTTTAGATTTGGATTGGTTTAGTTAGTTAGAATTTAGATTATAGTGGATGTTAAGTTTAGTGTTGATTTAAGTGGTATTAGCAAGTTAATTAATTTGTTTAAAGTATTAGATTTTACATAGTTAGTGATGTTAGATTTGGGATTTAGTTTTAAATTAAGTATAGTTAGTATATTTAGCAATGATGTTGTTCTCTTTAGTATGCAATAAAATGTTAAGCTTAAATAATATTGGTTAATAAGCTAATGTTTAGGTTAGGTTAGATTTTTATTAAAGTTTTAAAGTTAGATAGTATTTTTGTATATAGTTTCATTTAGATGTTTTAATTCCTTAGTGATTTATTTGCTTGCAAATTGTTATATACGTTGAGAGCGTTAATACCTTATTTATTTATTTAATTGGATTATTATGTTTTTTTTAAAAATGTTTTATTTTGAATAGGATATAGGTTTAAACAAAATTGTTAATTGAATAAAGTTTATTTGATTGTATGTTAGATGTTACATTAATTAGTGAGTTCATTTTATTCAAACGTTTTGACTAACTAGAATTATTTTATTTCAATAGTCATTCGAATCAATTAATTATATTGTTAAGTGATATTTGCTTAATAGATATGTATTAATTAGTAAATTATAGATTTGAGTAAAATTGTAATTAGCATTGGAGTTCAATCACCATGTAATGTTATATTAATTATAGTTCTTTTCTTTTCAAATGATTGTAATAATTAGATCCATGTTAATTAAATAAATACTCAAGTAAATTAGTTATAACGTCAATTAAATTTTTTCTTAATGGATATTTTATTGATTATTGATTTAAATTAATGGCATCCGCCTTGCAATGTAACTTCATCTTTAATGGATTATAAACCTATCAAGTTAGTGAATTTAAGTTAATTTTTTTATTAAAACAAAAATTTTCAAAAAAAATTGTTGGTGTGTTTTGCCCTAATTTTTGGGCATGACAAATGGATTTGGAGCGTACTTGTTAATACATTTCATTTTAAGTTTGTCATGGTAATCATGATTCCCTATTTCACCTCCCTAAATTATAAAGCCAAAATAGGGGTGGAATATAAATACTTTAGAACTTTACCAAAATTCTATAATAAGTCTTAAGTGATTTTTATTATCAAGTAACATGTGGTTTTGCAAGATACAGTTACTAATGGTTTCTTCCAGGATCTATTCATGTGGACCTAGCTATATCCTTTTTGATTCCATATGCTTTTCTTACTTCAACTTTCATATGCATTTAATGTCATATAATACTAAAGTGGGGGCAAATGCACCATCTTAGGTTGGAAGAACTTTAATTTATGATATTTTACTCCTCTTTAGTGTACTTTTATTATACACTTTCACTTAAAGAAAATTCACCCACTTTATTTTTCTCTCGCCTAGGTAAAATTAGAGTAAGGACTAGCACATTCTCCTTTATTTTCCTTCTTACTCTTATGCAAAGATCAAGGTACAATATAATTTCTAGGAATCCTCCTCTTTCTAAATTTTTTTACCCATTTAAATCCCAATTTCTTGATTTACAAAGCAATCACTCCCAAAGCTTTTACATATTTTGGATCCCAAGACCATTTCCCAAGATTTGTGCCTCTCTGGTGTAAGTCAACCCATGTTGACCTATACCTTAGGGTTTTTAATTTTGGGCCTGAATTCCAATTCAAATTTCTAGGTTTCCCACCTATTTTAGTCAGTTCTTGTGAGAAGTAATCTTCAAATTTTAGTATAAAAATATGCTATTTACTTCATTTGGAAACATGAATGTGTTGGAATAATTTAGAATAATTGAAAGGGGGGGAGGGTGAATCAGTTATCCAAGGTTCAAATATACAAATAAAACTTTTCAATACTTAAGAAGTATATGCATTCATTGATTAGGCCATCTAATGTCTCAAACCTTTGTATATTATTGTCCTAGATCAAATGAACTTTGTAGAAATATAAACATGAGTTATCACAAATCTAATGACACAAATTTTAAACAAGGATTTATCATGGAAATCCAATTTGCAAAAAAAATCAGTAACATGCTACCAATTTTCACTCTTCTAAAGTGATCTCTATGAGGAGCCAAACCTATTAAAGCTTACAATACACACTATTAAATGTGACTTTGATTAAAGGATTTTAATCACCCAATTATAAGTGATCCTTATTAGAGGAATTTAGAACATTCCATTAGAATGTCACCTAGTTAAAGAATTTACTCATGACTGTTAGGTCAACCTTGATCCAAAGGATTTATCCAAACTGATACAATTGCTAGAAAGTAACAATAGGACTTGATCTCATAAAAAAAAAATAACTTGCAAATTTTAGATCTCTCATTTAGCTCTCTATTTTGCTTTACATTCATTCCCCTTCATCTCTGAATGCCTTTTCACCCTTCAATCCTTCACCTCCTTGAGCCTTCTTTCTTAATTTTCCAACTATAGCTTCATCATTCTTTTGGCCACCATATGAAGAAATACCTCTAGAAATCCCCCCCCCCCCCCCCCCCCCCTCTCTCTCTCACACACACACACACATGTGCGCACACTTACACACATATGTAGGCACACATGCACATACATGCGCGCGCACACATACACACACACACATTTTTCTTCTAGCCTTGTATCTCCTTAAATAGAGAATTTTGATCTTTTTTCATTTAATCACAATCATCCATCTTAGAGTTAGGTTAGATTCATTGAATCCTCCCTTCTTTTCATTATGTTCCCTCTAGAAACTTCTCTTGCAATCCTCATTAAATTTATCTTAAAAATATTTATCTTTAATTCTATACCACTAGCTCATCATGGTTATCATCAACATGATTCACATAATTTAAGAAATTAACTTATGTCGGCTCAAATTTATCAAATCTTTATTCAATTTCTTTTTGTTGTTACTCGACATTTATTGACTTATGATGCTCAGTCAACACTAGGACTCTCAGCATAAACTAGATTTTCATAGTTAATATTGATATTTTTTGACACTCGCCACATACTAAATTTTCTTGGTTATAACCATCTTTTTTCTTGGCCTAAACTAAATGCTCAACTTACACTGTTTGTTCAGTCAGACTTGGCAAACACATTCTAATTGTAAAACCTTCTTCTTGTCTTTTCTTAAATATCCTTTTATTGCAGCCTTAAGTAGATAAACAATACATTATATCATCAAAGTCTTATTTGGTCTAGTCCTTATTTTATACACCATATAATTCAACCTTTCTCTCTAGGTGCTCTTTTGATCCTTTCTTTTCAAATCCTCTTCATCAATCAATCAAATGATAGCATTCTGACCAAAGTTAGCAATTGTCTTACCAACAAGTAGCAAGTTTGACATCAGTGACAAAATAACAATTGTTCCCATGTTAGATTTATATACTTTAACAATCTTATTTTTCAACAATCTCCCTCATTGGCATTGATGGCAAACCAATACCAACAATAATACCAAAAAGAAAATTAATACCTTTTATTGAAATCTCTCCCTCTATTAGTATTTGTCCTTTCTTTATATAGGTTATTGTTTTCTTTGCAATCTCTCTTTTTATTTAGATAAACTCTCCCTTCAAGATATCATTTAGTAAATTCTCCCTCTTTGACAACAATGCCAAAGACTTGTCTTCTATTCATGTAGATATAAAAAATTTAGGTTTTCTTGATAAGCTTCTCCCTCAATCACCTTTCTTGTGACTGTAAACCTTCTATTTCAATTCCTTCCCTACTTTAGGCAATTCCTAATGTAAGATCCACTGCATCAAATTGTAAAGTGTGACATTCAACTCAATTGATGTAGGGAACTACTATTACTTCTTTAAGTAGCTTGAGATGGGGGTATTAGCCCTAGCTTACCTCTGAGATATTCATGTGCATGTTTAAATAAAACCTTTGTGAATATATCAACTATCTATTCCTTTGTATTCACATATTTCATTCTCACTTCTTTGTCCTAAACCAATTCTCTCAAATAATGATACTTGATTGCGATGTGCCTTGTCTTTGTGTGTATTGCAGGATTCTTAGATATGTTTATAGCACTTGTATTGTCAGAATAGATAATCATAGGTTCAGTGATTTCTTCCTTCATTTCTTTGAGTAACTATTTGATCTATACCACATTTGTACAATTCACTACAACAACCACATATTCGGCTTTAGCAGTGGATTGTGAGATACAATTTTGTTTCTTGCTAGTTTAGGAAACTAATCTTTTTCCTAAGAAAAATGCTCCACCACTTGTGCTTTTCTTGTCATCAATGTTTCTAGCCCAATCAACATCTGTATAGGCTCTCAATTCAAACTTGTCATTCTTATTGTAGTATAGACCATAGTGTTTTATCCCTTTTAAGTATCTCATAATCCTTTTAACAACCATTAGGTGATTCTCCTTAGGATTTGTAGAAAATCTTGTAGTAATCCCAACTACTAGTGCAATATTAGGTCTACTATCAACTACTTATTGCAACTTTCCAATCATAGATCTATACAATGTTTGATACACATTAGCAGAATCATCATTTTTGGATAACTTATGTCCTCTCACCATGGGAGTACTAACTGGTCTTGAATATTCAATACCAAAAGTCTTGAAGATTTCCTTTACATACTTGGACCGAGTAATGTATATACCATATTTCATCTGATATACTTGTAATCCAAGAAAGAACTTTATTTCTCCTAACATAGACATCTCAAATTATTTCATCATTTCATTTGTAAATGTCTTACATAATGCATTTTTTCCTCCAAATATGATATCATCAACACATATTTCAGCTAGTAAAATTCCTTTACCTCCTTTTTTCTTCAAGTATAGATTTTTGTTATCATCAGTCTTCTCTATTGTGTAGTCTTTCATGCCATTCTCTGGGAGATTTCTTTAAACCACATAAAGATTTAAGCAATTTACACACTATGTTTTTATTGTTTGGATCAAAAAATCCTTTGGGTTGTTCAATGTAAACCTCCTCTTCCAGTATACCATTCATAAATGTTGACTTAACATGCATTTGATAAACTTTAAATCCTTTATAAGTAGAATACACAAGGAAAGTTCTTACTCCTTCCAATCATGCAACTAGAGAAAATGTCTCTCCATAATCAATTCCCTCTTCTTGTGCATAACCTTTGTAGACTAATCTTTCCTTCTTCCTTGTTACTTCATTGTTGTCATCTAATTTGGTTTTGTATACCCACTTTGTTCCAATAACATTTTTGTTCTCTGGTCTTAGTACTAGTGTCCAAGTTTTGTTCTTCTCAATTTGATGAATTTCTTCATTCTCTAATGCATCCTTCATTATTTTAGGTTCATATATGCTTAAAAAACATGTTTCATTTCTTAATCTATTCCTTGTTATTGGTCCATTCTCTTTTTCTCCAATGATTAGTTCAGCAAGATGATGTCTTCTGGCATATTTTGATAATCTTGGCTCTGTTCTTCTTTCTTCAACAATAGATTGTTCATAAAGTTCAATCTCAGGTTTATTGTGTACTTCTCTTTTAGGTAACTTGACATTCCTTTCCTGTAAATTGATATTGGCATCAGAATGTATCTTGGTTGCTAAATGTAACTTGACATTTATTGCATGTGACTCAACAATCACTGATTCTTGTTGATTAGTAGCTTGGTTCTTAGTATCATCAATATTAGTAGACATGCCTTCATATTAGTAAATAAAGGTTTTGTAATTTTTAGTTTCCTTCTTTTGTTCATCTTCATGTATTTATGTATATTCATCAATTTTTACATTTTCACTTTCTACAACTTTATTAGTGTTAGTATTTAAACACTTATAAGCTTTACTTCATGTGGAATATACCTTCTTCACTTTTTACATCAAGTTTTTCATTTTTATTTTCATTTAGAATGTAACACTTGCTTCCAAATACTTTAAAATATTTGACATTGGGTGAGTATCCATACCATAATTCAAAAGGTGTGAAATTTGTATCTTTCTTGACTTGTACTCAGTTCAAGGTATATACAATTGTATTGACAGCTTCTCTCTAGTATTTTAAAGCAACATTCTTCTCCATCATCAGTGTTCTTGCACAGTCCATCATAGATGTGTTTCTCCTTTTAACTATCCCATTTTCTAGAGGAGTCCTTTATGCAAAATTTTATCTTTTGATTCCTCAGTCATTGCAGAAATTATTGAATTCATTTCACATAAACTCTCCACCTCTATTAGATCTCAGACATTTTAAGCTTTTACCAGTTTCCTTTTCAAGTCTTTCTAGATACCACTTAAACATTTGAAAAGAATCATATTTTTCTCTCAGAAATATCACTTTCATCATTCTAGAGTAATCATCAACAAATAGAATAAAATATGCATCACATATGTAGCTTTTCACATTAATTGGTCCATATAGATCAGTATGAACTAATTCTAGAATTTCATTTGAAGTATGAATCTTACTCTTCAAACTAGATTTTTTCATCTTGCCTAATTGACATTGTTTGGAAATCACATTATCAAGTTTATTCAATTTTGGAAAAGACTCTTTTCATCTTACTAATACTAACCAAGTTGTCAAGACTTACATGACATAACCTTTTGTGCCATAGCAACACATCATCAAATTGTACAACAAAATAAGTTGCTTCAGTCATGTCAAGATAAAAAAGATTACCTCTTGTCTGATCACCATTTCCAATAAGTTTTCCATTAGTATCATATATCTTGGCCTTCTTGTTTTCAAATTCAACTTTGCATCCTGAACTATTCAATTGTGACACACTCAATAGATTATAGTTAAGTCCTTCCACATAGTAAGCATTATCACACATGATCTTGTCTGTCAATCTTATTGTTCCTTTACCTTTCACTAGATAGGATGCATCATTACTAAATCTAACATTATTTCCATTATAGTGCTCAAGGGTTATGAACTTACTTTTGTCATGAGTCATGTGATGAGAAAAACCACTGTCAATGATCCATTTATCACTTTTGGTCACATAAGATATTAATGTAGTTGCTTCATCTTCATCAGAATCATCTTTCAAAGAAACATAGGCAACTTATTCATCATGATCAATTGATTCACCATCAGATTCTTCTTTAGCAATGTAGCAAGCTTTCTTTCCCTTGTCTTTATAGCCTTTGTTACTCTCATCTTTTTTACATTTATATTTGTCTTCTAAGGACATCTTGTTGCAATATGACCAAATTCATTAAAATTAAAACATATGATGGGAAACTTACCTTTGTATTTTCATTTGCCTCTATGAAATCTCCTAGCCAATAATGCTTCAAGTTCATCTAGACCTTCATCATCTATTTTACTATCACCAGCAACATGTTTGACCTTTTTATTTCTCTTATCTTTATCCTCTTTGAGTGACATTTTAGCTTTGAAAGTGGAGTCAATATTCTCATATTTGAAATTATCAAAATTTGAAATCTCAAAAGTGGTAAGTCTACCAACTAGTCCTTCAAGGGTCAAATCACTACTAGGAGTACACCTCAGTTCTTGTATAGCAGAGACTCTAATAACATAGATAGGAAATGGGGTTCTTAATACTTTTCTAATCATAGTTTCATTTTCAATCTTTCCATTCGATCATCTAATTGAATTTACAACATCTTTGATTCTTCCATAATACTGAACTGTAGTTTCGCCTTCTTGCATTTTTATATCATTAAATCTTCCTCTTAGACTTTTTTCCTTGTCTCTTAGCACATTCTTGTCTCCTTCATATTTTTTTTGAGAGAATCCCACATTTATTTAGAATTAGTACATACTTTGATGTCATCAAACTCTGAATAGCTTAGGGCAGATGCAATCTCCAACATTGCTTGACTGTGTTCTTTATTTTCTTTTAGTTTTTGAGAAGTGGGGACTCCAATCACTTCCACATATTTAGTGGTCACACTTGTCAATGTAAAATGTCCAAGTCCACCTAGATGCAACTTTATTCAAATTTTCCATGCATGAAATTTTTCCTTGTTTAGCTTGGGTACCTCCTTTCTATACATCTCAATCTTTAGCTTTAAGTACCTTCAAACTATTTCCTCACAAGCACCAAGAGCTCTGATACCAATTCTTGGAATAATTTAGAATAAATAAGAAGGGGGGGGGGGGGGGGGGGTGAATTAGTTATCCAAGGTCCAAATGTACAAATGTAACTTTTCAGTACTTAACAAGTATATGCATGTATTGATTAGGTCATCCATTAAGCCTTTGTATATTACTATCCTAGATCAATGAAGTTTATAGATATGTAAACATGAGTTATCACAAATCCAATCACATAATTTTGACACAAGGATTTAACATGGAAACTCAATTTGGGAAAACCACCAATAACATGCTACCAATTTTCACTTTTCTAAAGTGAGCTCTGTGAGGAAGCAACCATGTTAAAGGTTATAATACACACTATTAAATGTGATCTTGATTAAAGGATTTCAATCACCTAATTAGAAGTGAGCCTTTTTAGAGGATTTTAGAACATTCCATTAGAATATCACCAAGTTAAATGATTTACTCATGACTATTAGGTCAACCTTGATCCAAAGAATTTATCCAAATTGATACAATTGCTAGAAAGTGATAGTAGAACTTGATCTAATAACAAAATAACTCACTTGCAAATTTTAGATCTCTCATTCAGCTCTCCATTATGCTTTGTATTCATTGTCCTCCATCTCTAATTGCTTGTTCACCCTTCAAGCCTTCACCTCCATAAGTCTTCTTGCTAAATTTTCCAACTGTAGGTTCATCATTCCTTTGGCCACCATATGAATAAATACCTCCAGACTTCTTTTCTCCCTCTCTCTCTCTCTTATTTTGCTTCTAGCCTTGTATCTCCTTAAATAGAAAATTTTGAAATTTTTTCATTTGATGAATATTTTCCATCTTAGGGTTAGGTTAGATTCATTGAATCCTCCCTTCTTTCCATTATGCTCCCTCTAGAAACTTCTCTTGCAGTCCTCATTAAATTCATCTTAAAACAGTTTATATTGAATTTTGTTCCACTAGCTCATCATGTTCATCATGTTTATCATCAACGTGATTTACTTAATTCAAGAAATCAACTTATGTTGGCTCAGATTTGTCAAATCTTCATTCAATCTCTTTTTGTTATTATTCAGCAATTACTAACTTTTAATGCTCGGTCAACACTAGGTTGCTCAACATATACTAACTTTTCTTGGTGAATACTTATATTTTTTGATGCTTGGAACATACTAAATTTTCTCAATCATAACCATCTTTTTTCTCCACTTGAACTAAATGCTCGGCTTACACTATTTTTTTTGTTAGGCTTAAACAACACATTCTGATTGTAAAATCTTCTTCTTATCTTTTCTTAAGTATCCTTTCATTGTAGCCTTATGTAGATAAAGAATACATTATATCATAAAAATTTTATTTGGTCTAGTTCTTATTTTATACACCATATAACTCAACCTTTCTCTAGGTACTCGTGTTATCCTTTCTTTTCAAATCATTTTCATCAATCAATCAAATGATAGCATTCTGACCAATATTAAAAATTCTCTTACTAGCAAGTAGCAGGTTTTACATTATTGACAAAATAATGATTGTTCCCATGTTGGATTTCTATACTTCAATAATCTTCTTTTTCAACATAATTAACATAATATGATGATCCAAGTATGTATGAACATCACAATTTGACATAGAGAAATTGCAAGGTGGAAACAAGGGGCTTAAATTCATCCATTAAATGCCAAAGGAAGCCAATCATCTACATTTTCCAAATCAAGCAATCAAATCCCATAGAGTTGAAAAGAGATAATGAAGATGGTTAGAGTACTTTAGCCTTGGGGGATTGGTATTATTTCTACACTATTTTCAATTTCATTCTTTCCTCCTTCATATCTACTTATGCACATGCACACTTACATGTGAGGTGTTCAATCACAGAGTTAGATCCATATCAATTTTACCTAATTATTTACATTATAGATCTATATCACAGGATCCAAAAACACTATACACACAACATTTCTCTCTAAAAACTATCCATAGATGTGGAAACAATCAAAATGGGGGGTTGAATGGGCAAACTGATGTAACTAAATTTATTCTTGTCCTTTTCTTCACTAAGGACTCACCTACACTTCTCTCCTGGCCTACTAGGTTTCCCCTTTGTCACCCTAACCTTAAGAGGATTTCTATCTTATCATCCCCACTTCATTATTTAGCTACACAAATATTTCCACAACTCACACCCATCCTATAGACACTTCATCTTGTCTTCCAAACTCTCAATTTCATCAAACATGATCATTATACCTCCAACATGAAGTGAGGGATTCAAATTGAAGGATTT